>JALIGW010000008.1:20702500-20975000 GCA_023053685.1 Diadophis punctatus similis
TATATACTGTAGATTAACTGAGTAACAAAATGGGTAATTAAACTTTATTTTTAAATTCTTATTGTAAAGCATTATATAAATACGTGTGTATAATAAATATAAATATATGCCCAGTCACTCTGTCTCAGCCCTAGGAAAAGGTAAGGGTAAACCACTTTTGAAATGTTGCCAATAAAACTGTAGGGACTAATCTAGGCAGTCACCAGGAGTCAACAATAACTCAAGGGCATGCACAAAATATTTCTTCTGATTGCTCAGGACTCTCGATCCACCAAATGACCCTTCGCTAACTTGACATACTAATAGTTATTTGATTAGTTCTTCAGTTTGAACATTTTCTTCCGGAATATTTATGACAGCTGCCCAGAGTCACACTTCAGAGTGAGATAGGTGGCATATAAATGTAATAAATAAATAAATAAATTACTGGCACATAGTGAGAGTGAGTTGGCAGAAGAAAGATGGAATAATTTGGCTATAACAGCAGTTTCTGTTGATAACCAAGCAAAGAGCAGCCCCATCTCTGAAAATGAGGAGAGTTGTCTACATTCAGTCTGTGCATGCCTCTTCCACAACTGCCCTGAGTGATTGTTTGCCTACCTCTGAAAACAGCAGCATATACAGGCAAGTTTTAGATATTGTGGTCCCAATACGTAAAATATTTTAAAACAGGAATCAAATATTCATACAGAAATAATGCGTGTTTCCAAGGAAATAGACGCAATTTACAATAGATGCAATTTACATCGACTTTTGTAAAGCCTTTGACTCCGTGGTACATGACAAACTACTTCTAAAACTAAAATCTTATGGCATTTCTGGCCCCCTACACAAATGGATAACTGCATTCCTGTCAAACAGACAACAAGTGGTCAAAATAGAATCAGTTCTATCAAACCCTGTACCTGTTAACAGCGGTGTCCCTCATGGGTGGGTTCCAATTTTTTTTACTATCACTCTGTGGGCGTGGTGTAATTTTGTGGGTGTGGCTTAATTTTGTAGGAGTGGCTTAATGGTAATGTGACTGGGTGGGAGTGGCTTTGCAGTCATGTGAGTGGATGGGGGGTGGCTTGGTGATCATATGACGGTGGTCATGTGACTGGGTGGGCGTGGCCAACTTGACATCACTCATGCACACTCAGCCACATGACCCCCCCCACCTAGCCACGGCCACCGGAACGGTGGTGAAAATTTTTGGAACTCTGATGGAGGAAGGGGGGGGGAGAGGGGAAAAACTCCCCAAAATAGATCGCCTGAGGATTTAGGGTGTGGAAAAGCCATAGTTTTCCAGAAGGAATCGAAGCATTCAACTTCCAAGGTTGCTTTGGGAGGGAGAAATCGGGCAGTGTTTCCCCCCCACCCCTGCCTCCCTGGGCGACTGCAGCCTCGGAGCCTTGGCGCAACTGCTGGCCCTTACAAAGTAAAGAAAAACTTGTGAGTGCAAGGCAATTAAGTTCTTGCACTGGCAAGAAGTTTTGGGAGAGTTGCTCCAAGGTTCCGAGGCTGCAGTCGCCCAGGGAGACTGTGTTTCCATGCACGCACCAGGCAAACTGCCGCTTTTCCTAGCGGCAACTTTGCACCTGAGCCCTCTTCTCCTTATTGGATCTGACTGGCAGCCCCACTCCACGGGGTGCACGACCCCCACCCCACCCCCAGGACGAGGAGCGGCACCAAGGTTTGCCGCTGACATTCATGAGTGGGGTGGGGAAGGAGAAAGGAAGGTAAAAATGCATGCAGGCACAACCCAGCACCCAGACAAGGATGTTCCCCTTCCTATCCTTCTTCTTCTTTTTTACCAGTAGTTTGCACTAAAAACATTCTGGGCTAAGCAAAACCACTGCAACCGAGGGAAGTTGCAAGGGTAAGGCTCCCAGCAGCTCTCGGGTGAAAAGGCAGAAAGAAGAGGAAAAAGGGAGGAGAAAGGAGACACAACAGCTGTGCAAAAATTGCAAGTCGCCGATGCCCCGACCTCAAAGCATCTCTCTGGCACTGCAAGGACTGTGTAAACGGCAGCCTCCCATTTGCCCCATTGCGGGAAGAATGCATAGATTTTGGGGTTGAGATGGGGTGGGAGTAGGGGGAAAGGGTTGCTTCATTTCAAAGCCTTATCTTAGCTGGCATGCCCTAACTGGTGACAGGGAACTTTAAGGGCTATAAGAGAAGCAGAGGGGGGGATTAAAAAAAGAGAGAGAAATGGAGGGGTGGGGGTGGGGCTGATGAGGAAAGAGAAGGCAACTTGTATCCCCCTATGCGCAGCTGCTCCCAAACCAGGGAGAGAGCGCGATTGAGAGGCACACTGGATCCCAAGCTCTGGGTTACCTCCAAAGCAAAAAAGCTCCTAAGCTCCTGGCTCACTTTTTACTTTCTGCAGCTCGGGAAAGCGGTGCTGATTGGCCACCACCGCCTGTCTGTTTGATTCTCTCCAAGCTCACAGCCTTCTCCTCGCCCTCCACTTTCCTCATCCAGGCTAGGAGACCCTTGCATGTTCGGCCGTGGGCGTGCAGGCAGCGGAAAGGGGAAGGGTGATCTCGCCTGGTATCCTTCCTTTAGCCTTTCTGAGCAGAGTCCACAGCCTCCTATGCTGGGATAATGGCGGTGGCGGGGACGGCGACTCCTGCTTCTGCCACTGTGCAGTGAGGGAGTAGCGGGCCACCTGTGCAGCACCCGGACTGTGCAATGTGTTTTGCAGGCAGCCCAGCGCCAGCCACAGTCCTCTTCATATCTGAGCTGGAAAGAGGGGAACAGGCAGCAGCAGATTCCATGTTCTTTGTGGGCAGCTCAGCGCCAGCCTTCATGTCAGCTCAGGAAGAAGGGGAATGGGAGGAGCAGGCTGCCGGATGCAGGGAGGAAAGAGCTCTGGCTCCCCCCTTCGCAGCCTGGGCTCCCAGCCGGATCTCTTCCCTCCCTGTATCCAGCAGCCTGCTCCTCCCTTCCCCTCCTTCCTGAGCTGACACGAAGGCTGGCACTGAGTTGCCCACAAAGAACATGGAATCACAAAAAGCAGCTGGTTGCTTTTTACAGAGGTGCAGGCAGCAGCACAAGAGCTGCTGAAGTTTGAGAGCTCTTGCTTGGAACTGATCTGGAAAGGAAAAAAGGGGCAGAGCTGCTTGTATCAGTGGCGGGCAAGCAGAGGGGACGGTCTCCCACTTGCAGTCAGGATTCTGGAGGACAACCACTGCCACCCCCCCTCGCCAGCCATTGAGAACAAGCAAGCCATTCCTTTTTGTTTCGCAGAGGAAGAAAACAGGCAGCAACAGCAGCAGGAGAGGGAGGGAGGGAGAGCTGTTCTCCGTCTTTGCCTCTCAGCAGGGAAGGGAGGGAATTGGTGGACCTGAGCTGTCTGAGGCGCAGAATGGGAACAATGGGAGAGCCATGCAGCAAGGACTCAATTCAGTTCCTGAGGTGGGGGGCATGCTCCCTCAGCCATCCTTCCATGCTTGGACTCACTGTGGGGTAGGAAGGCAGTGCATGTGCCATGCCGGAAGCTCGGCTTCTGGGCATGCGTAGAAGAATTTTTTTTAAAAAATGTTTTTTTAAAAGATGGCGGCACCCAGGGACCGGCAACCGACCGTGACGTCATCAGCCGATCGCTACCGATGCGATAGAGTAGGCCGCACCAGTAGGAAACCACCACTGGTGTTCCCCAAGGCAGTGTTTTAGGACCTACACTCTTTATTCTTTACATAAATGACATGTGTGATAATATACAAAGTAACTGCGTCCTCTTCGCTGATGATGTAAAACTATTCAACACCACCGACAATACTACAACTCTTCAAAAAGACCTTGACTATGCATCTGAATGGTCAAACAAGTGGCAACTTCAAATCTCAATCAACAAATGCTCTGTTTTACACATTGGCAAAAATAATCAGAACACAAAATACAAATTAGATAATCATGACCTTGTTGATGATCCTCACTCAGTAAAGGACCTTGGAGTACTCGTCTCTAATAATCTAAGTGCCAGAGCCCACTGCAACAACATAGCCAAGAAGGCATTAAGAGTGGTTAACCTAATCTTGCATAGCTTCTTTTCTGGTAACATTGTACTCTTAACCAGAGCATACAAAACATTTGCTAGACCAATTCTTGAATACAGCTCATCTGTCTGGAACCCACACTACATATCAGACATTAACACAATTGAGAAAGTCCAGAGATATTTCACAAGAAGAGTATTATATTCCTCTGTTCAAAACAGAATACCTTATGAATCCAGACTTGAAATTTTGGGACTTGAAAATTTAGAACTACGCCACCTTCAATCTGACCTAATTGTAGCTCACAAAATTATCTGCCACAATGTCCTACCTGTTAATGACTACTTCAGCTTCAACCGCAACAATACACGAGCTCACAATAGATACAAACTTAATGTAACTTGATTGCAAAAAATTCGACTTCAACAACAGAGTGGTCAATGCCTGGAATACATTACCTAACTCAATTGTTTCTTCCCCAAACCCCAAAAACTTTAACTTTAGATTATCTACCATCGACTTCACCCCATTCCTAAGAGGTCTGTAAGGGGCGTGCATAAGCGCACAATCGTGCCTACCATTCCTGTCCAATTGCACCCATATATTCATAATTCTTGTACTCATAATCATGCTTATACTTTGTGTATACTTTGCTTGTTATCATATACGCTTGACAAATAAATAATAATAATAATAATAATAATAATAATAATAATAATAATAATAATAATAATAATAATAATAATAATAATAATAATAATAATAATAATAATAATAATAATAATAATAATAATAATAATAATAATAATAATAATAATAATAATAATAATAATAATAACTTATCTAATCCACTGTGACTTATGAGAAATAACACTCATATTACAAATGGCAGCAAGTTCATTAGTCTCAAAATATATCAAATTTATTATATAAAAAGGATACTATGGAAAAAAGAATTATTAATGCCTTACCCTGCATGTACACTTAGTACAGTTGTCATACATAAAGGAGGCTCCATTATCATAAACATCACTATGAAAGAGACAGCTTCCAAATGGGAGATCAAACACTTTCCTCTGCCCTGCATATAAATAAGAGAAAGAGAATGCAGTTAAAAAGAACGTGCAATGTAGCAAAACCAATTGTCACTTGCAGTGTACTATTGTTTGTGTAAGTTAGTTTTATTTTATTGTGAACTAGAGTGTGAACAAAATAGTAAAAGTAGTGTTAAATCTATGATAGCATAATTTCATATCCAATGAGTTCAATATCTTTCATTCTTACTAGCAATGGCATTCCACAGTTTTCCTAAGCTTTCTACCTGAGTTCATTAAAGAAGCAAAAGATGAATCTAAAATTTATTTCTATGATAGCCTTCTTCAATTTGACACCATTCAGGTATGCTGATACTTTAGAAATTTCAGGCTGCAGAAGGTAAAGTTACTACTATATCTCAGCTGGAAGAATCTGAACGCCTTGAGGATAGCAATGGCTAAAATTTTTGTTTGCATCAGATGGTTGTCCACAATTTTGCATAAACAGAAACAGTAGTCTTAACTGAATTAAAAGTAAAAAAATTGTTGTTGTTGTTTTAAATTAGTTATTCAAGAAGTTGTACTCCCTTCCAAAACTGGACAGCACCAAATTGGGAAAGACTACTTTAAATTTTTATTCCCATATTAATTTAATTTTGTCACTATTTCTGACAATTGTTGACATTTCAATATTGATATAGCAGACAATGTATTGTTATAAGACATGGCACAGACAGCAAAAAGGAAAAAAAATGTTCCACAGGTTTTCTTCTATAGAAACACCACTGCAATAGGGCAAGTGTGATAAATCAGATAGCCACTAAGAGCCGCTACATTTACTTGTCAGCTCAGAACCTGCTCTCCAAAAATGGTTTTCAGATTTCACTCTCTTCCCACCATCTTACAAAGTCAAGGTAAACATCTGCTGTTCCACCATAATGGGAAATAAAATGACTATTATCTGAATATGTTTCTCAGGAAGCATAGGTTACCGTCATATTGTGAAAGATAGCATACAATAGGCTGTGAGAGTGATATATGTACAGTATATACGAACTTTGTTCTACAGCCTGTTTTGGCAAAGCAGGTTTTCAGTATTTTTCCTAATTCTCAAATGCACAGAAAAATGCAGCTAAGTAGCTAAGAATATTTTCCAGCTTCATTTACCCATTGATTATAAGTATAACCATATGGTTCATTCAAAAAGTGCAGAAAACAGGATAAAGTCAATTTGCAAAGAGGCCAGAGCTCTGTGGTTCTTAACTTTTAAACAAAGCTAGAAGTTCCTCAACCATTTTACATCTTTAATGAAAAAAAATACTATCTTCCAGTCCTGCTGCTGATTTTTTTTTTAAAAAAACAGAAGAATAAATATTAACCAAACATTGCCTGTTGCTAGTGTTTGCTCCACCATGAATTTCCTTTCAGGGTGAAGCCTCTAAATCTGCTCCCAGAAAAATTCAAGGCATAATTCTACATTTGTAGTCTGAGGAAGCAGAGATGGGTTCCTCCCGGTTCTGACCGGTTTACCGGAACCGGTAGCAAGCCTCTAGTGATGTCATGATGATGTCACGGAACTGATTCTGTCAGTGCCCGTTCAGTGGACACTGCCATCTTTTTTTGATTTTTTTTTCCAGTTTTTTTTCTTCTGCGCATGCACAGAAGCCGAGTTTCCAGCACTGTGCATGTGTCACCATCTTGTTTTCAGCTTTGGGGGGGGGGTTGTTTAATTTTTCAGCATTGTGCATGCGCGCATGCGCCCACATGGCGTGGCCACACGGTGTGGGAGGAAGCGAACTGGCAACAAGGTAAGCTAGAACCCACCCCTGCGAGGAAGTATATATTTTGGGCCAGCCACTCCCTCTAAGCTCAACCCATCTGACAGGGTTGTTGTTCTGGGACAATCAGAGGAAGGAGTATTAGATATGTTTGCTGCCTTGAGGCAGAATATAAATAAATAAATCATAAATAAATAAAAATATATCCTGAAGCAAGAGATATATGAACATGATAGCTTTCTTCCTGGTAAATTGTCTTAATCCCATCTTTAAAAAGTGCTAAACTGTCAGATATCATTATATCTGTAATAGTGAATTTGTATATTAATTGGACATTCTGTGGAGAAACATATATGTTTTTGTTATGGATCCAATTATCTCAGCCAATTCTAACAAAATCAATTTCTAAAGAAAGACAATGAATTTAGTTCTCTGGTTTCTCACAAGGAGAAAAAAAGGAGAAAACAAGTGGAAAAATTTTATGGGGAAATAATGCTGGAGATTCTTGGGAAGATAACTTGTAAATGCATGAAAGACTGAGGAAGAAGGTTTCAGAATTGATGGCTTCCATGAATGCAGACCGAATCTAAACAATTAGGAAGACAAACAGATCATATATTTAGAATTAATAACATATTTGAAGTGTGTTAACAGATATCTCAGAGCTCCTCAGGAGTAAAGGAGCAAAGGTCTGAACATTCCCAATAAACAATTGGAATTATATAAACAATTGGAACCAAAATGTCGCCAATTATGTCCCTCTAATCAGGGGCGGGTTGCTCACTTACCGATACCGTTACGCTGTTTGTGCATCTCCACGTTTCGTGCGTGCACGTGCTCACTATGCATGCGCGTCCCCTCATGCGATTTTGCTTCTGCGCATGTGCAGAAGCAAAATCTCGCCAAAATCTCATGAGGGGACGCATGCACGCACGAGATTTTGGCGTGATTTTGCTTCTACGCATGCACGGAAGCAAAATCTCGCTGAAATCTCACACGCGTGCACGTCCCCTCGCGAGATTTTGGTGAGATTTTGCTTCCGCGCATACGCAAAAGCAAAAAAGCCCAAAAATTCTCAAAAAAAGATGGTGACGCGCGCGACGGACCTGCGAAGATGGCACCGGAGCAGTCACGCGCAAATTGCGCAATCGGCCGCTCCTTACCAGCGCTATGCACCGGACCGCACAGTTAAGAACCCACCACTGCCACTAATTATAAAAACACAATCGAAAGCTAAGCTTATTTCTTAAACTCAATAAATAAGGAAAATAAATTAGGACCCATGTGCTCTAAATTCAGTCTCCAAAAAATGGTTCAGAGCAAATGGAAACATGAATGTAAAATGTTAATCAACAAGCATTTTAGAGATTTATTTAAAACACAGCGTAGCCTTAATATAAATACAATATAACATAATATAATAATGATGCAATATATTATTTTCAATAATTGCAGTCCATGTTTCACAGAATCAACCTGTTCACCACTCTGTTTTGACAATACAATGCAATTTATTGAATATGCAACATATTTTCTAAGATGTTATGAGATGTTCATTGTAAATATAATATTTCTATGAAAGTAACCACTCACCTACACATTTTTGGCAACACTGCCCAGAAGGTGTGTGACTGAGATGTTCAGGACATGAAAGAATGGGACACACTTCCTGTATACAATGGGTCCTTCCACCCTAAAAAATACAAACCCCAAAGGATATTTAGAAAACAAATACATGCTATGGTATAAATAGACTGATTGAATATTTCATCAAATACACATTAACAGTTAAGAAAACAATAGAACTCAATTGCATGATGCACAAGTTTTCAGGAGTACATAAAACCGAATTCAGGTAAGACAAATAACAAAACCTCAGATGAAATCACTAGAAATCTAATTTCATCATCACTACTTCATCATCATTATATCTGACATGGGATTGCACTTTTTAAAGCAGTGGTTCCCAACCTTTTTTTGGCCATGCCCCACCTAAGCATCTCTAAAATCCTCCCTCCCCCCCCCCCCCCGGTGACATATAATTCTTACTATTCAAAAAGTGAACTCCTACTCACGCAGAGGAAGCCTAAAAGGCCATTAACTTGGTTTAAACAAGGTTCCAATTGCCCCCATTAAAAATCAAATTGCCCCCCTGTGGGGCGTGGACCCCCAGTTGGGAACCACTGTTTTAAAGCATATTTTAGGACCTTCCCAAATTAATTAAATTGAATTCCGCACCCAATGTAATATTCTGTGCTTTTGGAGAGCTGCTATAACTTTTTCCTAAAGTTATAGATGGTAGAATGAATAGAGAGGACACTTTTTCCGGTAACATTGAGCTATAATGTCTTTTAGACATTATAATTATAATGTCTTTAGACTCACCATCGATGGAATTTCTTTCTATAGAAATACATCCCACCCACCCCTCACTGGATGTCTGGAGTTTTTAGATGAGCTCTTTTCAATAAATTCATCTTTTTTAAAATTCGGAGGTCATGTTATTATTGTTTGTGCTTAATTCTATACTTTTGTTAATTAGCACTTTCAGCTTCTTAAAGTTGTAGATAATTTAAAATTAGTTTATGGATTTAGTATCAGATGCTTCATTATATCACTGTTATGCAGTGAAGATTTTGGATCTGAACAGCACAAAAGGTTATGTAAAAAAATGAATATGTTTAGTGTTATAGTCAGCCATTCTCATTATTTTTTATAAAACCATATTGAGAATAGGCTGAGAGGAAACTAAAGAGCTTAAGGCATAAAAGTCTATGCATTGCTTTTAGATTCCAACCTGCCTGTAAAAAAAATCTTGTCTATGTTTCTAGGCTCCCAAATGCACCTGATTCAATTTTTAAAAATTATTTTATTAGAAACAAATACAAAGGAATCTGGCATATTGCAAAACAAAACAGCTTTTTGCATCATCTTCATTTCCAAGAATTTCTGTGGAACCCATGTGGAACAGATATTCAAAATCACAAAATGTCTATTACCCCTTTTATTCGGGTGGGGTAAGGGTGACTGAGTGGAGCTGAGCATTTACTGGCTGGATGCCCTTTCTGACACCTATGTGGAGTTTGCAGTAGAAATTTTCTCTTTGCATCCTGATAGAGAAATATCCACCACTGCCTAGGATTGAACTCTCAACCTTTCAAATGGGAAGTGAGCGTCTTCACCTCTAGGCCACCACACCACTCAAGAATGGACCAGCAATACGGGCCTGAAATAAGAGCACCTGAAAACATAGCTGAGATAAAAAAAGGTCCAATATTGGTCTGAACTGTCATCTTTTTTTTTTTTTGAATGATATAGCATCTTGAGCATCACATTCTCTGTTGGTGCTAGGAAGGAGGCAATGGCAAACACTTCTAAAACTTTGTCAAGAAAACTGCAGGTACTTATCCAGGCAGTTGCCAGAAGTCAATACCAACTTGAAGGGATAAAATAAAACAATTAAAGAAAGAAAATGGAATGCAACCTTCACCAAGAAAGATTAGAATTGCAAGGATAGATGGAAATCTGACAAAATTCTGGAGAAGCTTTAAAAGCAACCGGTGTGTTATTAGCCCAGATTTCAATAAGAAAACTCTGTGAAATGATCACCAAAACCAAAACCATCTTGGAAGCAAGGAATCATCATCGGCTAGTATAGAGCCGAGATGGTGCAGTGGTTAAATGTATCACTGCAGGCTACTGCTAGTTCAGCAGTTCAGCTGTTCAAATCTCACCGGCTCAAGGTTGACTCAGCCTTCCATCCTTCCGAGGTGGGTAAAATGAGGACCCAGATTGTTGGGGGCAATATGCTGAACTCTGTAAACCGCTTAGAGAGGGCTGTAAAGCACTATGAAGCGGTATATAAGTCTAAGTGCTATTGCTATTTGGAACTTTGAGATTAAATCTATGGCTCATCTTTCATAGATATGTAGGGAATGCCAAAATCCATCAACAGTGCCTGGACACAGAAAAGCTGTGGAACACACGAACACAATGGTTGAGTAATATTTGAGGTTCTATGTAAATTATCAACAGACTAATTGGGCAGAATTACTGTCTTTCTCCAACGTAGCATACAACATGGTGCATAATAGCACCAGTTTGACCCCTTTCCAAATCACCAGCAGCATGGAATTTGTTCCCATGCCCGAACTCCCTAGGGAGCCACCCTCTTCCAACTGAATGGATGGAGTCCCTGAAAAAATCCTGGAAAAATACAAAATGGGCCCTTCAGGAAGTGGCAAAAACCCATAAAGTGCAAGCAGATAAGCATCAAGCCCCAAAAAGCCTTTCCACATAGAGAGTAAAGTGTACCTCTCAACAAAATACTTAAGACTGAAACTCCCATGCAAGAAATCGGGACCAAAATTCATAGGGCCTTTCCCAAAAGTGAAAGTGATCAATCCGGTTACAATACAGCTGAAGCGTCTCCACCTACTAGGGAAAGTGCATCCAGTTTTCCACAGCAGCTTGCTGAAGCCAGCGGTAGGCTCCCAGCTGAGACCAGTAGACTGGCCAGCCCCCAAACCAATCATAGTGCAAGGGGAGATGCATTATGAAGTGAAAAAAATCTTAGATTCTAGGTGATACAACGGAAGGCTGCAATACTTAGTACAATGGAACCGAAGCCACCTGGGTAAAAAGCTGGAATATAAAAGTGGAGAGACTAGTCAAGCAGTTTCATGAGTAGTTTCTTCAGAATCCAAAGGGACCTGGGGTGGGGGGGAAGAGGTGGTTAGTTCAAACAATGATTAATCTCACTTGTTTCTTTTCTCTTCTAGAAGAATTAATTGTCAATTAATTGACAATTGTCAACCCTGAAGTGAACCTGGCTGAGGCCATCCTGGAGGCTTCAGGGTTGCCACACAACAGAGGGAGGGGGGAAATAGTTAGATGGGGTTTTGTTGCCAAAACAATAATGTTTTCCTGTGGGAACCAAGGACATTCTCACAGGTGGCTGACCAGAGGAGGAGTGAAGTAATCAAGCAACAGGCCAGCAACTGTATTGGACAGCATGACTAGTGACTTGGGGGAAAGGGGAAACTTTTACTTTTTAATTAGGTGAAAGCCGTAGAAACTTTAGAATCGGCTTTCACCAGTTGCCAATATGATGTTTCCAATAAACTGTTCTTTGAGGATCTTGCCTGCCTTAGAGTTCTCCTTTCTATGGAAAGCTTGGAATGCTGACAAATAGCTTACAACATTGTATAGTGGACATGTCAAACACAAGGCCCACAGGCTGGATTTTGCCTGTGATGAGGTTAGATCTGGCCTGCAGGAAAGCAGAGGACTGGCCCGCAATGCCTCGACCCAGCCCAGGCTGACCAGGCACTTATCTACAACCTGGTGGCAGCCATCTGGGCCAGAATGCAGTCAACATTCTTAGATCTGCGGGGCCATCCTACAGCCAGCGAGGGACCGCCCCTGCCCCACCCCCTGAGTGCACAGGAGGCAGCAAGTGTACAGGCCTTGCATCCCTGGTTACCATCTTGCCTCACAAGCTGACAGCATCCGAAGCACTTCCCTTTTACCCAGGACACCAGTGCTCGCAGGCTCACTGGTTCCTGTGCATATGCCCAGGGGGTGGGGCTGAGGTGGCGGGGCGGTCCCTCACTGGATCCAGGGTGACCGCGCTGGTCAGGCGAACCAAGTTGCCTTGCATTCATTCCTTTTTCCCTCCCTCTCTCCCTCCTTCCCTCCCTCCCTCCTTCTCATTTCCAACTCCTTCCTTCCTTCCTTCCGTCCATCCATCCATCCATCTTCCCTCCCTCCCCTGCTTCTCATTTCCATCTCCTTCCTTTCTCCATGGTCAGGAAGGGATGAGGGGAAGGGGAGAGATTGGCAGCACTGCCAGTGGCTGTGCTGCTGCCGACTGTGGCTTTCCCACATGGGGGCGGGTGCAGTCCCAGTGAATGGGAAGCCTCACAGGTTGTGAAGCCATGCTGGTGAGTGGGCCATGGAAGTGCTGGTGGCATGCGATGCAATGATCTACAATTTCATGGCTGCCATCAAGGCCAGACACGATCAGCCTTAGTTCTGGAGCCAGCAAGGGGCCGCCTTGCCACCTCGGCCTTACCCCCTGGGCACTCACACAGGCAACATGTGCCTGGCCTTCCTGGGAACTGTCTTGCCCCACAGGCTGACTGTGTTCTGAGTGCTTCCCTTTCACCCAGGACACCAGCGCTTGCCATCTCCTGTGCACATGCCGAGGGGGCAGGGATGATGTGGCGGGGCAGTTCCTTGCTGGCTCCAGGACAGCTGCATGGATCAGATCTAAGGCTGACCATATTCTGACCCAGATGGCTGCCACAAGTTGTAGAATAGATCAGCCCCACACCCGCACCAACTCCTCCATGCCCCACTTGCCAGCCTGCCCTCACAGCCCAGAGGCTTCCCTTTCACCAGGACTGCCCCTGCATGGGAAAGCTATAGCCATTGGCAGCACAGCCACCAGCAGAGAAGGGAGGGAGGGAGGGAGGGGAGGGGAAAGCACAGATTCAATCTCTTACAGGTATGCATGTCAGAATATGCAGGCAGATTAGCCAGTTGATAATGCTGCAAGGAGGGAGGAGTGGGTGATGGGGAAGAGGGGCTTTTCTTTAACCTAATGAGAAATGCAGAAGGCAGGAAGGCAGGAAGGCAGGAAGGCAGGAAGACAGGCAGGCAGGCAGGCAGGCAGGAAGGCAGGAAGGCAGGAAAGCAGGAAGGCAGGAAGGCAGGAAGGCAGGAAGGCAGGAAGGCAGGAAGGCAGGAAGGAAGGAAGGAAGGAAGGCAGGAAGGAAGGAAGGAAGGAAGGAAGGAGAGGCAACTTAATTAGAGATGCTCCTGTTCACACAGTCCTGCATCAATCCTGGATCTATTCTGTTACGTATGGACATATGGAGCACAGATTTGCATGGCCGCCGCTGATTGGATAATCTAGCAGCGGGAGAAATAAACTGCGGTCAGGGCTGGCTAGGTTACAGGGATGCCTATAAAAGAGGCATCCCTGCAGCCTGCCAGCAGTTCGTATTGCTAACAGCTAGAGAAATAAAAGGTGCAGAACTGTTCTCGCGTCTGACTCTTTCTTTCGGGCCCACATCTAACACTGGTGACAAGGATGGGATTTTGAAGAAGGACAGAAGAACAAAGGCACTTCGTGGCATCAGCAGCCATATTGCAGCAAAAATCGTCCTGCTCCAGACAACCTGAGGATGGCTACTCAAACCTCCCCTGCTCCAGCTATCTTCAACCCAAAGACAGAGGAATGGCACACTTACATGAGCTGATTCAGCATGTTCTTGGATGCCAACAATTTCCAGGACTTACCCGACAATCAGAAGAGGGCTCTGTTCTTCACCTACTGTGGCACCAAAATCTACAAGATGGCACAGACCCTTGAAGCACCCACAGACATCGAATCCATCTCATGGACGACTCTGCAGACAACCGTGAAAGACCACTACGCTCTGACTGCAACCCCTATGCCGCAACGAGTTTTACCATCGCCACCAAAGAGAGGGAGAAACAATTTATTTATTTATTTACTTATTTTATTTGGAGGTTCTTCTATGCCGCCCTACTCCCTAAGGACTCAGGGCGGCATACAACATTTTAAAGAACAGCAACCAATAAAATCATTTAAAAGACAGTTTTTAAAAAGTTAAAAAAGGGCATACAACAACATACATACATGGAGGAGACCTCGGACGTAAAATTGCCTCAGACTCCTGCGTGCAGGAAGAGTCATGTCTTAATGGTTTTTCGGAAGGCCAGCAGGGTGGTGATAATTCGGATCTCTGGGGGAAGTTGGTTCCAGAGAGCAGGGGCCCAAACAGAGAAGGCCCTCCCCCTAGGGCCCGCCAGTCAGCATTGTTTGGCTGATGGGACCTGGAGGAGACCCACTCTGTGGGACCTAACCGGTCGAAGGGAAGTATGAGGTAGAATGCGGTCCCGGAGATAAGCAATGGTCCTAAGCAATGTAGGGCTTTAAAGATGATGATCAACACCTTGAATTGTACCTGGAGACCAATGGGCAACCAATGCAACTGGCGGAGTATGGGTGTTACGTGGATGTATCTTGACACACCCACCACAGCATGCGCAGCCGCATTTTGCACCAATTGAAGTCTCCGAATACTCTTCAAGGGTAGCCCCATGTAGAGCGCATTACAGTAGTCCAATCGGGAGGTGACAAGGGCATGAGTGACTGTGAGTAGAGCCTCCTTCTCCAAGTATGGTCGCAACTGGTGCACCAGGTGAACCTGTGCAAAAGCCCCCCTAGCCACAGCTGTAAGGTGTTGATCTAATTTTAGCTGTGGATCTAGGACGACTCCCAAATTGCGAACCCGTTCCGAGGGAGTTAATTTTCTTCCCTCAAGAACCAAGGAGGGACAGTCGACATAGTCCTTAGGAGGCAATATCCAGAGCCACTCAGTCTTCTCATGGTTGATCCTGAGTCTGTTTCTCCCCAACCAGGTCCTAACATCGTCCAGGCATCGGCACATTACATCGACTGCCTCCCTGAATTGAGATGGGGTGGTGATGTACAGCTGGGTGTCATCAGCGTACTGTTGAAAACTCACCCCGTGTCTACGGATGATCTCCCCCAGCAGTTTCGTGTAAATGTTAAACAGGATGGGCGAGAGGACCAAACCCTGAGGCACCCCACAGGTCAGGGGCCTAGGAGATGACCTCTGCCCTCCTGTTAACACTGACTGCATCCTGTCGGCGAGATAAGAGGAGAACCACCGCAAAACGGTGCCTCCCACTCCCAACTCACCGAGACGATGCAGAAGGATACCATGGTCGATGGTATCGAAAGCCGCTGAGAGGTCAAGTAGCACCAGGATGGAGGAATTACCCCCATCCCAGGCTCACCAGAGATCATCCATCAGGGTAACCAAGGCAGTTTCTGTACTGTAGCCGCACCTATCGGTTTCCTCCAATAGCCGAAGAAGCTGAGAGGCTACCACCTTCTCCACAACTTTACCTATAAAAGGTAAGTTGGAGACCGGATGAAAGTTCTTCAAATCCGCCGGATCCAGGGAAGGCTTCTTAAGGAGGGGTTTCACCACCGCAACTTTTAATGGCTGCGGTATGGATTCCTCCCTAAAAGAAGCATTGACCACCGCCTGGATCCAGCCACGTGCTACGTCTCTGCTGGCCAAAACCAGCCAGGAGGGGCACGGGTCCAATAAACAGGTGAAAGCACTCATCGCACCCATGGCCTTGTCCACGTCATCAGGAGAGACAGGCTCAAACTCCTCCCACAATGCTGGACTCTTGCCCCTGTCAACTCAATGGACTCTGTCCAGCCGGAGTCCAGGTTTGACCGGATCTGAGCGACTTTATCCATCAGAAACTGCGCAAATTCCTCAGCTCTACCTTGCAAGTGTTCCTCGCTCCCCCCTTTGGCAAGGAGGGCGCGAATCACCCCAAACAAGGTGGCTGGGCAAGAATCTGCGGATGCAATAAGAGCGGAAAAATGAGATCATTTTGCTGCCCCTATCACCACTAAATAAGACTTAATGAAAATTCTTAGAAGTGTTCGGTCGGATTCGGTTTTACTGGCTCTCCAGCGTCGCTCCAGACGTCTCTTGTGGTGTTTCATCTCCTTGAGCTCCTCGGTAAACCAGGGAGCTTTCCGGGATCCACTGCCACCGAGAGGTCGCAGAGGCACAATCCGATCTAATGCCCCTGATGCTGCGGTGTTCCAGGCAGCCACCAGGGACTCAGACAAATTGTGGACCAGGGTTTTGGGTATTTCCCCAAGTTCCCTCTGGAATCCTTCCGGCTCCATTAGGCGCCTGGGACGGAACCACCTAGTTGGTCCCGCCTCCCTGCAGGGGAGGAGTGGGGCTGCGAAATCCAACCTCAGTAGGAAATGATCTGACCACGACAACGGGGTGGTGACTATATCCCCTACCTTCAGATCATCTCTCCACTGCCCCGAAAGAAACACTAGGTCAAGTGTGTGGCCTCCCTCATGAGTCGGACCTTGGATTACTTGGGTCAGGTCCATGGTTGTCATGGAATACATGAACTCCTGAGCTGCACCAGAAGTTTCGCCAGCCAAAGGCAGGTTAAAGTCCCCCAGCACCATAAGCCTAGGGAACTCCACCGCCAGGCTAGCTATCGCCTCAAGCAGCTCAGGCAGGGCCTTAGTAACATAGCTGGGAGGCAGGTACGCTAACAAAAGGCCCACCTGGACCCCTAAGTCCAACTTCAGAAGGAGTGTCTCACACCCGACAATCTCCGGGGCAGGGATCCTACAAGGATGCAGATTCCGGCGCATTAAAATAGCCACTCCTCCTCCCCTTCCCTGGGGTCGTGAATGATGCTGCACTGAGAACCTGTCTGGGCATATCTCGGAGAGGGCTACTCCTCCCTCCTGGCCCAGCCAGGTCTCAGTTATACATACCAGGTCCGCCCCCTCTTCCGTGATTAAATCACGTATCAGGGGGGCTTTGTTGACGATTGACCTGACATTCAGCAGCAGCATCTTGAGCCCAGGGCCCTGAAGACCCTGGTTGCCAGGTACTCGGGTTGAGCAAGATGGAACCACATCGGAGGGGCCGGAACAAGGGATTACTTGTAGACAGCGAGTCTTATTCCCCGAGAGCAGCCCGTCCCTCTGCTCCTGCCATACCTACCTCTCCCCATTATGACTGAGATGCTCCGGCTCTCGCCTCCTCCAGAGATCCCCTCCCCCGCTGGTTCCCCTCCCTCCCTGCAGGCCATACATACCATTCCCACTGGGCCGGGTAGCAGAGTCCGGCCCCCCTCTGCTTCTGTTTCCACACTCAGCAGAGGGGGTCCGAACCCCGGTCCCTGACTCACTCATTCTATCAACCATACTTCTTCAGTCTATACATTTATTTTCCCAATTGTAACCAAATCCGTTTCACACCAGCCACACCACTTCCGGAGTAAGATTAAAAATAAATCAATGACTTTATAGCTAAACTGAGAGAGATCGCAACAAAGTGTGAATTTATAAATCCCAAAGAGATGATGAAGGACCGGATCATCTTAGGGATGAGAGATCTCACGCTACAGAAAAAGCTACTGAGGCAAGGGGTTACTTTCAAGGATGCAGTGGAAGAAGCAAGAGCAGCCGAATCCTTGGACAACTCCACAGCCGATCTCAGGAAAACAAGCAGAGTCCATCGTACCCACTGGGAGCCCGACTGAATGACCGAGGTCCCAGAATACGAGGATGAGTCAGAAGAGGAGGAAGCCGTACACTGCATCCACCCCGAGAAAAGGGTAAGTCCCAGGGAATATGAATTTAGGCAAGCCCACTGTTCGGGTTGCCTAGGGGGGCATGCCAGAGCGGTTTGTCATTTTAAAGAAGCCATCTGCTGCCGGTGCCAGAAAAGAGGCCACATCGCTGAGGCCTGCAGAGCCACACAACCGACCCCTTACCAACCTGTCCCTTACCAACCCAAACCACCCATGGGGCCAGGGAGACAGGGGCAGAACAGACAGGGGGCCAAAGAAACAAGCGCAGAGATGACCAATATCCAGACAACCGGGGGATTTATCACACAACCGTGGGTCACTCAGACGCCGGTGAATGGTACAAGTTCCACATCATGGTTCCCATTGAAGGAATACCATGCAAAATTGAGCTAGACACCGGGTCCATCTTCACAATCATGTCCTGGGACACCCTGCAATGCATCCAGCCGTCTGCATCGCGGAAGCAACTCAAGCTGCAACAGATTCATCTCAACAATTTCCAGGGAAACCCCATTCGAGTTTTGGGCCAGGAAGAAGGTCACACAGGCAAACTACCCCTGACCATTGTCGTGGGAGACCGGCCTACACTGCTAGGCATTGAGTGGCTCAAGCCATTAGGAATAGGCATCACCGGCCTCAACCAAATCAAGGGAGATGAACTGGACCAACTGCTGGCCGATTTCTTGGATGTTTTCGACAGGAGACTAGGTAAATATACTGGCAAACTCATTTCGTTTAACCTAGACCCTAGAGTCACCTCAATAAGGCTTGTGGGGGCCCACATACAGGTACTGAATGTAAAAGAGTTAAGTTGTTGTATAAAGTTAAAGTGTGGTTAAAAGGAATTGTATACACAAGTAAGTATGGAGCCAAACAGCTTTTAAATGTATGGTAAGTAGAAAGGGGGAGGTGTTTATCCCAGTTCTCCAGAAGGGAGGGGGGATAGATTATATCATAAGGAGCCAGCCAATCGGATCATAGATAGCAGGGCCAGGAACTATAATAGGGCCTAGGTGGAAGAGCTGAGGAGAGCTCTGTTTGTAGTAACTTCCAAGAGGGAAGGTTTATAGTGATTCTCTGCCTGAGTTTAACTGTCCAAGAGGGAAGTTAACAGGAGAGAAAATAGGCTCTAGGCCAGTGGTTCCCAACCTTTCTAATGCCGCGACCCCTTAATATCACCTCATGTTGTGGTGACCCCCCAACCATAAAATTATTTTCGTTGCTACTTCATAACTGTAATTTTGCTACTGTTATGAATCGTAATGTAAATATCTAATATGCAGGATGTATTTTCATTGTTACAAATTGAACATAATTAAAGCATAGCGATTAATCACAAAAACAATATGTAATTATGCCAGATCAGAAATTCTCGGGCCAGTCTTTGCAAGAGCACAAGGAATATCACAACAAGTCTACTTCTGTATTCAGACTTGATAACCAACAAGTGTACAGCAATATTTCTCAATCTCAGCAACTTTTAAGCTGCCTGGACTTCAACTCCCAGAATTCAAAGCAAAGCTGGCTAGGGAATTTTGGGAGTTGAAGTCCAGGTATATTCAAGTTGTTGAGGTTGAGAAATTGTGGCCTGCAGTGTCGAAAAACTAGAAATCAGATAAGCTTCCAGCAAAGTAATCCCTGTTTAGTAGCTTTCTCCCAGGACTCCAAAGTTAAAGGAGGCAAAAGGGGCAAAAAAAGCCATTGCTCCAAAAACATTGCCAGGGGCCCCAAAGCCAATTTCCTCTTTTAAGCTCTTTCTTCTTAAAACAGCCCCACATTCCTTCCTCCCCCATGGGGCCTGCTTACCCACCCTTTCCAAAACCCCTGCAAAGACAACAATTTTAATTTGCAAGGCTCTTCTTTCAACAGTTTCTTTCTTTCTTTCTTTCCCTCTCTCACTTTTTTCTCTTCCTTCCTTCCTCCCAATCTTCCTCCCAACCTTCCTCTTCTTTCTTTCTTTCTTTCTTTCTTTCTTTCTTTTTCTTCCTTCCTTCCTTCCTTCCTTCCTTCCTTCCTTCCTTCCTTCCTTCCTTCTTCCTTCTTCCGTTTTCCTTCTTCCTTCCTTCCTTTCTTCCTTCCTTCTTTTTCTTTCTTTCTTTCCCTCTCTCATTTTTTTCTCTTTCTTGTTTCCTTCCTCCCATCCTCCCATCTAACATTCTTCTTCCTCTTCCTTCCTTCCTTCCTTCCTTCCTTCCTTCCTTCCTTCCTTCCATCTCTGGTCTTCCTTCCTTCCTTCCTTCCTTCTCTTTTCTCTTCTTCCCTCTCCTAGCCCTCAGCACCACAAGATCCGTGCGTGCCAAACTCTCTGGCAACCCAGACAAATAAACGCATTGTGGTTATTCAGTCACTCCAGGAAAGCGGAGCGAGCAGGGAGAGGATCCTGCCCGCCCTGCCCACACTTGTAGCAAAGCCAGCCTGCCCCATAGAGCCGATCTTGTCCGGGGAACCAGCCAGCCCACCCCACCCTTGCCTCACCTTCTCCAAAAGTCACCCTCCGTTTGGGGGCAACCCTTTGGAGAAAGCTTCCGGTGCAAAAAAAAAAAAAAAGGCTGGCCCCAAGGGACCCGGACATGCCCCGGAGAGAGCAGCCCTGGAAACCCGGCCATAATTTCCTGCTTCTCCCCCACCCCTCTGCACCCCTTCCCCAGTCCGATCCATACCCCACCCAGGAGATAGGGGGCTGCAAATCCCCACCACTGCGCAGTGATCCCATCCACGACTCCTTGCTCCCCATTGTGCGTCTCCAAAAGCGCGCTTTGGAGAAGTTGCCCAACAGGAGGAAGGGAAAGCTGGAAGAAAAAGGGGGGCTGCCAGTCATAGGGACCCCTGATTAGAAACCCCCTCTCCCTGCTCTCTCTCCTCCCTCCTGGAGACTGCCAGCTGCAGAGCCCGTCTCTCCATCGCGTTGCCGGCCGTCCTTTTCTGTGGTGGAGGAAGAGCCCGGGCGGGCTTGCAAGGTGGGGCTTAGGCGGCTCGGGATCCTCCTGCATTCCTTCCTGCTTGCTCGGCCACCTCTGCGGCTCCTCTCCACCCCGGTTGCAGCGCCTTTCCCTCCCCAAGTGCACCCGGGGTGACCCTCTCCAAAGCTGGCTGTGTGCCCCGGGTGCGCCGTTGCGCACCTTGTAAACATCACTGTAAGTGCCAGAGCCGATGCGCTGGATGAGCTCGTAGCGCAGCCGCGGGTCCTGCAGCGAGACATCCCGCAAGGCGCTTATGGTCCCCTCACCCAGGCGCCTTTTCAAAGATTCCCCTTTGTGGCTGGAGGACAATTCCTTCAAACTCTTCTGTTCCTCCTTCATTCTTTGCAAATTTGATTCATGAGAAGCGTCAAACTCTCTCCTTCCTTACACCCATTTGTCCTCTTGGGTTTATATGTCTTCTGCTTTAAGAACTATATTTTATATTTTATTAAATCCTCCTGCCCAGACACTCCCTGCTACCCCCTCCGGCATCCCTGTCTCCTCGCTTGCCACGTCCCACATCTCCGACTACAGCCGGGACTCGCAAACCGGGCGAGGCGGGGCTCGCAGTGTCAATTTCTTCCCGCTGGTGTCAAAGGGAAAGGGAGTCAAGGGGGTAATGGCCAGCCAACAACCACTTAAGTTTAACAGCGCATGATGGCAGGAAGGAGGACAGCCAGGTCGGGCTTGTCTGTCTGCCCTCTCACCCTCGGCTGGCGCAGAGACCCAGCGAACAAAGAGGCAAACAGGGAGGGAGGGAAGAGAGAGACTGAGAGATACTAGCACAGGGCTAGCCTGATCATACGGAGCAGGGCGGCGGTGATGGACCATGCTCCAGCACCACCTCCTTCTCCAGTTCCCTCTGGCTTAGCTCCTCCTGCCCCCGGTGGTGGCGCCCTCCGCACCGAGGCTGTATGATCAGGCTAGCCCTGCGCTAATATCTCTCAGTCTCTCTTTTCCCTCCCTCCCTGTTTGCCTCTTTGTTCGCTGGGTCTCTGCGCCAGCCGAGGGCGAGAGGGCAGATAGACGAGCCCGACCCAGCTGTCCTCCTTCCCGCCGTCGTGCACTGTTAAACTTAAGTGGTCGTTGGCTGGCCATTCCCGCCCGTGACTCCCTTTCCC
Organism: Diadophis punctatus similis; assembly: GCA_023053685.1. Taxonomy (NCBI): domain Eukaryota; kingdom Metazoa; phylum Chordata; class Lepidosauria; order Squamata; family Dipsadidae; genus Diadophis; species Diadophis punctatus. The sequence goes on from JALIGW010000008.1 coordinate 20,724,603, forward strand.
TTCGACACCAGCAGGAAGAAACTGCCGCTGCAAGCAGGAGACAGGGGTGGCCACAGATGTCTTAAGCACCGCCTTGCACTCTCCAGCACGCAATCTTGTGACGCCCTGCCCCTTAGCTGATGCCTCCAAAGCTCGGCCGCCAGGCGTCACAAATGCCTCTCGCCGAATGGCACCTCTCCCGACCAATCGGAGGGCTCGGGCAAGTTGAGCCGATATGGCCAGGCTTGTGGCAGTGGGGGGGGGAGCTGAGAATGCCAGGGTGACCCCTGGGATTTGACCCCCCCCAAAGGGGTCCTGACCCCCAGGATGGGAACCGCTGCTCTAAGCAGTTCTGTGGGAAGCAGGTGCCAGGGTCAGGGGACTTTATTGATTGATATATCATGTTATTTGTAGATAGAGATAAACGGTGAAATGTGCTCTAATCTATAGGCCTTAATCCAAAGAAGAACTGGGTTTTCTTAGATTTAGTCAGGAAAGCTAGGAAAGTTCTCTGAGGGGAAGAAAAGGTGTAAAGGAATTGAATAGCTGGTTGTGGCTGTAAGAAATTTATTCGACATTTACTGAGAAGTTTGTATTCAAATAAACTGTTTTCTTGTTTGTTCAAGAAACGTGTCAAAATCTTTCTATTTCTCACATAAAGTATATCTTAAACAATATTGCAGGGCATAGGGATATTGTAACAGTAAAATCAAACCTCTAAGGAGAGAGAGAAGTGAAACAGAGGGCATTACCCTTCGTCAGGGAGATATAAAAAAGAAAATTAAACATAAATCTATTCTGAGCACTATTTCACGCTACCAAGACATATAAAACAATAAACCTGACTGGAGGGGGACCAGTGGACCCTTGCAAGGCTAAAACCCCGAAGGGTCCCATTTGCACTGCAGCCCAAAGTGGATGAACAATTTGACAAACTTATTGCCCAAGGGGTCCTGGAGCCAGTCAACCATGTCACGTGGGAGACCTCAATAGTCACCCCAATAAAGCCAGATGGATCCATATGTATCTGCGCTGACTATAAATGCAGTATTAATAAAGCACTACAACAAAACGCTTATCTGGTGCCAGTAATGCAACACCTATTGCACTCATTGGGAAATAGCCAAATATTTGCCAAATTGCACTTGGCCCAGGCCTACCATCAATTATCGGTGGATGCCACCACTGCAGAGGTTCAGAAAATTGTAACTCAGAGGGGGGCATTCAAATGCAAATGCCTGCAACTTGGAGTAAGCGTGGCCCCAGGGCTGTTTCAAAGCATGATGGAGCGCTTACTACAAGGCCTCCCAGGGGTAGTTCCTTACTTCGACGATGTCTCCATTTCAGGGGCTTCAAAGGAACAACTCATCTTCCGGTTTGGCTCTGCAGGCATCGCGGACACTCCTCGTCGGGCGCCTCTTCCGAAGTCCTGTAAAAGCTGCCAGATCAGCTGTCTGGCAGCTTGAAAATCTTCTCCCCAGGCATAGGGGAGAGATGAGAGCCTGACAGGAGGGGTAGAGCCCCCCTAGTGCCCTAGGAGCCAACTAGGGGCGCGAAGGGTGAGGGCTCCCCAGGTAGCCTGTCTCCTGCTCCAGGACTTCCGAAGCCTCCGCTTATGTGGAGCAAGATGCCGCAACCACCGCTGCTTTTACAATGGGATTTATAACAACTTGAAGCACTAAAGAAAGCAGACAGAGAAAGGCAGGAGTCCAGAAGGGCAAGTATCTTAATCTTTAACTCCAGTGCTGAATTTCACTTCAGGAAGTAACAAAGTAGTGCTAATAAGCAATAAAATGGCGATCGGAGATCATGGGCGTGGAAGTGAAAGTGATTAAGTTTCGTTTTGCCTGCAGCTTTTTTTACGGAAACTTTTGATCCTGAGAATTGGCTTTTTTCTTCTTGTTTCCTGATTATGGATTAAAATAACAACTTATATCTTTTTAAAATAAAAGACTATCTGGTTTTGTATTTGGAAAGAACTTTGTCAACTAGAGACTTGGCTTTCTCTTTGTACTTTTCTGGAAATACTGGAATGGCTTCTAAATCTGGAAAGACTGTTTCAAACAAAAGAACTGAATATTCCTCTGGTTATACTTCAAGAATGCAACTTACTTCTGAATTAGCACCCCCACAGACTTTAACACCTGAAAATTCATATAATACTTTAAAAGTTATGAAAAATGATTTGGTTATGGAGTTCAACTCAAAAATTAATGAAATTAATAAACAAATGCAGGCTGCTTTAAAGAAGATGGATCAACAAGTGAGAAAGGATGTGTTAGATGTTTGTAATGTATTAGCAGTAAATATGGACGTTTTGGAGAACGATGTGGAAATAACTAAACAATCCTTGATAATTTCGGAGGAATACATAGATAAAACTCAACGTGATATCGCAAATCTTGAGGTGTTAATGACTCAGTTCAGAAGCATGGAATTTGCTACAAGGGTGCGGGGCCTGAAAGAGGAAAAATATGAAGATTTGAAAGGAAGGATGGCGGAGGCTTTGGAGCAGGTGTCTGGAATGCTCAAAGAGGAACTGGCTATGCAAATTGATAAGATATACCGAGTCAACTCTTGGTTTGCAAAACAAAAACATCTCCCAAGGGACATTGTAATATATTTTACCACAAGGGCTTTACGGAACAGAATTACACAGGCGACTTTCAAGAATAATCTTCAGGTAAATGGCCAGGAAATAATGATATTGAAAGAAATTCCTCCTAAAATGCTTAAAGCCAGAAAAGATTATACCTTTTTGGTAGAAGAGTTTAAAAGACGAAACCTACAGTATAAATGGGATGCCCCAACAGGGATAGTGGTGAAATTTTTGGAAAAAAGATACTGGCTTAATACGATAAAGAAAGCTACTGATTTTATGTCAATGTTTTAAAGGCTGATATATCTAAAATTCCAGAGGAAAGAAGCACGAAAGTAACAGAGGAGGAGAAGGAAAAGCCATCCATATTTGTTCAAACCGAAAGAGTTTCGAAGATTCAAGGTGATTTGCAGAGCCAGACAGAGGTTTACAATGTGGAAAAGGAGACAAAGGATCAAAGTCAGATGGGAGGCGAGCTGACAAATTTAAAACCATCAAGCTACAAAAGGCTGCAACAACCAGATTCAAAATCTGATCGAGAGGAAGGATTGGTCAAAGTTTGGTGTTAGTGTTGAAATTTACAGGATGGATTAATATGGTTTTTTTTCTTTTTTTCTCTTTTTTTGTTTTTCCTTTTCTCTATTCTCTTTTTTATTATTAATATTTTTTTAAAAAACAATTAATGATTCAGAATTCTTGTGAAGTTAATAATTTGAAATATTGTAACATTATGTTTTTAATATTGTGTTTGACTTTATGATTAAGTTTAAGGTTTTTGAGGTATAAGGGGTTAGAAATTTTAAAACACTGGAATTAACAACTTGATAGAATATTTTAAATATTTAGGTATTTTGAATAGGTATAAATATTTAATGTTTATTTATTATTTATGTAATACTTACTCAAGCTTTATTTAACCTTGAGGAAATGTTGTGATGTTGTAACTGATTGAAATGGAGAGGAAAGATTTTCTTCTTTTTTCCTACTTTTATTAGATTATTATATAGATTATATAAAGGATAGATATTTAGTGGGGTAAATTATCAGCCTGAGATACTGAATGGTGTTTGATTGATAACATGCTTGATTTTCTTTTGATTATGCTTTAAAAAGTTTTGTATAATTAGGAGTTAAATATCCAAAGAAATGTGGAAATTAGAATTTTTTAAATTTAATTTAAACTTATTTTATTGAATATTATGCCCTGTACTTTCTCTGGGAAGTCCGGGGGTGGGGGGAGGGGAGAAGGGGGAGGGTAAGGGGGTGGGTTGGGGTTAGGGGGGAAGGGGGAGAGAAAAGAGAAAAATGTATGTACTTTGTACTAATAAAACTTTTTGAATAAAATAAAATAAAAAGGAACAACTCATGAGCCGACTAAAGGGCACTCTGGAAAGGTTTCAAAATAGGGGGCTCAAAGTAAAGAAAGAAAAGTGCAAGATCGGTGTAAAAAAGCTTGAGTTTCTGGGGTTTTTAATTGACAGGTCAGGCATTTGCCCCACAGACAGCAAAGTAAAAGCCATTAAAGACACTCCAACCCCAAACAATAAAACCAAATTGCAAGCCTTTTTAGGATTACTGAACCTTTACAGTATTTTCTTAAAACAGGTGACTGTTGCTGAACCACTACACAGACTATTGGGGAAGACAGCCACGTAGACATGGGGACAGAGAGAAGCAAACACATTTGCCGCCGTAAAAGATCTACTCTCGTCCGACAGCATCCTCATTCAATATAACGAGACCCTTCCCCTATTGCTGACCTGCAACGTGTCTCTTTTTGGAGTGGGGGCCGTCCTCAGCTACTGCCTCCCTAACATGTTGTGGCCCATCCGCCGCTTGTGCAAACTGGGCCTTTGGAACCTTCAGTGCCTCTTGGCAGAGCTGAGAAAGGAGGGGCTACTACTCCTTTCCTGAATGCAAGAGCACGCAGGGCTGCTAAGAAGCAGAAAGGTCTACTCCAGAGGAGGTCTACTAGGGAGTAAGATGGGGCTAATTGGCCATTCCCCTAGTCTATTTAAGAAGCGGTCGATGCAGCTGGGAAGCTGCAGAGAATAACTTTGGAAAAACCGTCTGATCCGAGTTTGCTTCGTGATACCTGGCTTGTGTTTATCTGTTGGCGTCTTGTTATCAGAGACTGAACTCTAGGAACTTTGCCAATGCTAACAAGCTCCGCAAGATATCTGGACTTAATTGGCTCATCATTGTTTGAGACTTCTTTGAATTAATACCAACTACCCTGTTTTCCCCAAAATAAGACATCCCCTGATAATAAGCCCAATTGGGCTTTTGAGTGCATGGTAATAAGGCCAAGTGCTTATTTCAGGGTTCAAAAAAATATAAGACAGGGTCTTATTTTCGGGGAAACACGGTACTAATGAAGTTAATTAGTAGCTGGTTGTTTGCCAAGAAATACTGTTTGTAACTTGGTGTGTGCATTCTTTACTGATAAAGGATTTATTAGTAAAAGTCTTGCTTTAACCTGCTTGTGTGGTTGTGTGCTTCCTGGGGACAGAACATAACGGCTCAGAATTTCCCATAGCATATTATTCAAAGACATTGTCCCCAGCTGAAAGGAACTATAGCCAGCTGGACAAGGAAGTGCTGGCCACAGTGGCCGGCTGTCAGCCTCCGAAAGTCCTGCTTGCTTCGGCTATCATAGCAACGGTGGGAGGGGTGGTTGGGATACATATGTGGGTGGGGGATGGGAAGCTGCTGGAGATGTCCTGTTTATCTTTGAAAGGGGAGGGAAGTTCTCACAAGTTCTACCAAGCCTCAGAGACATGTTTATTGCCTGCTCAAGGTCAACGGCTTCATCGGACCAGATGTGGCCGGGCGGGCGGGTAGTATGCCCACATGACACCTTGGCACATGAGGATTGGCTGATTTGCCCAGCGGGGTTATGAGGGAGGGTTTTGGGATGCTTTGTATATGCATTTTTGCGCGCTTTTGGTTTAGAACTTGCTTTCCTTTTGTTGCTATCACTTCTTGTCTAGTAAAATTACTCATCTCTATAAACATGGAGTTGGGGTTTTTATTTCCTGGACTTTGAATGGAGGCACACCTGACACTGGCATCAAACATTTCCATGAATAACTGTATGATTGGAGATTCGAACTCATCACCGACCATAAATCACTGCTGGGACTTCTCACGGGGAACCAGCAAACACCAAACTATATGTCCCCCAGAATGACAAGGTGCTCCATATTCCTGACTGGCTACAACTATAAATTGACTCACCACCCAGGAAAAAGCATCAGCAATGCAGACGCCCTCAGCTGCTGCCCCACACCAGACCTCGTCGAAGACCCCGCACCAGTGACCCAAATATTACTAATAGACATTGAGAAGACCAGCCCAGTCACTTCCAGTGACATAGCAGACCACACGAGAAGAGACAAGGTATTGTCTAAAGTCATGAACTGGGTGTTAAGGGGGTGACCACAGGAAGAGATGGGGGATGAATTCAAAGCATTCCTAAACAAACAGATGGAACTGTCAGTGCTCAAGGGATGTCTACTATGGGGGGAGAGAGTCATCATACCCCAGAGTTTGCAGAAGAGAGAGCTGGAAACATTACACATAGGACATCCCGGAATAGTATGCATGAAAGGGCTGGCCAGGAGTTACCTGTGGTGGCCTAACCTAGACCAGGACATTACCGAATGGGTGGTGATATGTATGCCATGCCAAGAGACAGGACCGGCTCCTCCATGCACTCCCCCCCCCACTAGAATGGGAGATACCCAAGGCTCCCTGGTCAAGGATACACATAGACTTTGCTGAACCTATGGTGGGGCAGACATTTCTGATCGTGGTAGATGCATACTCTAAGTGGCTGGAGGTCATGACAATGCCCACATTGACCACAGAGGCAACCATTAGAGCACTGAGGTGGATCTTCCCAACACATGGCCTACCCAATGTCCTCGTCTCGGACAACGGACCCCAACTCACCGCCAAGCATATGGAGTCATTCCTAGCTGAGCTGGGCATACAGCATGCCCATTCAGTCCGGTGAGCAATCTCGTGTCTGACTCCTTCTTTCGTGCCCACATCTAACACATTAAGACTTGGGCTCAAAGGAGAGCAATTTTGTGTTCTATTTTGTCACAGACAGGACTTTGTTGGCAATCAAAGTTAACATTGGTATTCTTGAATTGTGACCTCTTAGGAAAGTATCCCCTTCTAGTGTGTTGCAAATAGCCATTTCCAGTGGGGAAAACAGGAGAAAGCAGAATGGGGGAAAATATTTTCCTTTGCTATATTTCTAGTCTGAATTAGACCATGGCAGGGTCCCTACAGGAGAGCCCTTTTAAGAAGTATATATTAATAGAAAAGCAACTAACTTACCTCTGTTCCTAAATGCTAAAGCTGTTGCACATAAAAAACAGGAGCTCTGATAATGACCTAGATGAGGGAATAGCAGGAGAACTAACCAAATTTGCAGATGACACCAAGCTGGCGGGAGTAACAAACACCCCAGAGGACAGACTCAAAATCCAGAGGGACCTCGACCGACTTGAACACTGGGACCAAACCAATAAAATGAAATTTATCACGGAGAAAAGTAAAATTCTGCACCTAGATAAGAAGAATAAAAAATAAACATACAAACTGGGCGAAACCACACTCAATAGTAACGATTGCGAGAGGGATCTCAGAGTCCTGGTAGACAGCCAACTAAATATGAGCCAGCAGTCTGCAGCAGCAGCCAAAAAGGCCAACACAGTCCTGAGCTGCATAAATAGAGGGATACAATCAAGGACCAGAGTGGTACTAGTACCACTCTATAAAGCCTATAAAACCACACCAAGAGTTTTAGTCACCACACTACAAAAAAGACATTGAAACTCTAGAGAAAGTGCAGAAGAGAGCAACCAGGATGATAAAGGGTCTGGAAAATAAAACATACAAAGAGCGGTTGCAGGAACTGAGCTTGGCCAGTCTGGCGAAGAGAAGGACCAGGGGTGACATGATAGCAGTGTTCCAATACTTGAGGGGATGCCACAGAGAGGAGGGGGATCAGGCTGTACTCTATGGCACCAGAAAGCCAAACAAGGAATAATGGATGGAAGCTGACCAAGGAGAGATTCAACCTGGAAGTGAGGAGAACCTTTCTGACGGTGAGAGCAATCAACCAGTGGAACAGCTTGCCAGAGGAGGTTGTGAGAGCTCCAACACTTGCAACCTTCAAGGAGAGACTGGACTGCCATCTGTCTCAAATGGTGTAGGAACTCCTGCTTGAGCAGGGGGTTGGACTAGAAGACCTACAAGGTCCCTTCCAACTCTAATAATAAATCAAATCAAACTATCACAGCCACCATTTTGACAGTTTTGCTGTACTGTTGTCTGTGGATGTCCCCACTAAATGCAAGCACAGGATAAACTGAATCTGGTTTGTTCTCAGCCTTTTAAGTAGCCACAAACTACTAGCAAAATTTGATCACAAGGCAAGGAGGCATCAAGAAATGTTTCTCTTTTTGTATTTGAGCATCCAAGAAGGTACAGGAAAGGTGAAAGGGAAAGAGGAAAGAAAAAGAAAAAGAAAAAGAAGGAAAGGAGAAAAGAAGAGAGCAAGGAAGTAAAAAGAAGGGAAGAGGGAAAGAAAGAAGAAAGAAAGGAGAATGATGAGGGAAGGAAAAAGAAAAGGAAAAGGAAGGAAGGAAGGAAGGAAGGAAGGAAGGAAGGAAGGAAGGAAGGAAGGGGTAGGGATAAGAGGAGTAAGGGTGAGGGAGAATGCAGAGGAAGAGGAGGGGGAAGAGGGGAAGAAGGAGGAGGAGAAAGAGAAGGAGAAGGGAGGGAGGGAGGGAGGGAGGGAGGGAGGGAGGGAGGAAGGAAGGAAGGAAGGAAGGAGGCAGGGAGATTATGAGAGGCAGAGAGGATCTGAGGGAAGTCCTGCCTTAGCACTTGGCCACCAGCAGCCCTCCTGCCCTGTCACCATTCCCTTGCCCCCTCCTCTCCTGGTAGTCTCCCATCCTATGGTTTGGTTACAAAAATGGTTTGGTTACAAAGCTGGGTCTCCTTGCAAGGAGTGGGCCTCACTCCGACCCACACACTTTGCCCTCCTGCACCCACTATAAGCAACTTGGCCAAGGAGAGCGAGCACAGCAGCAGCAGCCTTGAAGAGGAGGTAAGCACAGCCGGGCACCCCCTTGGGGAATCAGGGCTGGACTGGGCTTTGGGGTACCTAGGAGCTCAATGGCTGGGCTGGGTGTACCTCAGGCCAGTTGTTCAACTTCTTGTCTGTATGTAGATTCATCATCATCTCGAATGAAACCAATGACTGTTGTATCATCTGCAAACTTCAGTTATTTAACAGAGGGATTCTTCGAGATGCAGTCATTGGTATACAGAGAAAAGAGTAATGGAACATAGAACCAACCTAAACCATTGCAGATCAAGATCCATCCCACCCCTTAAAGGACTGAATGGTAAAGACTATAATGACGAAACAGTTAAAGCCAACCTCTTTAACACATTCTTCGGCTCAGTCTTTGTAAACAGCAATGGCTCATGCCCAATATTTCCCAGTCGTACCACAATTAACTTCAACGATCTAACACAAATCGATTTTACAGAAGATAACGTTAGAAAGGCATTACGCAATCAAAAACCATCTCTATCTATTGGACCTGATGGACTATGTGCATACTTCTTAAAAAAGCTTTCCACAACCTTGACTGAACCTCTAAGCATAATTTTTAAAAAATCCTTCAGGACTAGCTCCTTACCCAACCTATGGTCACTAGCCACAATCATCCTTATCTTCAAAAAAGGAGATCCAAATAACGTTGAAAATTACAGACCAATCTCTTTGGGCTGCGTCACCTGCAAAGTCATGGAATCAAACCAATCCATTACGCTCCACTTAGAAACTAACAACCTACTCTCCAACAAACAATTTGGTTTCAGAAAAAAATTATCCTGTAATCTGCAACTCTTGCACTGCAAAAACATATGGACCACTCAACTTGATCAGGGTAAAACAATAGATGCAATTTACATAGACTTTTGTAAAGCCTTTGATTCAGTTGTACACGACAAACTACTTCTGAAACTAAAATCCTATGGCATTTCTGGACCCCTATATGATTGGATAACTGCGTTCCTGTCTAACAGACAAGTGGTCAAAATAGGAAGTGCCATATCAAATCCTGCTCCTGTCAACAGTGGTGTCCCTCAAGGCAGTGTTCTAGGACCAACACTCTTCATACTCTACATAAACGATCTTTGTGATCATATTATAAGCAACTGCGTTCTCTTTGCTGATAATGTTAAACTATTTAACACCACCGACAATGTTGCTACCCTTCAAAAAGACCTTGATCATGTAGCAGAATGGTCAAACAACTGGCAACTTCAAATCTCAACCAACAAATGCTCTGTCTTACACATTGGCAAAAAAAATCAGAATACAAAATACAAACTTGGAGGAAACGAACTTGTAGATGACCCTCACTCTGTCAAAGACCTTGGAGTACTCATATCCAACGACCTAAGTGCTAGAGTCCACTGTAACAACATTGCCAAAAAGGCACTAAGAGTTGTTAATCTAATCTTCCGTAGCTTCTTCTCTGGCAACATTACATTACTAACCAGAGCATACAAAACATTTGTTAGACCAATTCTGGAATACAGCTCACCTGTCTGGAACCCGCACTGCATATCAGATATAAATACAATCGAGAGAGTCCAGAAATATTTCACAAGAAGAGTCCTTCACTCCTCTGCTCACAACAAAATACCTTATTCCACCAGACTTGAAATACTGGGATTAGACAACTTATAACTACGTCGCCTCCGATCTGATCTAAATGTAGTTCATAAAATCATATACCAAAATGTCCTTCCTGTTAATGACTACTTCAACTTCAACCGCAACAATACACGAGCACGTAATAGATTCAAACTAAATGTAAAGCGCTCCAAACTTGACTGCAGAAAATACGACTTCAGCAACAGAGTGATCAATGCCTGGAATGCACTACCTGACTCTGTGGTTTCTTCCCCAAACCCCAAAAACTTTAACCTTAGACTGTCTACAGTCGACCTCTCCCCGTTTCTAAGAGGTCTGTAAGGGGCGTGCATAAGCGCACCACTGTGCCTACCATCCCTGTCCTACTGTCCTATTGTCCTCTTTTATCGTTACTTTTTACTTATGTTTATACAAACTACTACTATCCTATACATGTTTGACAAATAAATAAAATAAATAAATAAATAAATAAATAAACTATAATTTGGGTGATACACCACCAGAAATTACCCAAACTGTAAATTAAACTGGAAAGCAAATTAATAATTAATCCTAGAAGGCACTTGAAAATTAATGATGATAAGGAAACTATAGGAATTCAATCATGCATTCATTAATATTTAAAACAATTATTATATTAAATTTTTATTTAGCATCTTTCATAGAATCCAAATTTTACATGAATGTCATTTAAAAGGAAAAAATAAAGAAGAGAATATATATAACTACTGTATACTGTATATTGTTGACTAGGAATCTAATGTAAGAAGGTAAGAAGGCAAGGTAAGAAGGCAAGAAGGTGACAAGTAACAAAGAAAAAGCAGAAGTACTTAACTCGTTTTTTGCATCCATCTTTACACAAAAAACAGTCCAATCTATCAAAAACAGCACCATAAAAAAGTTAAAATAGGAAAGAAAATGGTAAGTGAGCACCTGTCTACCCTAGACAAGTTCAAATCATTAGGACCAGATGGATTACACCCCAAGGTTCTGAAGGAACTGGCAGACGTGATCTCAGAACCACTGAACTATAACTTTCAAAGATCCTGGAGCACCGAGGAACTGCTGAGGAAAAGACCTGATGTAGTTCCCATTTCGAAAAAAGGAAAAAATAGGCTTAAGATACAGAAGGATCTTGACAGACTTGAACATTGGTATCTAACAAAATTAAATTCAATGATGAAAAAAGTAAGGTTCTACATTTAGGAAAGAAAAATAAAATGCACAGGTACAGTATATGTGGTACCTCACTTAATAGCAGTAACTGTGAGAGGGATCTTGGAGTCCTAGTGCATAATCATTTAAATATGAGCCAGCAGCTGCCAAAAAAGCAAACACAGTTCTAGTTTGCATTCACAGAGAGATAGAATCAAGATCAGGTGAAGTATTAATACCACTTTATAATGCCTTCGTAAGGCCACATATGGAATACTGCATCCAGTTTTGGTTGCCACAATGTAAAAAAGATGTTGAGAGTTTAGAAAGAATGCAGAGAAGAGCAACAAAGATGATTAGGGAACTGAAGGCTTAAACATATAAAGAACGGTTGCTGGAATTGGATATGTCTAGTTTAATGGAAAAAAGGACTAGGGATGACATGATAGCAGTCAGAGGTGGGTTCCTGCCAGTTTGGACCAGTTCTATAGAACCAGTAGTGGGAATTTCCCCCGCTCGCCAAACCGGCAGCAATGGCCGGCTGGACACGCCCCCGAACCGTCTCTCTCAGCGGCACAGTAGGAGCCGCCATCTTGTTTTTTGCTTCTGTGTACGTGAAGAAGCTGTTTTTTGCTTCTGCGCATGCGCAGAAGCTGGGTTTTTAGCACTGCGCATGCACATGCATGCATACACCCTCACGGCATGCACCCGCATGCACCCACGCAGCACGCAATGAGCACATGCCCACGCTGCGCATGAGGAAGCAAATGGGCAGCGAGGTAAGTCAGAACCCACCCCTGATATCTCAGGGATTGTCACAAAAAAGTGGGAGTCAAGCTATTCTCCAAAACACCTGAGGGCAGGACAAGACGTAATGGACGGAAACTAATCAAGGAAAGAAGCAATCTGGAATTAAGAAGAAGTTCCAACAATTAATTAGTGGAACAACTTGCCTCCAGAAGTTGTAAATGTTGCAACACTGGAAGATTTTAAGAAGAGATTGGACAACCATTTGTCTGAAATGTTATAGAGTTTCCTGCCTGAGCAGAGGGGTTGGAATAGAAGACTTCCAAGGTACCTTCCAACTCTGTATTCTATTCTATTCTATTCTATTCTATTCTATTCTATTCTATTCTATTCTATTCTAAGTCTTGAGGGAGTATATGTGCCAATGTCACCATTGCCTCTGCAAGCCTTCAAGATCATGGAAAGTTCTTCAGGAAACACCCAAAGTCTCTGAGATGACACCCAATGTCCTTGGAGGACCTCCAAGGGCGGTGGATGACTATTTCTGTACTTCTTTATCTTATCTAGAGTGTGACTGCTTGTCTGGGTGGAGAGTGCCAATGCTTCTGGTGGAGAAGTGGACAATGCAGCAAACATAAATATGAGTGTCAAAGTGTGCTCAGGGTTCTCCTTTGCTTAGGGAGGCCCGTCTTTATTCAGCTGAATAAACACGTAAAAAGCTTATCAAAGTGAAAACCTGATGTGTGTGTATGTCTTCCCCATGTATGTATGGTGTTATATGTGTTTTTAATTGTTTTTTAAATTGTTTGTAATGATTTGTTTGGTTGTTTTCTTAAAATGTTGTACGCCGCCCTGATTCCTTAGGGAGTAGGGCGGCATAGAAGAACCTCCAAATAAATAAATAAATAAATAAATATACCTTCAAGATTCTATTACTATAAAATTAGTAAATAGTAAAATTAATAAAGAGTAAAAATTACCATTTTTACTATTCATATATCTAGAAATCTATATAAATAAAAATGTAAATGTTCGTTTGTTCAAAATCTTAAATCTCTGAAAATTCTTCACCGATTGCTTTGAAATTTTAACACAATGTTGCATTCGAATACGCACGTGTTTTTATATACCTATATTATATAGATGTCACACCTGTGACAGGTAAAAACATGTTTTTGAAAAACAGCGCCATCTGTTGGACATAAAAGCAACACACGCTATACTAAATATTTTGCAGGACGAATTTCATTGCCTCATAACTTCTGCAATTTAGTGATGTCAAAAGAAGAATTGGTTGAAAAAGTATTTCGCAATATTCAAACCAATTATAAGAATCACGATTGGCTGAGTGAACGAGTTATTCTTGCGGCCAAGAACAAAGACGTCTATGAACTTAACAATATTATTCACTCTAACATTCAAAGCAAGACAGTCACATACAAGTCCGTCGACACTGTTGTGGAAGCAGATGAAGTGGTTAATTATCCAACAGAATTTTTGAATTCACTCGATCTGCCAGGGATGCCACCACACGTACTGCAATTGAAAATCTGTGTGCCAATTATCATGCTGCGAAATATCAACCAGCCAAAGCTTTGCAACAGCACGCGGCTTGCAGTAAAAAAAATAATGGCCAACGCCGATTCGAATCAGGAAATCCTTTCCCAAATTATACATAAAAAGCAGCCCAATTATTACCTATAAACTAGATTTGTGGTAGGGATGGAAAGAGAGAGAGGGAGAGAGGGAAGGAGAGAGGGAGGAAGGAAGGGAAAGAGAGAGAGGGGGGAGGGAGGGAGGGAAAGAGGGAGGGAGGAAAAGAGAGAGAGAGGAAGGGAGGGAAAGAGGGAGGGCCAGGGGGAGGGAGAGAGGGAGGGAGGGAGTGAAATAGAGAGAGGGAGGGTGAGAGGTGTGTGTGTGTGTATGTATGATTTCAAATCATGGCGGATATGCCATTTCAATTTAAGAGATTGCAATTCCCAATTTGATTGGCGTTTGCAATCACCATCAACAAAGCTCTGGGCCAATCTTTAGAATTGTGCGGTTTACATCTAGACACGGATTGCTTCTCAAATGGACAATTATATGTTTGTTTGTTTATTTATTTATTTGCACTTGTATGCCGCCCAACTCCGCAGGGACTCTGGGCGGCTTACAAATCATAATGTACAGCAAATAAACAAGAAATTAAAAGCAATTAAAAACCAATTTTAAAATCCAGACATGCAACAATCAGAGGCCAATATGTCCCAACAAAAATCCCACTAACATCATTGGTCCCAGGCCTGTCGACATAGCCAGGTTTTTATAGCTTTTCTGAAGGCCGGCAGGGTGGAGGGTAGTACGAACCTCCAGGGGCAGTTGGTTCCAGAGAGCCAGGGTGGCCACAGAGAAGGCTCTCACTCGCGGGCCCACCAGCCGGCACTGCTTGGCTGACAGGACCTAAAGCAGACCCACTCTGTGTGCTCTAATAGGTCGTAGGGAGGAATGTGGTAGTAGGCGGTCCCGGAGATACACTGGTCCTAAGCCATGTAGGGCTTTAAAGGTCATCACCAACACCTTGAATTGTGTTCGGAGACAAATGGGTAACCAATGCAGCTCGCGCAGGATGGGTGTCACATGGCAATACCTAGGAACACCCACCACACCGCACGCCACTGCATTTTGGACCAATTGTAGTCTCCCGACACTCTTCAGGGGTAGCCCCATGTAGAGCGTGTTGCAGTTGCGTGTTCTAGAGTCGGCAAACCAGACAATCTCTATATCTGCACAGACAATGGAACAACAAAAAATATTGTATACCCACAAGCATTGTGAAAATAAACATATTAGAAACGTGCCCTTTCTCTTTTCTTTCTTCTCCATTTAATCAGACTGAGCCACAGCAACGCGTGGCCGGGTACAGCTAGTCTCTAAATAAAAATGAAAATGCCTTCTTAAACTAGCTTCAATATAATTGTTTGGTTTACAGATTAACGGAGTTGGAAGGGACCTTGCAGGTCATCTAGTCCAACCCCCTGCCCAAGCAGGAGACCCTACATCTGCCTCTGCCTAGGATCAAACTCACAACCTCCTGATTGTGAGGCAAGAGCTCCACCTCTAGGCCACAGCAGCTTAATATAATGGTTAGCTTAATATAATGTGCCATTTTTTTTAAAATGAGCTTCATTGATTTGATTCATTGTATGCTACATTTTGGTGGTACATGATATGTTAAAAATATCAACAGCTTATAAATATTAAATTATCTTTTAAAAATTTTCACAGCTTAAATATTAAAGATAGTATTTAATAACATGAATAATATTTAATAACCCAGGGGGAAAATATATTTTAAAATTGTGGAAAAGGCCTGATCAATTTGGTTAGCTGTTAAAAAATTCCTGATTAGCATACCATATAATTTAATATTCTTGGAATATTAAAATTCCATGTAATTATAACAGTAGTCCTCTTTTGGAATAACATTTTTAATGTGGTGGCATCCAGCTGCAACAACTTTTTTGTATGCTGTCCATCAGCTAGCAATTTAGATCAAAAGGAAGCCACTGAATTACAACCATTCTTCTCCACAAATGGCAAACATATTGAAACATATGATGCAGGTTAAAGCCATATTGCTGTTTGTCATGTATTCTAACTTCCAACAGTTGTGCTTCCAGAGAACACAAGTGTAAACTTCAGTGTATCAGTCTTAGAGCAGAATGCATTGTAATGATTTCAGTGGATTTCTTTTTAGTAAAGAAACAATGTTAAACCTACAACACAGAAATCTGATTTTATTTAATGTATACACTTCTATTTATTTCAATTTATTAAGCTGAATATTTTAATCCACTAATTATGCTCAAACACTTCCTGACTTTTAGACTTAGAAACAATATATATATATATATATATATATATATATATATATATATATTTATATATATATATATATATATATATATATATATATATATATATATATATATATATATATATATATATATATATATATATATATATATATATATATATATATATATATATATATATATATATATATATATATATTAGTCCCTGCTTATAATTTATGCTATAGAAGTGCCATATGCTTGTTGCATCAACCATAATTGTGGGTTCTTAACCTATGAACCAAGCCAAGGTTAGCATAAACCATGAAATAAAAATCACCTTCAGTTATACTTAGTTTCTGTTTGCTGGCTGATTAGAAACTGTTTTGAGTTTGTGGCACTCCATTATTTCTTAGTGGATTATGTGAATCAGTCTTTTCCATATAAATAAAATCAGGAATTTTAGGTTTCATTCTATACTTAATGAAATGGGGCTTAACACTGAAACTTGATAATAAGGATTCTGATTAGTTAAAGTGAAATAACATGAGTATGTGAACATTGTTGATAGCTAAAACTGTAAGTAGGCAGTCTCTCCTTTTGAGGGAAACTCTCTTCCCACATCCTGGCTATTTGGCTTCTTTCCATCCCACCACTGAAGTCAACATGCTATGGCATTTCACCACATCACTTTTGCGCTTGTTAAAACCAAACAACTTTCCCTCTCCAACAGTATCTATAAGGGGAACATGATGGAATGTATGCCTCTCCACAAACATAACTTGCAGTTAGTGTCAAAAAACAACTACAAAAGTGTCAGGCAGTGATTTTATATTGCCTGTTACATGTATATGCAGGGAGCTGCATCCCTATCAAATATAATGGTTTATTCCTGAGCACGTGATTAATATGTTCCTAGTACGCATGTGTACATTCCTTTCTTTTGATCCTTCCTTCTTCTTCAGCTTCTGTAAGGAGCAAGACCTGTTTTATAGCTAAGATGTGATTTATTGTTTTTGTACCGAAATAAATATTTTCTACTTTAGTATTTTAAACTGCGGTTTCTTTTTATAATGTTAGAGATCCAGGGAAAGATCTATTTCACCTCTGATGAGAGTAATTCTTATCTAACATGGTAGCAGAGGATGGTTCCTGGATCTTAATTAATTCTGACAGGTTCATTGCGTTTAGCTCAGCTAGATAGATAAGAATGTTTTTGGTTGTTTTGAAGTGAAAACTCCATAAATCTACTAAAATGTCTTCTCCGGAGAAAGAAATCTTATTCCTTCCTTCTTCTTCAGCTTCTGTAAGGAGCAAGACCTGTTTTATAGCTAAGATGTGATTTATTGTTTTTGTACCGAAATAAATATTTTCTACTTTAGTATTTTAAACTGTGGTTTCTTTTTATAATGTCAGAGTTCCAGGGAAATATCTATTTCGCCTCTGATGAGAGTAATTCTTATCTAACAAAAAGTCTGAGAGTTATACTGTGATTTACATGTTATCCTTTCTCATCATTACAATTTGCATTGTTTTTCCCCACCTTTCTTCCTGAAATCCCCACCCCAACATTTGAAACAATGAAAAAGATGGAAGTCTTTTTTTCTCTCTTCTTTTTTCTTTTTGCTGGTAATAAGTCTGTCTCTGTATTGTCCTTTAGTCAACCAGACTTTAGTCAACTCCAGACACATTATGTGTGAAAATCTCTGAAGTTAGAGCTGTGCTCTGAAGCTGAAGAATGCTCTGATGTTGAGAAAAGTGGAATGAAAGAGAAATCTACCGGTATCTCTCTATTGTTCTTTTAGTCAACCAGAGGGAATGCTGATTAGGAGT
This sequence comes from Diadophis punctatus similis, assembly GCA_023053685.1. Lineage (NCBI taxonomy): Eukaryota > Metazoa > Chordata > Lepidosauria > Squamata > Dipsadidae > Diadophis > Diadophis punctatus. Next base: position 20,742,511 of record JALIGW010000008.1, read on the forward strand.
TCTGGAAGTTATGAAGCCAACAACATCAGGATATTAGTGGAGCAGCACAAAAATACTTCTGAGAGACAGCTGTGCTCTCAGTGTTACATGAATAAGAAATAAATTTAGGTGTGCCACCCTCCACACTGAGATTAGTCTTGCCATGTTTCCTAAAAAAGACTAATCATACCATACCAGGATTTGGACATAATCACTCATGGCTAATTGAAAACTAAAACAATAACTTCCACTTTCTTATTAAGAAACATACAAGGAGGAAAAGGAGAGGTCTTCCAGTTTGGCATGGCTGCAGGACAGTCATAGGTAGCGGGGCTCCTCAAATGCTCATCATTGGGTGCCCTTAAGGGGCTAAAGTCACCCAGAAGGGGTGACGAAGAAAGGAGGGGTGCCATGCTGATCACAGAGAGCAGTGGCTCTCCTGCAGATCTATGGCTTCCTCCCATCCAACAACAAAGAGGAGAGGTGGCCATTATGGCCACTGTGAAGCTGGGACAACTGAAGAAAGAAATGTGCTGGAGCTGTTTGTTGAACTGGGTGAGGTGATTTTTTATACCAGAGATTTAATCCCAAAGAAAAGAAATTCTAAAAGAAAGAAAGACTCTCTAAAGTGGTGTAAAAGTAGAGTGGATTTCTAAGTAGAATGGATTACAAATACCTGGAACTACCATTGAAATTAAAGAGTTGACTATATAACTTAAGAAGACATGGGAAAATTTGATGGATCACCTAGGATTATGAATGTTGTTTGATAACTATTTAAGAGGTGAAAGAAGAAGAAAAAGATCTTTTGGAGAACTTTGAAGGAAAAAAAATGACCTGTTGAGGATTATAAAGAACTATAAATACTGTGCATCCCGAGGAATAATTTTGGGACTGAGTAAACTGTTTTAATATTGGCTTTTTGGTGTTATAGATAACTGAGATTTTGGGACTTTGGTAGATTATTGAATAAATTTTTGATTCACTAAAATAAGGCAAAATGCTTCAATAGGGAAAAATAAGTGTATTTCAAAAAGAAATATTATTGATGTTTCAAAGTATTCATGAAACTGTAACAAAGAATCACAGGGAGATAAAGGATCTGATATATGATATAGCTGTGAAACCAGAAAATGTTCAGAAAATGACAATGAAAAATAAACAGGAAACCCTCAAAATAGAAATAGAAATAACAGAGGAAAGAATACAGCAGATTAAACAACAAATGAAACAAGGAGACAAGGAAAAGAAAGGGATAATAAAAACTTATGGAATAGATAAGACAGATTATATATTAAGAGATCAAAAAATAGAACTGGATAAACAGGAAGACATCCCTGATGTGAGGATGGCATGGATAGGTGTATTGAAAGCCTGGCAGCGAGAGACAGAGGTAGAGATGGAGGAAATACTTAGATTAAATATGAATGATGCTCAGAGATATAAAATCCCAAAGTAGGAGTATGGGAAGCATGACAAAAAATCAATAAGAATTGAAATACTAAAATGGGCAAGAGATGATGTATAGAAATAAAATACCTATTAATATAAGATCTGTTCTATTAAGAATTAAAACAGAGGTGGAAACTAGAAAGAGGGAAAATATTATTGTTGATATTTCTATATACAACATTAAAATTAATATGTAGATGTAAAGATCAGAAGTTGAAAGAGGTTCCTATTACGTATACTTAAATAATATTATTATGGTTATTAGTATTGTGTATTAAAATATTGAATAATTAAATGATTGAGGATTATATACAGGATGGAGCAAACACTAACATGTCAACAACCTTAATTTTAATATTTAGAATGATTATTAGAATTTTGTGGGTATGATTAATGTAACTAATACTATCAATATTATCACTATCATTGTGTATCAAACCTAACGATACCCAGATGCCACACTGTTCATGTATTCAATACTTATGTACATTTAAAAATAAAAATATATAAAACTTAAAAAAAGTAAGAACGAAGAAAAAGGAGAGAAGAGCCAGGGAAAATGAGTCTTGCATAATATCTGTATTATGTCCAAATATAAGCAGCAAACAAACCACATTTTGATGGGAACAATTTAAGAAAGGAAACTGAGAAACTGACTAAAGTTTCATCATAGAACATTGAAGTTGAGGACATGAATAATGAATAGGAAAATAAGAGGGGGGAAGAAAGCAAACCAGATGTGATCTTGTAGCTTTTGTAACCAATATGCGATACAGCAAAATATTACAGTTCAGTATGTATAACAAAGTAACCAGAAACATAAAAATAGGAGAATAATAACAGGAAAGATCCTTTTTATTATTTGGAGTAGCATATATGAGGAAATAATACTGAATATATTATTTCATACATTCATAATTAGCTACATATTAGAGATCTTTCTAAAAATAGCCTGGAAATCGAACAGCAGCCTTGCAAAGAAACCCATTAGCCTTAGGCTCCAGAAGTTAAACTAGACAACCAGCTACACATACCTATATTACAGTGCAATCCCAAATGATTGCAAATGAAGAATACAAGAGGAAGTAAACATTTGTCTGGGTAGGTGTGCACACGTGCACACACACACTGATGCTTTGGAACTATGGTGTTAAGAGAAGACTATCCCATGGACAGCCAAGAAACAAATAAATGGAATATCGAACAAATCCTATCTGAGATATAAGTGACCAGGCTCAAATGATCCTACTCCAGACACATGTGAAAACCTATCTCAAAAGCTAGAGCTATGCTCTGAAACTACAGAATGCATTGAGAAAAGTGGAATGAAAGAGGAGGAGGATCAACTGCAACTGATGATCAACAGATGCAATGTTGGAAGAACTAAAGGACCAGATTTCCAAATAATCTGGGGGGGGGGAAGGGTCGACATCAATTTGATGGCACATAATGGATCACTCAATCAATGAACCATTTCCAAAGTTCCAGTTGTTTACTCTTAACATAGCCAAAAGGTTGAGGTAGAAAATTGGGTGGCTTTATTTTTTTCTCCAGTTATAGAGAAAATTGTTTCATTGCATGCTGTAATGCCATAAGAGATAAGTTAATCTTTTTAAACCTGGAAGAGAAACTAGGATAAGTGGAGGCTGTCTGGCTACTTAAAGCAAATTTGGTTCAGGTCTCATTTTCTAATCCACAATTGTGAGACCTGGACTCACAATTTGTCTGCAGATTAATCAGGGAAACCAAGGAATTTGCATGCTGTCAAACACATTAGATATTCCTGGGTATTTAGTCTAATATTCCAATACAGTATGCCATAAACCTCTTTCTGGGAAAGACTGGGTGGGTGGGAGGCTGAATCTTTAGATTGCAGTTGCTGAGATGGCTGCTTTTAAACAGGATATGGAAAGCCTCCTGAGCTGTTTAAGTAGTTGCAGAAAAACAACTCTCCAGATGTAGTCATCATACTACCTAAACTATGTAGCTTTATAGCCATAGATTAATACACAATTTCTCATAAAAATTGGAAATTACAGAAGTTGTAGTCCAACTCATCTGGTTGGGCATAATACTAAAGAAAACTGAGCTAGTGGATGGAAACCCCAGGGATTTCTCCATTACCAAATACTTACAGTGTAGGGCTGTTCTCACAATGCACTGTGGTAATATTCTTTTAATGAACATCTACTAATTCTAATAGGCTGCACACACAAGTCTATGCAACACTCTTTCCTCTTAAAGAAGATTGGCAATCCATACTTATCACATATATCAACTTCAGAAATATAAATACATTTCACACCTTTAACTTCCATCAGCATAGTTATCAAAATATACCTTGGTCATAAATTATACTTGTTCTTTGAAATACAGACACTGGAGACCAGAAATATTATAGCTAATTCAGTTTTTGAGTAAAAACTTTATAACAAACATGGGAACTTTGCACAAACCAGTGCATATCTGCAAAATCAGAATCTTCATACCCTTTTTTTAACCAATTAACATTCAGAATCCTAGGCCTAGTATCAGTTCTGTATTCATTATGATAACATGTATATGATCTGTGTCTAATACCTTTTAAGATCTAAATCCCATATAGGATTATGAAACCAGTTACCCTAAACCACAACCTTCTGGAGTTACTAAGCACTTGTTAATGAAAAGTATGTGGGCTTGAAATCTTCACTTCTTATAATATCACAAATCTTTGCTTCTGCCACTATTTGTTAGCCTTTATTGTTCCATGGGGATTCTAAATTCTTTTTGTAATAATAAAGATATCCACATGGATCATAACACCACATTAACAAAATATACCAACCTATACTGGAAAAATCAGGAACGGAAGAACTCCAAATAGAGATTGGGAAGTTTTCACTACCAATCTTTAAAGAGGCTTCCACAGCCAGGGCTGAGTTAAAGATCAAGCATTTTGACCTATACTGTTCCTCAGTAGTGCTTGATTATATTTCCTTCTCTGCTTCCTCTTTTCCTTGTTCCAGAAGATTATAATAAAAGCAATCTAATACTCTTTTATACTGACCAACATTGTGTGTTAATGTGGAGGCTAGATGGGAATCAAGGGTCTTACACCCAATTAATACATTGTTGGCTAAATCATTACTTCGGGAAAAATGTTCACAGCTAATCTATCCTTGGTAAAGTATGCAGATTGTTCTGAAATATCACATGCTTGAGCCTGAAGAGTTGTCAGCCAGCTTCTTTTAACTACATGTCACCAAATTTTAGGAAGTTGAAGCACAAGGTAGATCTGAAAGAAAGGCAGTTACCGTATTTTTCGGAGTATAAGATGCACCGGAGTATAAGACGCACCTAGATTTTAGAGGAGGAAAACAAGAAAAAAAGTATTCTGAGCCTAATGGTGTAGTAACGTATTATTTAATAAAATACCAGTATAGCAGAATACTTTTTACAACCATGTATACTTTTTACAACCATGTACACTTTTTACAACTATGTATACTTTTTACAACCATGTACACTTTTTACAAACTTCAAACTTGACAGCTTTAAGATTTGTGGACTTCAACTCCCAGAATTCCTCCTCCAGTCATGCCTGCTCAGGAATGGGAGTTGAAGTCCACAAGTCTTAAAGTTGCCAAGTTTGAAGACCCTTGCACCCCTAACCTCTATTCACCCTCTCAATTCCTTTTAAAAAAAAATCTTGAAAACATTTTTTTCACCAGATGGAAAGGAATGCTTTAATTTCTGGTGCTACCAGACTGCTGATTTTCGATTGCCAAGATTAACACAGATCTCCTACATTATGTAATGTAGGATGTTTTAAAGAATATCTCTCACCCCACTCCTTCATTACACTATGGGATATCTTAGCTGCAGCTCAAGTACATTCAGAAAAAAAATGAAGAAGGGAAATCTAGTTTTTATTATACATTTGGCATCTTGTAACTGCAGCAAGGAAAATATGCACACCATCCTTCACTTAGACTGCACCAAGTCCTACCTCTCAATATATTTGAAAATCTCTAAATTGTAACTGCAAAGGATTGTTGGGGGGGGGGAGATGTCTAATCAGAAAGTTCAAGTTCTCCACAAACTTAATTCTCCTGAAGCTGTAAATTGATGCAGAAAAGTTCTCACCAACACTATGGATGTGCCTGAAAATGCTTGCAGACAAGACTTGTATCAATTTACCTGCGTTGTTTAACAAATTTTATGGGAAATCCAAACAATAATTTCAATCCCTAAGGCTGTGTCACCATATCTTTTTTTTTCTTTCCACAAAAAGTAAAAAAATAATAATAAGGAAAAGCACTGAATATCTGTACTGTATGTTTTGACTGGCAAATCTGACGTGCTCCATCTACAGAGCCGCCTGTTAAAAAGTATGACAATGCAATCTTCTTAAATGAACAACTAACACAGAGAGAGAGAGAGAGACTTTGTTACATACGAGTCGGAGGCCGAGTTTAAGGATAACCCATTTATTAACTAGCTAACACGGTAAAGCAGGGAACAACAGCAGAAGCAAGAATTCTCCTCAGCCGCGCGTCTGACAGCTCTTTTATATGGAGCTGTCAGACGCGGCAGCCAATGGGAGCTAACGGAACTTCCCGCGCGGCAGCTGGCTCCGCGGCAGCCAATCATCAGAGACGCCCGCTGTTGCTGCCGTCTCTGCATATTCAACACCCCTCTCTTCCTGGCTTTTACAAACGAAATCCTTGAGGTACGTAGGGCGCCTGCGCAATCTCGTTGAGCGCCGGAGCTCAGTCGGAGGAGGCATGGCAGGCTGTTGCGCCGCGGCTTGCCCATTGGGAACTTCAGGCAGGCTGGGTGTTATCATAATTCCTGGGCCCTCGGAGGTGTCGGTCAACGGACTTTCAGGTAAGGCACTCGACTCGGGCGGCGCGGTAGAGGAGCCTATCGGGGCTGGTAAAGGTGGCGAGGCGATGGTCGATGGTGATTGCGGCCTGCTGTTTGTTGTGAAGGCAGGTGGGGTGCGGCCCCGGAGTTGATCGATGTGCCGCCTCCAGATGCGGCCGTCCTCTAACTCCACCCTGTAAGAGCAGGGGCCGGTCATAAGTGTAACCCTAGCTGGCAGCCACCTTGGTGTTCCCCCATAGTTCCTCGCAAACACCTAGTCCCCCTCTGAGAAACCCCTGGCCGGGTCTACCTGGGGCGTTTGGCCATCAGGGGCAAAGTGGGGGTGCAGTCTATCTAGTACCGTCCTAATGCGGCGCCCCATGAGCATCTCTGCTGGGCTTCTGTTAGTCAGGGGGCATGGTGTGGCATGCTGAGCCAGCAGGTATTGAGAGAGCTTGTCCTGCCAATTTGGGCAGTCCAAACAACCCAGGGCCTCCTTGGCAGCCCTCACAGCTCTCTCAGCCCTATCATTACTAGCTGGGTGCCAAGGTGCTGTCAACGCTTGGCGTATGCCATTGGCAGCTAGGAACCACTGGAAGCGACTGGAAGTAAATTGAGGCCCATTGTCAGATACCACCATGTCGGGCAGGCCATGGGTGGCAAACCATTTAAGTAGGACCCGGATAAGGGCATCAGATGTTGTGGAGGCCATTATTTCCAGCTCGACCCACCCCAAGTATGCATCCACTAATAGCAGGAATTGCTGGCCCATGTATGGTCCTGCGAAATCTAAGTGCACCCTGGACCACGGACCCCTTGGGGTCTCCCATGCCCTGGGTTGGGCCTTCGGCAGGGCTGGCCGCGAGGCCTGGCAGGTTTGGCATCGGGCAACCCACAATTCAATGGCCTGGTCCATGCCAGGCCACCACACATAACTCCTCCCCAGGGCCTTCATCCTGACCACCCCTGGGTGATTGTCATGGAGCTGGTGGAGTATTGATTCGTAAAGGTTTGGGGGTGCAACAACCCGGCTGCCCCAGAGGAGGCAACCCTTGTGGGTGGATAGTTCGAATTGCCTGGTCTTAAAGGGTGTGAAAACAGGGTCCAGTCTGTCCTGGGGCCAGCCCCTCCTCACCCAGTCCAGCACTTGGCTGAGAACAGGGTCACGGGCAGAGTGGGCAGCTATGTCTGAGGCTGTGACCAGGAGGCCAAGGTCCTCAATGAGGAGAACCTCAGAGGTTGGGGCAGGGTCCTGCACTGAAATGGGTAATGGGCAACGGCTAAGGGCATCTGCATTGGAAAGCTGGCTGCCAGGCCGATAAGTGAGGCGGTATGAGTAGCCTGCCAAAAATTCAGCCCATCTGGACATCCTAGGGGAGATGAATTGGGGCGTCTGGCGGTCCCCTGCCAAGATTCCCAAGAGTGGTTTGTGGTCTGTGACCAAGGAAAATTGTCTACCATATAAATAGTCATGGAATTTCCTCACTGAGGCTACGAGTGCCAGGGCTTCCTTATCGGTCTGGCTGTAGTTTCGCTCTGTGGGGGAGAGTGTGCGGGAAAAGAAAGCAATTGGGGCTTCTGGGCCTGTGGGCAATCTGTGGCTGAGGACAGCCCCGATGCCATAAGGCGAGGCATCAGCCGTGAGCACTAGAGGAAGGGTAGGGTCGTATTGCACCAGAACAGCATCCGATGTGAGGAGCTGTTTTACAGCTTGAAATGCTTTGTGGGCCTCTGGGCTCCAGTGCCATGGTTGTTTTGCATCTAGCAGGCGGTGCAGGGGCTCAGCTATGGTGGCCTTGTGTGGTAAAAACACACTGTAGAAGTTAAGTAGCCCTAAAAATGCCTGTAACTCGGTCTTATTTGCAGGTACAGGGGCCTGTTTAATGGCAGCTACCTTAGAGGGCGTGGGGTGGATACCTTCTGCGTCTATGCGGAACCCAAGGAATTCAACGCTAGGCACCCCTATATGGCACTTACTTTGCTTGAGCTTGAGGCCTGCCTTCCTAAATCTTAATAACACAGCTCTCACCCTGGAGTGAAGAATGGGCAGGCTAGGGGCAGAGATAAGCACATCATCGAAATAGGGGATTACTCCAGCTAGGCCGGAGAGGAGCCTTTCCATAATATTCTGGAAGAGGCCAGGGGCGACGCTTACGCCAAACTGGAGGCGGCGACACTTAAAAGCCCCCCGGTGGGTGACTATGGTCTGAGCGACCGCAGTGGCCTCGTCCACCGGGAGCTGTTGGTAGGCCTGGGCCATGTCCAGTTTGGCGAAAACCTGGCCCCTGCCTAGGGAGTGAAGTAGGTGTTGTACAATAGGAACAGGGTAGGGATGGGCCTGCAGGACCTTGTTCACTGAACATTTATAGTCCCCACATATTCTCACAGAGCCGTCAGGGCGGAGTGGGACTACTATGGGGGTCTCCCATTTGGAGTGATCTGTAGGTTCGAGAACCCCCTGGGCAATTAGTTTATCGAGTTCAGCGTCAACTTTTGGGCGTAGGGCGAAGGGCAGGCGCCTTGGTTTGAGTCGGATGGGGGCAACCCCGAGGTCAAGGTTGAGGGAAATGGGGTTTCCCACATAGGAGCCTAAGGACCCATCGAACACATCAGCAAACTCAGAAAAAAGGCTGGATGGTTCATCCCTGGAGGTTGTTATGGAGTGCACCCCAGTGAGCGATAGGCCCAATGGTTTGAACCAGTCGAGGCCTAGAAGGGTAGGGAGGGTGCCAGAGACTACCACCAGAGGCAAGGGGCCATGGAAGGATCCTTTTTCTACAGACAGGAGAGTCTGACCCAAGATGGGGATGGAATAGCCCAAGTAATCTCTCAGCCTTAGAGGGCAAGGTTTGAGGGAAGCTGGAGAGATGGCTGGAACAAGGTCTTTTAAAACGTGCCAGGAAATTATGCTTCTGGATGAACCAGTGTCCACCTCCATCCTGCATGGGGCCCCCTCCAATTTTACAGTCACAAAAACTTTGTTTTGCGCACCCCCCCCCCCAGAAGCTTGGAACACTTCTTCCTCCGGATAGTCTTCGGGTAGGCGAACCGCGAAGCAGTTGTCTCGTTGGCCTGTTGGTTTCCCTGGTAGCCGGCTGGGGGGTGCTGAAGGGACGGCAGCCGATGGCGCTGAGCGGCAGACTCTGGCGAGATGGCCATAGCGGCCGCAGCGGCGGCAGGTTGCTGTTCGGAAACGGCAGGTGTTTCGTTGGTGCGGTTCTCCGCAGCTGAGGCAAGCAGATGTGGTCGGTCGCTGTGGTTTGCGGAACGCCTGGAGCGTTGAGGATTGTTGGGGCATTGGCCCGCCCGGCTGTGGTCTGCAGTTACGTTGGCCGGTTTGGATGCGGCAGATGTCAGCTTCGCTTTCTGGGTCAGTGGAAGGATTGCCAATCTGATGGATGGCTGGCTGTGCATGGGCAGTGCTGGTGGCAGGTGTTTGGAAACGGTTGATCTCAGCGGCTGAGAGATTTGACATCTCGGCGGCTCTAGCTTCATCAAGGGCAACCTGGAGGGTTAGGTCAGTACGCGCCAGGAGGCGCCGCTGGAGACGGATGTCCCTGACCCCGCAAACTAACTGCTGCAGCAGCGCATCGTCCAGGTTAGGGAAATTGCAGTCTAGAGCCGCGCTGCGAAGGGAAGCCATGTAGCGGCTGATGTCTTCCCCTTCCTGTTGCAGCCGCTGCTGAAACGCAAAACGCCGGGCTATTTTTGAAGGCGTGGGGGAGTAGTGGTTTCTGAGTTTTTCAAGGAGCTCCCCCCAAGGCACTGCGGAAACAGGTCGAGGTGCTACTAATGCGCGCACTGTGGAAAACATTTTGTGGCCACAGGCGGTGAGGAAATGGGCTCGCTTGCGGGCATCTGTCAAATCGGGTAGGTCACTTGCCTCCAGAAAGAAGTCGAAGCGCTCTAGATAGGCGTCCCACGTCTCAGAGCCAGGGCAGAACGGCTCGAGGGAAGTAGCGTTTGAAGTTTGCCTTGCCATTCTTGTGGGGTTGGTAGAGCGTCGGAGAGCCAAAACGGTTAATCGGCAGCAGGAGAAGCTCGGGCACGGCGAGTAGATCCCATCCTCGTCGCCACGAGTTGTTACATACGAGTCGGAGGCCGAGTTTAAGGATAACCCATTTATTAACTAGCTAACACGGTAAAGCAGGGAACAACAGCAGAAGCAAGAATTCTCCTCAGCCGCGCGTCTGACAGCTCTTTTATATGGAGCTGTCAGACGCGGCAGCCAATGGGAGCTAACGGAACTTCCCGCGCGGCAGCTGGCTCCGCGGCAGCCAATCATCAGAGACGCCCGCTGTTGCTGGCGTCTCTGCATATTCAACAGACTTGATTTTGGATGGATTAGAGCTGGGATCTTCAAACTTTGTAACTTTAAGACTTGTGGATTTCAACTCCCATTCCTGAGCTAGTCCTCCTCTAACTGTGGCCACTTTGCTCTTTGAACTTCCCAGCTCTATTTACAAAGAGCCATAAAGATTATCACCAGAGATTAGGGAAAGGAAGATCAAAGGGGGAGATAGCAAAATTACGGTACTTCTCTCGCCTATTGGAACTGGAGGAGCAGAAGCGATCGAAACAGCAGCTTCACCAGAGAAAACAAAACGCAAGGATGCAGTCAAAGAAAACAGTTTCCTTCCTTCCTAGTCACCCATGTGCAGATATATACCGGTAATCCAAAGGAGTGTGCACGTGGTCGTACTGCTGCTGACTCTATCGTCCTGTCGCCTGCGTGTCTTTCCTCCTTCCTTTCTACCCTGCCAGGTGGCTCGCTAGGGCAGCGGCAGCTCCTCAGGCGGTCTGGGAGCAGGCTTTGTGCAGGAAGGGCAGCAGCGTTTTTCAGGCAGCAGCGATGGGGAGGGCTTGCTTCAAGCAGCAATGGTGGCAGCAGCAGCTCTTCCTCAAGCAGGTGAGGGGCAGTGGGGTGGCTTAGGCGGCGGCTAAGGCAGGGTCCTGGCGGCAGGTGGCAAGGTGTGGCAGGGGTCCTCGGTCCTCAGCTAACAGTTCCACAGACCCCTTTCACCTTTCTGATTGGTGGTTGGATGAATCTCCTGGAATACCACCAATCAGCTGTCTGTTGTCACCCATTGCCGCCATTGCTGCCATTGCCGCTATTATCGCCATCGCGCCAACTCCCTCCCCCCTCCCCGCGGGTATGTGTGATGCAGTATTCGGTGTATAAGACGCACCCAGTTTTTGACCCTCTTTTTGGGAGTAAAAAGGTGCATCTTATACTCCGAAAAATACAGTAACTTATGTTTAGCCAGTGTCCATGCATATCTATGAATCAAAATGTGGACTTTGACAGTTCCCAAAAAACCTTAGTGAGTTTTATTTTATATTATGAAGAGGACAAAGAGAATTTTTCATTCATTTCCCAAAGTTCCTCTGAAAAACAGAGCAGTCTGGATCTGGACACAGACAGTCCAAATGGGCACAATCTGATCACAAATCACCATTGCCCTCTCATTTGATACAGTGACTAAAACATCAGTCAAACCATGCAACAGACCTTATGCACAATCTCATTTCTTCTGAAACTTAACAAGGACCATCAGGTGCTGCAGTTGGACAAATCAAATAAGCTTTTCCATGCTGTTGCATCAGGTAGCTACCAATCCAAGAAAATTTTAAATAATAACAGCCATTCCCTTATCATGAAACAAAATTACCGTATTTTTGGAGTATAAGACGCACCGGAGTATAAGATGCACCTTAGTTTTGGGGGAGGAAAATAGGGGGGGGAATCTACCTACCAGGTATTCATCTGGCTAGCATCCTTAGTGTTGTGTCCCAGCACCGCAACCCGACCAGAAATGCACACACAAACGTTTGTAATAATCAAATAAAAGTATCTCTTTACTAATAAAGCTTCTTAGTAAAGGCACAACAGGTATAATGTCCAGAAAAGATACAAACGTGGTACTGCTGCGACATGAGCGGCTCCACGTCCTCTGGGTCCTCCATCATCTGCACGGGATGCGGGCAAGTCACAACACTTAGTCTGTTCAGCTTCAGCACATTATTTTATCCTCTGGTTAGGGCTGAAAAAGCCTTTTTCAGAGGGAGTAGGAATGAAACCAATCCTGCAAAGACTTAGGGCAGGAAAATCTGCTTCGGAGGGAGTAGGAATAAAAATAAATGCAGCAAGTCAGGAAGATTGTTAGCACCGCATTAGGGCTGAAAAGCACCACTTTTTCAGAGGGAGTAGAAATGAAAACAAGCCTGCAAAGACTTAGGGCTGGAAAAAACCTTCTTCAGAGGGAATAGGAAGCCGGGAAGATCGTTAGCACCTCGTTATGGCTGGGGAAAAAAGCTTTGAAAAAGCTACATTCGAAGTATAAGATGCACCCAAATTTTCAGCCTCTTTTAGGGAGGAAAAAGGTGCGTCTTATACTCCGAAAAATACGGTAGGTTTCCAATCATGAAACTCTCCTTCTGTGCTCAAGCATTACATTTCAGTGTGCTGTGCTGACCAATTGGCCCCCATCTTCACCCAAATCTTCAACACATCACTAGAGATATGCCAAGTTCCTTCTTCCTTCAAACGCTCCACTATCATCCCAGTGCAGAAGAAGCCCTCCATCAAGGAACTGAATGACTACAGACTAGTTGCTCTAACATCTGTAGTTATGAAAACCTTTGAAAGGCTAGTGATGTCCCACTTGAAAACCATCATGGATCCACTGTTAGACCCCCTGCAATTTGCATAGCGAGCAAATAGATCGACAGATGATGCTGTTAATATGGCTCTGCACTACATCCTACAACATCTTGAATATCCAAAGACCTACGCAAGGGCCCTCTTTGTAGACTTTAGTTCAGCATTCAACACCATCATACCGGACACTTCTAACTAAACTAAATCAGCTAGCGGTACCTGAATACACTTGTAAGTGGATCACAAGCTTCCTAACAGAAAGGAAGCAGCAGGTGAAGCTAGGCAAAATCACATCAGATACCTGTACAATTAGCACAGGCGGCCCCCAAAGCTGTGTACTCTCACCACTTCTCTTCTCTCTATATACCAATGATTGCATCTCAAACGATTCATCTGTTAAATTACTGAAGTTTGCAGATGATACAACAGTGATTGGCCTCATTCGAGACAATGATGAAACTGCATACAGATGGGAGGTTGAACAACTAGCCTCGTGGTGCGACCGGAACAATCTGGAACTGAACACACTCAAAACCGTAGAAATGGTGGTAGACTTTAGGAGAAACCCTCCCATCCTACCACCTCTTACAATACTAGACAACACAGTATCAACAGTAGAGACCTTCAAATTTCTAGGTTCCATCATATCTCAAGATCTAAAATGGTCATCTAACATCAAAAACGTCATCAAAAGACTTCCAGTTTGGCTCCGCGAGCCTCGAAGACACTCCTCGATGAGTGCCTGTTCTCGGGTTCCGTTAAGCTGCTAGAACAGCTGTCTGGCAGCTTGAAAATCTTCTCCCCGGGCATAGGGGAGAGATGAGAGCAGACAGGCAAGGGTCTGTGCCCCAGGAGAAAATCTGGGGCGCGAAGGGTGAGGGCTCCCTAGCAGCCTGTCATTTGCTCCGGGACCTGGGACGCCTCCACTTTTGCGGAGCAAGAAGTCGCGACCAACTCTGCTTTCAACAAGTGATTTTTAACATTTAGATTTACAGCAGACAGAAAAAGCCAGGAGACTCGGATGGCAAGTATTTAAACTTAACTCCAATGTTGATTCTCATTTCAGAAGTGACAAACTAATTGAGTTAATGAGCAACAAAAATGGCGATTGAAGTTTCAAAGGGCGTGAAAAGTGAAAGTTAAAAGGAAAGTTTCGTTTTGTTAGCAGCCCTCTGTATGAAAACACCTGACTTTGATGAACTTTCTCTTCTCTTTCTGACTTTGGAGTAAAATAAAAAGTCTAATTTTAAATTTCAAATGGCCTCAAAATATGGAAAGACTGTTTTTAATAAAGGATTTGATATCCTCCTGCTCATATTTCAAGAATGCAACCTATTGTTTATTCAACACCCTCATAGACTTTAAAGTTTGGAAAGTTACAAGAAGTCTTAAAAGCCATGAAGGGTGAACTTGTTACGGAGTTTAATCTAAAAATTAATGAAATTAATGAAAAAATACAGGCTGTTTCAGAGGAGATTGTAACTCGGAACCAGCAATTAAGGGAAGATATATTATTGGTATTTAAAGGACTGGTAGAAAATATTGAAATTTTGGAAGAGGAGGTGGAGGAAATCAAACAATCTGTGATAACTTTGGGTGACATATAGGAGAGACTCAAAATAAAATTGAAAAGTATGAAGCTGAGGTATTAATGATTCAATACAGAAACATGGAGTTTGCTTTAAGAGTAAGAGGTGTAAAGGAGAACAAAGAAGAAAATTTAAAAGAAATGATGTTGGAGGCATTTGTGCAAACGTTAGGGGCGACAAAAGAGGAATTGGGTATGCAGATTGACAAGATATATCGAGCCAACTCTTGGGTGGCTAATCAGAAACATCTGCCAAGAGATATTGTAATATATTTTACTACAAGGACATTACGTAATGAAATCTTACAGGCGACCTTTAAGAACAAGCTTCAGGTAGATGGACAGGAGATGATGACAATGAAAGAAATTCCTCCCAAAATGTTGAGTGCCAGAAAGGATTACGCCTTTCTGGTGGATGAATTGAAAAAACAGCAAATACAGTATAGATGGGAAGCTCCAGCTGGTATAGCAGTGATACATCTGGGAAAGAGATATCAGCTCAATATGATATGGAAAGCAAGAGATTTTTATGTAAAAGTCTTAAAGGCCGAGATATCCAAAATACCAGAAGGAAGAAGAATGAAGGAAGTAATGGAAGGAGAAAGAGGAGAGTCGTCGACAGTAGTCCAAATGGGAGGAGCTTTAATGAGTCAAGGTGATTTACAGAACCAGAGTGATGTTCATAATTTGGGTGTATTTGATATACAAGAAGAGATAAAGGATCAGAGTCAGACCAGTGCAGCGGCTATATGTAAGGATGAATCAAGACAACAACAATTCAAGTTGACAACTCAAGAAAGTAATAAACCACAAGTGGGTGGAAGAGTTAGATCTAAAGGTCGAATGAGAAGAAGGAACAACTAGAATTTGGCTTCAGTATGGGTAGTCGTAGGCCAGAAGGAGAGAAGATCAAGAATTGGTATCTTGCAGTAATGACAATTTGACAATACAAATAAAAGATAACAGTTAAATGCATATAGAAAGGTTGTACAATGTGTTAATGGAGTTAAATTTAGAAACTGAGTTTAAGAATTGTATGAAAAAGGGGTTAAAATAGTGGAGAAATTATAAGGATGGAAATATGGGAAAAGACTAAATCTATAATTTAAATGTTGGTGATGTGAAGATGTTATGTATTTTTTTGTATATGATGGTTATGTTAAAGAAAAGAAAAGAAAATTATGGCTTTTTGGATAAAAATATGGTGGACTATTCAAAATATTTTATAGAAAAGATCAAGTTTATAACACAGTTTCTCTTGTTGGGAACAACTACAGACTGTACTGTAATAGTAATTAAGTTGATTTTAAATGCCAGATTATTGGAGGCATAGTGTTGGAAGAAGGAAGATTCATCTATTATCGAGGAATTGACGCTGATGGTTGTGCATCTGGCCGAGATGGCAAAAAAATTTTTTTCTCTTTTTATTATTATATTTTAAAGATTATTTAAATGAAAGATATATAGTGGAATGGAGTTATACGGAATTAAAGATCTAGAATAATTGTGAAATTAATAATTTGATATATTGGAATGTTAGTTTATTAATGACATATGCCTAATTTTTAGATTATGTTTTAAAGGTTTTGAGTAACAAGGAGTTAAAGAACTAGAGAAATTTTGAATTAATAATCTGTTAGTATATTTTAATTTTATGTTTATTGAATACTATACCCTGTGCTTTTTCTGGGAAGTTGGGGGGGTGAAAGGGGGGAGGGTAAGGGGGTGGGGAGGGGTCTGGGGGGAAGGGGGGGAAGAGAAAAATGTATTTTTTACTAATAAAACTTTTTGAATAAAAAAAGTCATCAAAAAAGCACAACAAAGAATGTTCTTTCTGCGCTAACTCAGGAAGCTCAAACTGCCCAAGGAGCTGCTGATACAATTCTACAGAGGAATTATTGAATCTATCTGAGTCCTTCGGGAGTTGGGCGGCATATAAGAAAGCCGAATAACTAAATAAATAAATAAATAAATAAATCATCTGCACCTCTATAACTGTCTGGTTTGGTTCTGCAACCCAACAAGACAGACACAGACTTCAGAGGATAATCAGAACTGCAGAAAAAACAATTGTTGCCAACCTGCCTTCCATTGAGGACCTGTATACTGCACGAGTCAAAAAGAGGGCCGTGAAAATATTATTGACCCCTCGCATCCTGGACATAAATTGCTTCAACTCCTACGCTCAAAACGTCGCTATAGAGCACTGCACACCAAGACAACTAGACACAAGAACAGTTTTTTCCCGAACGCCATCACTCTGCTAAACAAATAATTCCCTCACCACTGTCAAACTATTCACTAGGCTGCATTACTATTACTATTAGTTTTTCTCATCGTTCCTATCACCCATCTCCTCCCACTTATGACTGTATGACTGTAACTTGTTGCTTGTATCCTTACGATTTATATTAATATTGATTGTTTCCTGATTGCTTACTTGAACCCTATGACAACCATTCTTGACAAATGTATCTTTTCTTTTATGTACACTGAGAGCATATGCACCAAAGACAAATTCCTTGTGTGTCCAATCACACTTGGCCAAGAAAGAATTCTATTCTATTCTATTCTATGCGTACGAAGATGTTCCTTTCATTCATAATAAAATCAAGGATGAGGCAAGTCTTATTACAAATCAACCCTGCATTAAGCAGAAACTTAAGAGCACTGAGGGTCTGAAGACTTTACATTGGACTAAAGCACAGTGGAGTAGAATGTGGCATTGGTGCCAATTACCAGCTCTGTCTTCCCTAATAGCTTCCCACCCCAATCTTCTACCATGTTTCACCTTGTTCATACAGCTAGAACAGACTGGTAATATGTACACACATGGGGCTGGCATGAAAAATTCATATAATATTGCTGACTGGGCCACATTTCCGGAGCCTCATCATAAATTCTTATGAGATGTCTTGTGAAACAGTAAATATTTCATGAGATATTGAAGCTCCCACCCAGTCACAAGAGTGTTTTGCATTCTCATACAACTGTGCCAAAAACTTGTAAGATAAAGCAGCATTATGAGCTTTGTTTTCAATTTAAATAAATTGATATCAATATAGTATAGAATAAAATTGTCCCAGATTATTTTCTATCAATTCTTCTCTCTTTCCTATTTTAAATCCCCCAAACAAATGTTACATTCCATAAATAAATGTGAACAAGGCTGATCCAGACAAGTTTATTCCCTATGAGACATAACATATATTAATGGGACTTAAGTCCACACTCAGTTTGGTTCTAACTCAAAATAGGTAAGCTTTATCATATTTGCATTTATATACATGTTACAATTCCCACTGATGCCTCCACTCTGTTGCTTTGTTGCTTAGTTTTCCTCACTCTTTTCTTTCAATCAGAACCAAAGAACCAAAGTAACTATCTAGCATCAGAAAATACATTTACTATTGCCTTATATTGGCATGAGCTTAAATGGATTCTGGAGGATGCTAGAGAACAGGAAGGCCTGGAGGAACATTGTCCATAGGGTCACAATGGGTTGGACACGACTTCGCAAATAACAACAACTAAGTATTCTAGAGGATTCCCCTTGTTTATCTGTATTCCAGAAAGTGATAATCTGATAATTTAGAGCGAACGTAAATGGCAATATCTACCTTTTTATTTTCTTAGGATGAAAAAAGTGCTGTGAATTCATCCCTTAAACAAAGTTTAGAAAGCTGGGGAGGGGAGGGGAGACACCCATATCCTCAAACCGATGAACACTCATCCATAAGAAACAAATTTCTCTCTTCTTCCAGACCACAGTATTTTCAGTAGTATAAATGGACAGACTTTATCAGCCAGCTTTACAGTAATTCTAATCTGACAATGTCAGCCCATCTTTTAACAATATGCAAAGATGTCATATGAAATTGTTTTAGAAATGCAGCATAGTTCCGTGGCCACTGGTTAACTGCTGAAAAACCTTCCACCCACAATGACAAAATAATAGCTGCTGCTATGTAAAAAGCAGATTTGGTGTTGGAGCCAAGTGCCATGTTTATTTAGATATGTGCTTCACTGCTCTTCTAAGTGGAGGCTGATGACAGATGTGTTTTTAAGGAAAAAAATTAACTCTAAAAGATGTCAGTATCTGTTCTTTTTCAACCATGCCTTACAAAATCACACCTCATTTTTCAACTCTAAAGAGTTGCATTTTGCCCACAGAAAATCTTAAAATGCTGGCGTAAATTACTGATACTGATGCCTGACAGTTTTATTATAATGCCACTGAGTTACTGCACTTGGTATTACAGGTCTACATACAAATCTGGATCAATTGTTACAAGGCAGCTGTAGTCTTCACGTAGCCTACAGAGTCAAGTTTATGTTTTTCTTCTACAAGGTTTCCACCTGTGTTTTATACTCATAAGACAGAACACTTCAACTCAATCAAAAAAATTTAATTAATCATCTGTTTTTCAGATCGAGTGGAGTTTCTATTAAGCCACAGTGTCTTCTATGAAACTCTGTTGATGAAGAGGAATGAGATTACACAGTAAAAAAAAATCTATTCACTTTGTTTGTATCTTTGAATTTCTTGATTATTTTGCCTTTAAATTATTACTTTTTCTTCCTCCATTTCTAGATGAATGGAGGAAATCTAAGAAGTAACCTCAATCCCAGGAATACTATTTCAGTCAAATTGAAGATTGGGAGAGGGGGGAGAGGGTTTTACCAATTTTGGTTGATCCGTTTCTTGACATATATCAAAGAACAACACTGAAAAGTGACATTTTAAGTGAATATGAGATTTCCCTTTATGATGAGACATATCAGGAAATCCAAAAGACTCAAAGGACATTCACATCCTTAAATTATTATTACCACAAAATTTGAGCAACTGTCTTCAGCCACCAAACACTTAAGTGATCTTGAGAGTTCTAATGCAATCAGTAACATTTCTTGTGAGATTTTGCATATCCCTATATAACTTGCATAATGATTTCTACATGGTTCATTTCTATTTGGGCACACCTTACAGAAATCGTTCCACCTCATAACATTCCCATTAATTCAAGAAAGGACTTAAATAGTCTTGTTGGTAGGTGTTTCTTCCTTCTTCCAAGCTGTGATGAAAGCTCATAAAGTCTGGACCTTTTTAAAAAAAACCTGCAAAACCCCACTAGATCAGTACTGTCAGAGTGCGCACAGTGTGACTATTTTGAGACAACCCAGGAGCAAAATACAGTAAACAGAGGTTTGTCTTTCAAATAGTGGTTTATCTTCAAGGAATATATATATACACATACTAGGCAAAGTCAGGCAATCAATCATCAACTACAGCACGGAAGCACACAGTAGTCAAATTGTAACTGTCATGATGGTACGTTGTGTGATTTCTTTCTTAATATTTTAATCCCTTCATACTAACTATGTCAAGCAAAAAAAGAAAGTGGTCGGACAAATGTGTACAATATGGATTCACATGTATAACGGAATGTGATGGGAGTCAGCGTCCTAACTGCATGATTTGAAATGCCAAGTTGAGCAATTCTAGTCTAGCACCGGCAAAAGTAAGAGAACACTTCCTTAAGCTGCATGGAAAATACAAGAAGACAACGCTCGCTGAATTCAAGGTGAAGAGAGCTAGATTCGATGAAAAGGCTACTCTGCCTGTTCTCGGCTTTGTACCCATCAACAAACCGATCCTCACAGCATCGTACGAAGTTGCTTACCTGATCGCAAAGCAGGGCAAACCACACACCATTGCTGAAACACTCATAAAACCAGCTGTGTTGAAGATGGCGAATATCATGCTGGGAAAAGCGGCTGAAGTTAAGTTATCCCAAATTCCTCTTTCAAATGACACCATCAGCGACAGAATAGAGGACATGAGCAAAGACATCTTGGCTGAAGTAGTTGCAGATCTGATTTCAAGCCCGGCAAAATTCAGCCTTCAACTCGACGAGACCACAGACGTTTCCAATCTAAGCCAGCTTGCAGTATTCGTGCGCTATGTGAAAGACGACGTGATAAACGAAGATTTTTTATTTTGTAAGCCTCTTACAACAACAACTAAGGCAGCCGATGTGAAGAAACTTGTGGATGACTTCTTCAAAGACAACAATCTTTCGTGGGATATGGTTTCTGCAGTTTGTTCGGACGGAGCTCCAGCCATGCTGGGAAGAAAGTCTGGTTTTGGTGTGCTAGTGAAAGCAGATGCACCACACATCATTGTTATGCATTGTATTCTGCACAGCCATGCGTTGGCAACAAAAACCTTGCCTCCAAAACTGGCAGAAGTATTAAAAATTGTAGTGGAATGCGTGAACTATGTGCGAAATAGTGCTCTGAGGCACCACATCTTCAGGGAGCTGTGTAAAGAAATGGGATCTGAATTCAAGGTACTTCTGTACCATTCTAATGTTCGGTGGTTATCCCGGGGACAGGTGCTGAATCGTGTTTTTGCCATGCGTGTGGAATTAGCCCTGTTTTTGCAAGAGCACCAACATTGTCATGCAGATTGCTTCAAAAATTCTGAGTTCATTCTCATTTTAGCGTACATGGCTGATATCTTCGCAGCTCTCAATCATCTCAATCAACAGATGCAGGGCGGTGGAGTCAACATCATCGAAGCGGAAGAAAACCTGAAGGCTTTTCAAAAAAAGCTACCATTATGGAAACAACGAATAGAGAACGATAACTTTGCAAACTTTCCCCTGCTAGACGACTGTGTAAGTAAGATCGAAGATGTATCTGGAATCGGAGACATTTCTGTACCCGCGGAACTGAAGCAAGCAATTGCCACGCACTTAGATTCGCTTGCAAAGTCTCTCGACGGATACTTCCCTACAAGAGAGTCATATCCAGCATGGGTGAGACAGCCGTTAATGTTTAGTGTCGAGACAACAGATGTCAATGATGAATACCTCGATGAAATCATTGAAATTCAGCAGAGCCAGGTTCAACAGCAACTCTTCAGAACAACAACGCTCTCAACGTTTTGGTGTCAACAAATGGTAACGTACCCTGTTATTGTTAAGAAAGCTCTGGAGATTTTCATACCATTTGTTACAACATATCTTTGCGAGCAATCCTTTTCGAGGATGCTGGGCATAAAAACGAAGACAAGGAACAGACTTTGTTGCAAAAATGACATGAGAGTGGCACTTGCCAAGGTAAAGCCGTGCATTTCTGAACTGGTCTCTGAAAGGCAACAGCAGAAGTCACACTGATTTGCAGTAAATATTCATTATTATGTTTTTGTTTTTGTGTGAAAATCATGTTTTAATATTTAATGGTTTTGTTCTTTGTTCTTAATGGTTTTGTTCATTTTGTGCACCTATGTATAAAAATATACCTATGTATAAATATATACCTAAATATATACCTATGTTTTGAATTTGAAAAAATCATATTTTAATTTTCCAATTAAGAAGGGTTCAGTGAATGCGCATATGAAACTGGTGGGGGTCAGTACCTCCAACAAGGTTAAGAACCACTGCTCTATCACATTTATCAAGTTTAAGTAATCCCCTTAATGCTTAAACATACATTAAAAAAATGCCTAACATCTGTAAACTTCTAATCTTTCTATTATTTTTATTTATTCTATAAAAAATTATATTCTAATATTTCCACTATCTAATTTTATTTCTGCCTCTTTCAGCTTACAATCAAGCTGCTTTAATATTTAAAGGGCAATTATTTCTATCCATCATCTCTCATCCATCATCATCATTCGATCTGACCTAAGTGTAGCTCACAAAATTATCTGCCTCAATGTCCTACCTGTTAACGACTACTTCAGCTTCAACCGCAATAATACATGAGCACACAATAGATACAAACTTAATGTAAACCGCTCCAGACTTGTTTGCAAAAAATTCAACTTCAACAACAGAGTTGTCAACGCCTGGAACACTTTACCTGACTCAGTAGTTTCTTCCCCAAACCCCAAAAACTTCAACCTCAGATTATCTACCATCGACCTCACCCCATTCCTAAGAGGTCGGTAAGGGGCGTGCATAAGCGCACAATCGTGCCTACCGTTTCTGTCCTAATGTACACATATATTCTTACCTCTTTTACTCTTATTCATGCTTGTACTATTACATATATATTCAATCATGTTTTACTGTTTATACTTTGCTTATAATCATATATGCTTGACAAATAAACAAATACAAATACAAATACAAAATATGAAAATACGTAGCATCTTCACATTCACATCTCCAACATTTAGGTTGTAAATTTGGGTACATACGAGCTAGTTTATTTGGATCTAAGTGCCATCTAAAAACCATTTTGTAAAAATTCTCCCTTAAATTTTGAGCTTGCATAAATTTTACATTTCTGACCCAAATCTTTTCCCATGTTTCCAGCATTATAGGTTCTCCAATATTCTGAGCCCATTTTATCATACAATCCTTAACTAGCTCTGTTTCTGAATCTAATTCCACTAAAACATTATACAATCTCTTTAAATGCATTGGACCTTTATTTTTTATTTGAATTATCAAATTATCATCTTGCTGCAAAATACCAGTTTTTTTATCTTCTTTCCATCTAGCCTGCAACTGCCCATATTGAAACCAAGTTCTAATTGTTCCTTCTTGTCCTAATTGCTCCTTAGATTTTAAGTGTAATCTAATTCCTTTTTCATAAAGAAGTTCTTTATATGTAATTTTATCTTGCTTTTGTTCCAAATTTATATTTTCTATCGCGTGTCTGGGTACTGTCCATATAGGTAACTTATCATTTAATTTGCATTGATACTTTTTCCAGACACGCAATAGCGCATTTCTTAATATATGACTCTTAAAGGCCTTATCTACTTTTTTATCATACACTAAATAAGCATGCCATCCATAAATCAAACCATATCCTTCAATATTTAATATCCTATCTTCCATCAAGTTAATCCAATCAGTGATTGCTGAGAGGGTAGCTGCTTCATAATACAATCTTAAATTAGGCATTTTAAGACCTCCCCTCTCTCGTGTGTCTTGCATTATTTTCTGATTTACTCTCGGTTTCTTCCCTGCCCAAATAAATTTATTTATACCCTTCTGCCATTCCTTCAGATTGTCATCTTTTTTAAATATGGGAATCATTTGAAAGAGAAATAAAAACCAAATAAAAGACAATTGTAGTTTTTTCCAATTCTCCAAATCTTTCTGTATTTTTTGCCATAATGGTTCATAATTATGCTGATATAATTTCATATTTGTAGACATAATATAAACCCCTAAATATTTAACCTTCTTAACTATCTCAAATCCCGTTACCCTTTCTATTTCTTCTTCTTGGCTTCTAGTCATGTTTTTAGCTATTATTTTAGTTTTAGCTGTATTTATTTTAAAACCAGACACCTGTCCATATAGATTAATAATTTCCATCAAAGCTATAATAGATTGTAATGGTTGGGCCAAGGTAATGACCAGGTCATCCGCAAATGCTCGTAACTTATATTCCTCCTGTCTAATTTTAATTCCCTTTATTATATCCAACTCCCTAATTTGATTAAGTAAAATTTCCATAGTCAAAATAAACAATAGAGGTGACAAAGGACATCCTTGTCTTGTTCCTTTCTCTATATTAAAAATGTCTGTTAAGCCGCCATTGATTATTATTTGCGCTGTTTGTTTTTGATATATCACCCTAATAGATTGTGTAAAGTAATCTCCAAGCTGCATCTTTTCTATTAATTTTAATAAAAATTGCCAATTCAATCTGTCAAAGGCTTTCTCAGCATCCAAAAACACTAGTACTGCAGGTACCTGGTTGCTCCTTCCCAAATATTCTAATAAGTTAACAATTTGTCTTACATTGCTCTTCATCTGTCTACCAACTAAAAAACCAGTTTGATCATGATGAATCATTTGCTGCATAATTATCATTAGTCTATTTGCTAGTATTTTAGCAAAAATCTTGTAATCTATATTTAAAAGTGAAATCGGCCTATAATTTTTAGGATCTGTATGATCTTGACCCTCTTTTGGGATCACAGAGATAAAAGCAGTCTTCCAAGTTGGAGGTACTTCACCTCCCTGTTGTATGTTATTAAATAATTCCTTCAACGGTTCCACCATTTCCTCCTGCAAATTTTTATAGTAAACAGCTATCAAACCATTTGTCCCTGGAGCTTTACCCACTTTTAACTGTTTAATCACCGCCAAAATTTCCTCCGAAGTTATCAGTTGATTTAAAGTATCCATCTGCTCCTTGGAAGTTGTATAAATATTCCCTGTTTGCAAATATCTATCTATATCCTCATCTTTAACTTTACCACCCGTATACAACCCTGAATAAAACTGTAAAAAAGATTTTTTTTAATCAATTCTTGTTCATAAACTTCTTTACCCTTATATTTTATTTTTTTCAATAATCCTTGATTTTTGCTTTTTCCTTAACGTGTATGCTAACCACCTACCCGGTTTATTTGCATTGCAAAAAGTGTTATGTTTAGCATATTGTAAATTAGTTGCCACTTGATCTGCTATTAACATATTAAATTGACCTTTTAATAAATTAATTGTCTCCTTAATTTTCTTATCTTTTTTTTTATTATTCAAAAAGTTTTATAAGTACAGAGTACAAACATTTTTCATTTTTCTCCCCCCCCATCCCCCCTACCCCCTACCCACTCCCATCCCTTCCCCCCTCCCCCCCGGACTTCCCAGAGAAAGTACAGGACATAATATTCAATAAAATAGATTTAAATTGAATTAAAACAACTTCTTGATTTCCCCAATTTTTAAAATCTTTAACTCTGAATTTTTCTAAACTATTCAAAACATAATCGGAAGAAGGATAAAAATAATAAAAAATAAAGAAAATAAGTAATTAAAAAGAAAGTAAACAGTTAAAAAAACATCATACAACATATCATACTATAATTCATATCTCTAAACCACTATCTTTTACATAATTATTATTATTATTATTATTTGGTATTCTTATATGCTGCCCAACTCCCAAAGGACTCAGGGCGGCGTACAACAGAAAAAATACAGAATAACCAATTTATAAATAATACTTAAAAGCAATATAAAAGTTAAAAAAGACACAATATTTAAAATCACCAACAACCATTCAACAACCATACATACCTGGGGGTGAGCTCGAGTGGATTAAGCTCTACCCCCAGCCTGCAGGAAAAGCCATGTCTTAGCGGCTTTCCGGAAGGCCAGCAGAGTGGGGATAGTTCGGGTCTCTGGGGGAGGTTGGTTCCAGAGCACGGGGCCGGCCACAGAGAAGGCTCTCTCCCTAGGGCCCACCAGCCGGCAGTGTTTGGCCGACGGGACCTGGAGGAGGCCAACTCTGTAGGCCCTAACCGGTCGAAGGGAAGTGTGAGGGAGAATGCGGTCCTAAGCCATGAAGGGCTTTAAAGATGGTGATCAACACCTTGAATTGGACCCGGAGACCGATGGGCAACCAATGCAGCTGGCGGAGTATAGGTGTCACGTGGGTGTACCTAGGCACACCCACCACAGCACGCGCAGCCGCATTTTGCACCAACTGAAGTCTCCGGATACTCTTCAAGGGTAGCCCCATGTAGAGCACGTTGCAGTAGTCCAAGCGAGAGGTGACAAGGGCATGAGTGACCGTGAGTAGAGCCTCCTTCTCCAAGTATGGCCACAACTGGTGCACCAGGCGAACCTGTGCAAAGGCCCCCCTAGCCACAGCAGACAGATGATGCTCCAATTTTAGCTGTGGGTCTAGGAGGACCCCCAAGTTGCGGACCTGATCCGAGGGGGTCAATTTCACTCCCTCGAAAACCAAGGAGGGACAGTTGTCGTAGTCCTTAGGGGGCAATACCCAAAGCCACTCAGTCTTGTCGGGATTAAGTCTGAGTCTGTTCCTCCCCATCCAGATCCTAATGTCGTCCAGGCACCGGCACATTACAGCAACTGCCTCACTGAATTCAGACGGGGTGGTGATGTACAGCTGGGTGTCATCAGCGTACTGATGGAAACACACCCCATGTCTGCGGATGATCTCCCCCAGCGGTTTCATGTAAATGTTAAACAGGATGGGCGAGAGAACCGACCCCTGAGACACCCCACATACTAGGGGCCTAGGGGACGATCTCTGCCCTCCTGTCAACACCGATTGCATCCTATCAGCGAGATAGGAGGAGAACCACCGCAAAACATATACAAGAAAAACAACATTGTAATAATGGGAGACTTCAACTACCCGGATATCAACTGGAAAACCAACTCAGCACCAAGTGAGAAATCTAACAGATTCCTAACCAGCCTAGCTGACAACTTCATTGTCCAAAAAGTGGAGGAGGGAACTAGAGGGGCAGCCATACTGGATTTAATACTTACAAACAGAGAAGAAACAATAGAAGGAGTTGAAGCTGCAGGAACACTTGGCGAGAGTGACCACGTAATACTAAAATTCACCATAAAGCAAACACAAATAACTGAACATAACAACACCTATATCCCAGACTTTAAAAAAGCCGACTTCAATAAACTCAGAGAAAACTTGGGGAAGTTCCCTTGGATGAAAGTACTAAAGGGTAAAACAACTCAAGAAGCCTGGGAGATCCTAAAAAACACAATCTTAAAAGCCCAGAACACCACAATACCGATGAGGAAGAAAAACAAGAAATCCAAAAAGAAACCAGCATGGCTAAACAAAGACCTCACCGATAAACTGAATGAAAAAAAAGATAAATACAAAAAATGGAAAGATGGGCACATAACCAAGGCAGAGTACCAACAGACAGCCAGAATCTGTAAAGAAAAAATCAGGACAGCAAAGGCCCAGAATGAACAAAGACTCGCAACAAAAGTCAAAGACAACAAAAAAAGCTTCTTCCAACACATAAACAACAAGAAAAAAATCAAAGAAACAGTTGGTCCACTAAGGAGAGAAGACGGCAAAGAAGTAACAGACAACACAGACAAAGCAGAGCTACTGAACACATTCTTCGCATCAGTCTTCACACAAAAGGAAACTGCAGCTCAACTACCCAGCAACACAAATATAAAAAACAGATTTGAAGCAAGACTCAACCTAAGCAAAAATACAGTAAGAAATCACCTATCTGAACTTAATGAATACAAAGCACCAGGACCTGATGGATTACACCCCAGAGTCCTAAAAGAACTAGCAGAAGTCATTTCGGAACCACTGCACCACATCTTCCACAAATCCTGGAACACAGGGGAACTCCCCGAGGACTGGAAAAGAGCTGATGTGGTCCCCATCTACAAAAAAGGTAAAAAAACAGACCCAGGAAACTACAGACCAATCAGCCTAACATCAATACCTGGGAAAATACTGGAAAAAATAATTAAAAACCAGATCTCACATCATCTAGAAACAAACCAAGTAATAACCAACAGCCAACACGGATTTGTTAAGAACAAGTCATGCCAAACCAACCTCATTTCATTTTTCAACACTGTGACCAAATTAGTAGACCAGCAAAATGCAGTAGACATCATATACCTGGACTTCAGCAAAGCATTTGACAAAGTAGACCACAACCTACTTCTTCATAAGCTAGAAAAAAGCGGGATAGACAGCTACACAACCAGATGGATTAACAACTGGCTGACCAACCGTACCCAACGAGTAGTCCTCAATGGCTCTAAGTCCACATGGAGAGAAGTAAGCAGTGGCGTACCACAAAGTTCCGTCCTAGGCCCAGTACTCTTTAATATCTTCATAAATGACCTAGATGAGGGAATAGCAGGAGAACTAACCAAATTTGCAGATGATACCAGGCTGGCGGGAGTAGCAAACACCCCAGAGGACAGACTCAAAATCCAGAGGGACCTTGACAGACTCGAACACTGGGCCCAAACAAATAAAATGAAATTTAACACGGAGAAAAGTAAAATTCTACACCTAGGTAAGAAGAATCAAAAATACACATACAAACTGGGTGAAACCACACTCAATAGCAGCGATTGCGAGAGGGATCTTGGAGTCTTGGTAGACAGCCAACTAAATATGAGCCAGCAGTGTGCAGCAGCAGCCAAAAAAGCCAACGCAGTCCTGAGCTGCATAAATAGAGGGATACAATCAAGGACCAGAGAGGTCCACTCTATAAAGCCTTGGTCAGACCACACCTAGAGTACTGCATCCAGTTTTGGTCACCACACTACAAAAAAGACATTGAAACCCTAGAGAAAGTGCAGAAGAGAGCAACCAGGATGATAAAGGGTCTGGAAAATAAAACATACAAAGAGCGGTTGCAGGAACTGAGCTTGGACAGTCTGGCGAAGAGAAGGACCAGGGGTGACATGATAGCAGTGTTCCAATACTTGAGGGGATGCCACAGAGAGGAGGGGAGCAGGCTGTTCTCTATGGCACCAGAAAGCCAAACAAGGAATAACGGATGGAAGCTGACCAAGGAGAGATTCAACCTGGAAGTGAGGAGAAACTTTCTGACGGTGAGAGCGATCAACCAGTGGAACAGCTTGTCAGCAGAGGTTGTGAGAGCCCCAACACTTGCAACCTTCAAGAGGAGACTGGACTGCCATCTGTCTCAAATGTTGTAGGAACTCCTGCTTGAGCAGGGGGTTGGACTAGATGACCTACAATGTCCCTTCCAACTATAATAATAAATCTAAAAACGGTGCCTCCCACTCCCAACTCGCCAAGACGATGCAGAAGGATACCATGGTCGATGGTATCGAAAGCCACTGAGAGGTCAAGTAGCACCAGGACGGAGGAATTTCCCCCATCTCGGGCCCGCCAGAGATCATCCATCAGGGCGACCAAGGCAGTTTCAGTACTGTAGCCGCGCCTGAAACCCGACTAATAAGGATCTAGATGGTCTGTTTCATCCAGAAGCTGTAGAAGCTGAGTAACCACCACCTTCTCCACAACTTTCCCTAAAAAAGGTAAGTTGGAGACCGGACGATAGCTCTTCAAATCAGCTGGATCCAGGGAAGGCTTCTTCAGGAGGGGTCTCACCACCGCAGCTTTTAACGACTGCAGTACGGATCCCTCCCTCAAAGAAGCGGTGACCACTGCCTGGATCCAGCCGCGTGTCACCTCCCTGCTGGCCGAGACCAGCCAGGAGGGGCACGGGTCCAATAAACAGGTGGAGGTACCCATTGCCCCCACAGCTCTGTCCACATCCTCGGGAGAAACAGGCCCAAACTCTTCCCATAACAGTGGACTAAGACTAGCCCCTGTCACCTCTATGGACTCTGCCCAGCCAGAGTCCAGGTTCGACCGAATCTGAGCGACTTTATCCGACAGAAACTCTGCAAATTCCTCAGCTCTGCCTTGTAAATGTTCCTCGCTCCCCCCTTTGGCAAGGAGGGAGCGAGTCACCCTAAACAAGGCGGCTGGGCGAGAATCTGCGGACGCAATAAGAGCGGAAAAATAGGATCATTTTGCCGCCCTTATCGCCACTCAATAAGATCTGATGTAAATTCTTAATAGTGTTCGGTCGGATTCGGTTTTGCTGGCCCTCCAGTGGCGCTCCAGACGTCTCTTCTGGCATTTCATCTCCCGGAGCTCCTCGGTAAACCAGGGAGCTTTCCGGGATCCACTGCCACGGAGAGGTCGCTTAGGCGCAATTCGGTCTAAAGCCCCTGATTAATAATTATAAAAAAGGAAAAGGAAAAAAAGAAACAAAAATAAAAAAGAAACAAAGGTGAACCTCAAAAACTAAACTTGATCATAAAATCAAACAATATTAATAACATAATATTACAATATATCAAAGTATTAACTTCACAATATATAATATACATACTAATAATGATAAGAAAAAGGAATAAAAATTAACCCCTTATACTTCAAAAACCTTAAACTTAAACCTAAAGTCCAACAACTTATTAATAATTAAAATATCAACTTCAAAATGTATCATATATATAATAATAATAACAATAAAAAATAAGTAAAACCTAACCCCTTATACCTCAAAAACCTTAAACTTCATCCTAAAATCCCACTAAATATTAGTAACCTAATATTACAATATATCAAAATGTTAACTTCACAACATATAATATATATATATTAATAATAATAAGAAAAAGAAATAAAAACTAACCCCTTATACTTCAAAAACCTTAAACTTAAACCTAAAATCCATCAACTTATTAATAACATAATATTACAATATATCAAATTATTGGTTTCAAAACATATAATATATATATTAATAACAAAAGTAATATTTATACCTAGTCACAATACCTCAATATTTAAAATATTCTACCAAATTATTTATCCATAGTTAAAAAAAAAAATCAAACCCAATATTAATAACAATATTACAATATATTAAAATATCAGCTTCAAAATGTGTTATATATATAATAATAATAACAATAAAAATAAGTAAAACCTAACCCCTTATACCTCAAAAACCTTAAACTTAATCCTAAAATCCCACAAAGTATTAATAACATAATATTACACTATATCAAATTAATATAATATAATCTAAAAAGGAACACATTTCAACACCATCAGTCTCTTGACAATTCCAGATCTGTCGATTCACCTCCCCTCTGGCCACAATCCTCCGTCTCCTTTTCCACATTGCAAACAACTGTCTGACTCTGCCAATCATTTAATTCTTTGGAATTGTTTCATCTTAAACAAATTATAAATTTCAACACCATCTGTCACTTGACAGTTTCAAATCTATCGATTCACCTCCCATCTGCCCCCAATCCTCCATCTCCTTTTCCACGTCGCAAACATCTAGCTGGCTCTGCCGATCACTTTGAATCTTTGGAATTTCCTCTTGAACAAATATATCTGGATTTTTCTTTTTCTTCTCCTCCTCCATCATTTCCATGCTTCTATCCTCTGGAATTTTAGAAATATCAGCCTTTAAAACGTTGATATAGAATTCTGTAGCTTTCTTTATTGTGTTAAGCCCATATCTTTTCCCCAAAAATTTCACAATCACTCCTGTTGGTGCATTCCATTGATATCGTAGATTTTGTTTTTTTAGTTCCTCCACCAAAAAGGTAAATTCTTTCCTGGCTTTAAGCATCTTAGCAGGAATTTCTTTCCATATCCTTATTTCCTGACCATCTGCCTGAAGATTATTCTTGAAGGTCGCCTGTGTAATTCTATTCCGCAGAGCTCTTGTAGTAAAATATATTACAATGTCCCTTGGCAAATGGTTTTGTTTTGCAAACCAAGAGTTGACTCTATATATCTTATCAATTTGCATAGCCAATTCCTGTTTAGACAATCCAGACACCTGCTCCAGGGCCTTTACCATCCTTTCTTTCAAATTTTCAAATTTTCCCTCTTTCAGGCCCCTAACTCTTATAGCAAATTTCATCTCTCTGAATTGAGACATCAACACCTCTGTTTCCAAATTTACTGTATCATTTTGAACCTTGGCTATGTATTCCTCTGCAATTGTCAAAGCTTGCTTATTTTTTTCCAAATCCTTCTCCAAAATCTCCATATTTGTTACTAATCCTTTACAAACTTTCAGCATATCAGCTCTCAGTTGTAAATTCATTTTCTCCCATGCAGCCTGCATTTTTTATCTAATTCATTAATTTTTGAATTGAAATCCATAATCAATTCATTTTTCATGATTTTCAAATTATTAAATAAAGTTTCAGGTGTTAAAGACTTTGATGATGTTAAATCAGGGATAGATTGCATCTTTGAGGTATGATCAGAAAAATACTCAATTCTTTTATTCACAACAGTCTTTCCAGGTTTAGAAGCCATTTCAGTATTCTCAGAAAAGAACAAGGACAAAGAAGAGGAGAAAAAAAAGGGGGGAACCCCCAGAGCAAACTCAACAAAATTATTCCCAACTCCAAAGCCAGTTAGTCTTTTATCTTTTATGCAGCTGTAAAGTTAATCAGGAGACAAACGGAAAAAAGATCATTTCTCCAGCTCAAAGGTTTCCATAGGAAAAAACTGGTAGCAAAGAAAAAATAACTTTCTCTTTCTGTTCCACACCCAAATCTCCAATCGCCATATTGTTGCCTCTTCCTTACTAGGCTACTTTGTTGCTTCGAAAGTAAAATCCAGCAGTGGAGTTAAAGACAAAATTAATGCCCTTCTAAACTCCTGCCTTTCTCTGGCTGCTCTCTTTAGGTTTAAAAATAGTTATACTTTCCTTTCTTGCAGCAGTGGTGGTCGTGACATCTTCCTCCACTTTAAGCGGAGGCTTCCAACTTCCCGGAAGACAGACAGGCTCCCTGGGGAGCCCTCCCCCTTTGCGCCCTTAGTTGACTTCTAGGGCACTAGGGGGGCTCTACCCAGCCTGTCTTGCTCTCATTTCTCCCCTTCGCCTGGGGAGAGATTTTCAAGCCGCCAGACAGCTGTTCTGGCGGCTTTTACAGGGAGCCGAAAGGACGCCCGACAAGGAGCGCCTCCGACATCGTTGGAGCCAAAACCGGAAGCCTCCCCTTAATTTTCTTATCTGATGGGTTTAAAATTAAAGCCCTCTCTTGTTTTTTGATCTCTTCCTCCAGTTCTCTTCTTTTTTCTCCCTTCTTCCTTCTATATTTGTTATCCAAATATATCAAGATACTTCTCATGTAAGCCTTACTTGCATCCCAAACCATCTCCATTGAGGTACCCTTCTGTATATTCATAACAAAAAATTCTTTCATAATTTTTTTACACTCTTTTACATTATCCTCATATCTAAACAAATTATCATTTAACCTCCAAGACCTACTAGGTCCTTTTCCATAGTCCAATTCCAACCAAACTGGGCTATGATCTGTCAATGTTCTTGAGCAAATCTTCGTCTTCTTCACCCTGGAAAAAAGACCATTAGTAATTAAAATAAAGTCAATCCTTGAGAAAGATTGATGTCTATCTAAAAAAAAAGTAAAGTCCTTTTCTTCTAGGTTTCTTTCATGCCAAATATCTCTCAACTCCCAGTCTTCCATCATCTCAAAAAAAGATTTAGGCAATCTTGCTCTTGAAAAAATATTTTGCTTAGGACCCTTCTTGTCTTTTTTCACATCCAAAACACCATTCCAATCCCCTAAAAGGATACAAGTTTTGTAATCCCATTGTGTCAACTTTAAATGTAGAAGATCATAACATTTTTCTTGTTGTTGATTCGGGGCATATACCGTATATACTCGAGTATAAGCCGAGTTTTCAGCCCACTTTTTGGGCTGAAAAAAGCCGCCTCGGCTTATACTTGAGTCAGTGAAAAATTTCACTGGGAAATTTTGCCGCCGCTGCTGCTGCCTCCTCCTTTCCTCGGCGAAAAGCGGTGGGAGCCGAAGGGGAGGCTCCATTCGCCACAACAGCCCCAGACCTCCGACCCTGAAGCTCTGCCGGCCGCCTCCTTTCCTCGCCTCCCGCCTCCCCTTCGGCTCTGCCGGCAGAGCTTCAGGGCTCCTAAACGGTGAGGAAAGGAGGAGGCAGTGGCGGCGGCAGAGCCAAAAAGCGGTGGGAGGCAAGGAAAGGAGGCGGCGAGCAGAGCCTCCCCTTCAGCTCTGCCGGCCACCTTCTTTCCTCGCCTCCCGCCTCCCCTTCGGCTCTGCCGGCAGAGCTTCAGGGCTCCTGAACGGTGAGGAAAGGAGGAGGCAGTGGTGGTGGCAGAGCCAAAAAGCGGTGGGAGGCAAGGAAAGGAGGTGGCGAGCAGAGCCTCCCCTTCGGCTCTGCCGGCCGCTTCCTTTCCTCGCCTCCCACCGCCCCTTCGGCTCTCCGCACTAGGATGATCATGATGAGACTGACAGCACCCAACAAACCCAGAGGGTTCAACGCAGCCTGGATTGTTTCCTATTCCTGCTTGTAACAAAACAAAGAAGGTCCATCTTCCTCTTTTGTATCATAAGCTTCTCTTTTTCCTTGAGGAAAGCTATCTGAACTTTTTTGCCTTTTCAAGAAAGGAGTAAATGATAATAATATGAAGAAGCAATAAAAGCTATGCAGCACATTTCCTTCTGTATTAAAATATGTAACAATTTTTCAGGTTTCTTTTTCTAAAAAGTGAATGTGAGTTTATCACTGTTAATAATTTTGAAAGCATAGTATGTACCAGATCAGGAACGAAGCATTCCCATTTTAGAAATATTGCAATTATAACCATAAAGAGCTTGATTGTGAAATCAGACGTATTTATCCATTGAATAAGGAAAAAAAATCAGCATCAAACTCATCCCAAACTCATTTAAGCTTCCCCACACCCAACCACGTTTTCCTGCCAACCCTATGTCAGCTTGGATCATTAGCCATTATTAGCCTGAGACAAATACTATCTACAGAGTACAGATAATAATCTCATTCATGAAGTCTACATAACTAAAGCACAGCCTCCCCCAAGTCTTCTTGTGTTTTCCACTGACTTAAATAGGACTTAAACCTTCTAAATCCCCAGTATAAAATGGGATATTCTTTACTGTTACACAAAATTTTATTGCTTGTGAATTCCCACACAAAAGTAACAAAAGTAAAAGGGACAGCTTAATTGATCTCTATTAAAAATAATGTAGAACATATAGACCACTATTAGATTAATCAGAACAGATTAATGAAAATAAAAGTCATTTCAGAATATTTCAATTACTTAAGATAGTTTAAACCTGAATTTACGATGAAGTAAATGCCTCTCTTCAATTCAAATTCCTTTGACTAAAACTCCATGGACATATCTAAATAATTTCCTTGGCAACAACACAGCAGTGGCTTGTCATTGCCTTCTTCTGGGATATTTTTTTTTAAAATTAATATTTACTGTTTTTCTTTGAAATAAATATTCAAAAACATTATTGGTATCTATTTTTATTTTTGAACTTTACCGGTAGCTGCTGCATTTCCCACTCTAGGCTTATACTCGAGTCAATAACTTTTCCAGTTTTTTGTGGTAAAATTAGGTGCCTCGGCTTATATTCGGGTCGGCCTATACTCGAGTATATACGGTACACCAATCACAAGTATTTTCTCTCCTTTTATTAAGAGTTCAATAGCTAAAAATCTTCCTTGGTCGTCTGCTTCAATTAATTTAGCAATCAAGTCTCTTTTCACATATATGACTATACCATTTTTCTTCTCTGATGCTGTTGCTACAAAATGTGTGCCTAATCTTGTATTTATCAAATGTTTTTGATCTTGTATCCTAATATGAGTCTCTTGTAGGCAAATTAAGTCATTCTTAAATTGTTTAAGATAATGAAATATTTTCCTCCTATTCTGTGGAGAGTTTAAGCCATTAACATTCCAGGTCAGAAATTTAGTTCCCATCTCTGGGCTTCTGAAGCATCTGGAGCATTTTCTGAAGATCTTCCTTGGATCGTTCTTTTGGTCTCGCTCCTCCCACCGCTATTGTTTTGGAAATTTCTTGAGTTACCATCTGAAGTTGTTGTTGTCTTAATTCTTCTTTACGTTTAGCTGTTTTCGCTCCAATCTGTCTTTGTTCTTTTATCGTTTCTTGTATGTCAAGTACTTCCAAACTTTGATCCATTTGAATTGCTAACAAGGCTCCCCCTTCTTGAACTGCCTTCAGCAATTTGTCTCTTTCTTCTTCTCTACCAGCCTCCTTTCTTTTTCCATCTGGTGGTGTTGATGTACCAGCCTTTAACACATTTTCATAGAAATTCCTAGCCTTCCATAATGTATTAAGCCGATATCTTACTCCTGAGTAGGTCACCGCTATGCCAACTGGAACTTCCCACCTATACTGTACTTGTTGTTTTTTCAATTCTTCCACCAGAAAAGCATAATCCTTTCTGGCTCTCAAAATTTTGGGGGGAATTTCTTTCATTGTCATCACTTCCTGACCTTCTACCTGAAGCTTATTTATGAAAGTTGCCTGTAAGATGTCATTACGCAGTGTTCTGGTAGTAAAATATATTACAATATCTCTTGGCAGATTTCTCCTTCTAGCCACCCACGAATTGACACGATATATTTTATCAATCTGCCAAGCCAAGACTTCTCTCATCGCCCCTAATGTTTGCACAAACGCATCCAACATCATTTCTTTCAGGGTTTCTTGCTTATTCTCTTTTACTCCTCTCACTCTAATCGCAAACTCCATATTTCTGTATTGCATCATTATTATATCAGCTTCATCCTTTTCCATTTTGTTTTCAATTTCTCCTATTTCCCCCTCCCCAAAATTGTGATGGATTGTTTAATTTCTTCTACCTCTTGATCCAATATTTCAAAATTATTTGCTAAGCCTTGAAATGCCATTATTATGTCTTCTCTAATTTGCTGATTCCGAATTCCAATCTCCTCAGAAACAGCCTGTATTTTCTCATTAGTTTCATTAATTTTCTCATTAGTTTCATTAATTTTCTCATTAGTTTCATTAATTTTTGCATTAAATCCAGTAGAAAGTTCACCCTGCATAGTTTTCAAAGCCTCTTGTAACATTCCAAGCGTTAAAGTCTGTGTAAGGGGGGGCTGGCATTCTAGAAGTATGACTGGGGGAGCTATCAGCACTCCCTGCTCCTTTAGAAGAAACAGCCTTTCCTGATTTTGAAGCCATTTAAAGTTTAAGCAGATCTTTGTACTTTATACTTTATACTTTATTCAGAAGCCAAAAAGAAAAGTTCATCAAAGTAAAATCAAGATCAGAATCAAAGTCAAAAGTTCTCATAGAAAGGGCTGCTAATGAGACGAAACTTTCCTCTTAACTTTCACTTTCCATGCCCTTTCAAGCCCCCAATGCCATTTTGTTGCAACTTTGCTAATTTGTTACTTCTGAAATAGAAATCCACATTGGAGTTAAGTATAGATACTTGCTGTCCGAGCCTCCTAGCTTTTTCCGCCTGCTGCAATTCAAAGTGTTGAGATTCTTATTGATAGTAGGAATTGGTCGCGGCTTCTTGCTCCACTAAAAAAAATGGATACATCCCAAGTCTGGAGCAGATGGCAGATTCCTAGGGAGTCCTCACCCTTCACACCCCAGGGTTTTCCCTGGGGCACTTGGGGGCTCTACCTTCACCTGTTGGCTCTCCTCTTTCCCCTTTGCCCAGGGAGGAGATGTTTGAGTCACCAGACAGCTGTTTTCCTGCTGTTCTGGCGGCTATATGGCACCAGGGATTGGGCGCTCTATGAGGAGCGTCTGCAAAGCACGCGGAGCCAACCGGAAGTATCCAGGCAGGATTTTGAAGAGGCAGAGAAACTAGAGATCAAATTGCCAACATACAATGGATCATAGAGAAAGCTAGTGAGTTCCAGAAAAACATCTACTTCTACTTCATTGTCTATGCTAAAGCCTTTGATTGTGTGGATCACAACAAATTGTGGCAAGATCTTAAAGAGGTGGGAGTACCAGACCATCTTATTTGTCTCTTGAGAAACCTATATGTGGGTCAAGAAGCAACAATGAGAACTGGACACGGAACCACTGATTGGTTCAAAATTGGGAAAGAAGTTTGGCAAGGCTGTATACTGTCAACCTGCCTATTTAACTTATATGCAGAACACATCATGAGAAAGGCGGGGCTAGATGAATCACAAGTTGGAATTAAGATTGCAAGGAGAAATATCAAAAACTTCAGATATGCAGATGATACCACTCTAATGGCAGAAAGTGAAGAGGAACTAAAGAGCCTCTTGATGGGGGTGAAGAAGGAGAGTGCAAAAGTTGGCTTGAAACTCAACATTAAGAAAACTAAGATCATGGCATCCGGCCCTCTCAATTCCTGGCAAATAGATGGGGAAGAAATGGAGGTAATGACAGATTTTATTTTCCTGGACTCCAAGATCACTGCAGATGGGGACTACAGCCAAAAAATTAAGACGCTTGCTCCTGGAGAGGAAAGATATGGCAAATCTAGACAGCATACTAAAAAGCAGAGACATCATCCTGCCAATAAAAGTGCATATAGTCAAGGCTATGGTTTTCCCAGTTGCAATGTATGGCTGTGAAAGTTGGACCATAAGAAAGGCTGAGCACCAAAGAATTGAGGCCTTTGAACTATGGTGCTGGAGAAGACTTCTGTGAGTCTCTAGGACTCCAAGGTGATCAAATTGGTCAGTCCTAGAGGAGATCAACCCTGACTGCTCTTTAGAAGGCCAGATCCTGAAGATGAAACTCAAATACTTTGGCCACCTAATGAGAAGGAAGGACTCACTGGAGAAGAGCCTAATGCTGCGAAAGATTGTGGGCAAAAGAACGGGACATGAGGTAGCTGGATGGAGTCACTAAAGCAGTCTGTGTGAACTTAAATGGACTCTGGGGGATGATAGAGGACAGGAAGGCCTGGAGGAACATTGTCCATGGGGTCATGGTGGGTCTGACACAACTTCGCAACTAACAACAATATTCTGAAATCTTAATATACAGTATATGAGGCTTTCTTCATTTCCAATGTTGCTACTGCATCTTCCAGATTTTTGTTTGCCTGTGCCAATCTTTGGTTTACTTCTTTTATTTCTTCCATCATGTTTTCCATTTCTTCTGTTTTATTTTCCATTTTCTGAATTCTTTGTTCATTTTTTGTAACCTTTTGTTGAAAATTTTCTAGCTGTGAATTTATGTTAAGGACCTGTTCATTTACCTTGTCTATTTTTTCTTCCATCTTGTGTTGATTACTCTTTATCTCATTTTTATATTTCATCGTGATTCTTTCTTATATCTTCTTTTTGTGAGACAATTGCTTCCTCAATCATCTGTAACATTGTCTGCATTTCTTTTTTAAAATACTATATTTTAATCAGTGCACATATTAGAACTATTATTTACTTTGGCTAGTATTTCTATCATACACTATGAATACATCAGTCAAATATTCTTTCTGCCAGATCAGTGGCTTCCAAGTACATTGTATAAGAATCTGAGTAGCAAATATGCCAAAGCAAATCCAAATATTGCTTTTCTGGCACTGAAACAATCTATGATCCAAATCACTTTGGAGTCTTCAGTGAAATTAGTAGAAGTGGATGAGCTCTACAACATAGCATTTTATGAAAAGGTTGAGTATGTTCAAGATATGTTGAGATCATGCTGAATAATGGAAAGGACAAAACCAATGGTGGGATTCAAAAAATGTTGCAACCAGTTCTGTTGCAACCAATTCTTGGTGGTCATGGCTGGGTGGTCATGTGACTGGGTGGTCATGGCTGGGTGGTCATGTGACTGGGTGGGAATGGCCAACTCAATATCGCTCACGTTGAGGGGCGCCTCATCTGGCCCCTCCCCTCCCAGCCACTTTTTGTTACGACCGGCCTCAACATATCTATAGTTCTGTAAAAATGTTGTTCACCTTTTTTCAACTGTATTATTTGCATCTACATACTATAGATGTACTTTCATGGACCACTGAAAGGAGGAAATGGCTCACATGCTTTGCCGAAGAGTGTGATAGGCAGGTCACAAAACAGGCTTTTGAGGGGCTGCCACAAAGATCGGGGGGTGCAATATATTTTTCAAAGAAGCAGAAGGCAAACAAAAAGCAATAGATGGAAACTGAACAAAGAGAGAAGCAACCTAAAACTAAGGAGAAACTTTCTGACAGAACAATTAACCAGTGGAACTACTTGTCTCCAGACGTTCTGGGTTCTCAATCACTGGAAGTTTTTAAGAAAAGACTGGACAGCCATTTCTCTGAAATGGTATAGGGTCCCCCCCAAAGTCCCTTTTAAGTGTTATTCTGTTATTCTGACACCTTTCCCAGGCCCTCCACTCAGATTTTGGCATTCTCAGTTTTCCTGCCTGAGCAGGGGGTTGGACTAGAAGACTTCCAAAGTCCCTTTCAACTCTGTTATTCCTTTATTCCTGAGCTAAATAGCTAACACCCTATCTCTTTTGCTCCCTCTGGACTAATGGGGCCCTATCTCTTTTGCTCCCTCTGGATTAATGAATTAAAGAGCTGCCTTTAGACATTCCTTTTAATAAGTTTTTTAGAAACCTGCAGTTGAAAGTTCTTCATCTCTCCTTACCATGAAGACCCAATTTCATTTGGAATTTAATCCCAAACTGATTGCCCTTTTGGCATTTCTCTTGATACTTCTCCAAAATGCACCCCCAAGAAGCCACATCTCTCTCTTCCTCTCTCTCTCTTTCTCTCCCTTCCTCCCTCTCTCTCTCACACACACACACACACACAAACACAATTTAAGCAAATTCCCTTTTTTTGGAGACTTTAGAATCAGAAGGTACCTTGGAGGTCTTATAGTTCAACCTTCTGCTCAACGCAGAAGACCTCATACATAAGCAAGTTTGCAGACATCCTGGCTTTGGCTGCAAGAAGTGCAGGCAGCCTTCCCCACCACACACTTCCTCCTCCCACCAGGCCATGCAAGGCGGGAGGTCAAAGAGAAAGTGCCTGATCTGGGCACACACAGCCTTCCAAGCCCTTCCTGGGGAGCAAAGCAAGAACTTATTGATCCATCCTGAAGGCGAGCTATAGAGTGGCGGCAACAGCAGTGGCGGCAGCAGGAGAGCAGAGGCGGTGGCGGCAGGAGAGCGGCGGTGGCGGCAGGAGAGTGGTGGTGGCAAGAGAGCTCCAGAGCAGTGGTGGCAGCAGCAGCAGAGAGTGGCAGAGGCAGAGAGCGGCAGAGGCAGGAGAGTGGTAGCGGCAGGAGAGCAGTGGCGGCAGGGGGAAGGAGAGCGGCGGTGTTGGAAGGAGAGCGGCGGCATTGGAAGGAGAGCAGCAGTGGCAGCAGTGGAAGGAGAGTGATGGCAGCGGCACTCCAGGTGGGCGGCCCGAGGGGGAGGAATTTTCATCAATGTTGCTTGATCTCGCAGCCACTTATTGCGGCCCTTGTTGGTACTGGGCATGCCTTGGGCTCTCGGGGAGACACTCCATGTGCTCTATGGGTCAGTGGCTGGTTCTCTCAGCCGCTGCTCTTGCTGGGAGAGTGTCTGGCACAGTACAGCAAAATTTAGCAGCCATGAGCTGCCGCTTTCCTCTAAGTCCCATCCGGAAAGTGCTGTGGCAGAGAGAAGCAGCCATGTTGAATGCTGGGATGGGACTTAGAGGAAAGTGGTGGCTCACAGCTGCTAAATTGCATAAGACGTTCTCTCAGCAAGAGCAGCAGCAGAGAAGCAGCTGCCGACCCGGAGAGCACATGGAGCGTCTCCGCGAGCGACCAAGGCTCAGCAAGGGATGGAAAAAGTGGCTACAAGATCTCCACTGCAGTGCTTTCCAGATGGGATTTCTTATAGGTAAGAACAACTGTCTTGTCCATTCCCAAACTCCTTCAGCCCTCCTGTGCCCCTGCCACCCTGGCCTGCAGCCCTTCAGCCTAGCGTGGCAGGCCGCAGGACGAATAAATTGCTTTGGCCCGGGGGGGGCGGCTTTGAGGCCAGGAGGGGCGGCATGTGGGCGGAGGCCCAGGGCAAGGCCAAATTGGAGGAATGGTGCATTCCCCGAACCAGCCAAGCTGAACAGTGAGTGGGCGGACGTTCCGGGGCAAGGCTGGAGACAGGGAATGGCACGTTCCCCAATTGGCCAAGGCAAATAGTGAAGCAAGCCAGGCAAGCTCCAGGGATGGTGGGGGGCAGCTAGCTAGGCCGCAGCACTGCATGGGATGGAGCCATAGTGGTGAAGCAAGCCAGGCAAGCTGGAGGCCGGGCCGGGAATGGTGTGAGGGGGAAGCTAGCTAGGCCGCAGGGCCGCGTGGGATTGTCCTGACCTAGGCTTCCTGATAAATCATAAAACACAAACGTAGTCCCAAAAACCTCTTTTTATTTCAATGGCTGTGAATTCTGTTCATTCACAGCCATAATAAGTCCCAAACAATGTTAATTAGTTTGACAGAAGTCTGCCACAGTCTTTTGGAAGAAGGCTGATAATCATCAACCTTTATCTCTCTTGACATGCTGCCAAATATCTAATTGGCAAGGAGCTTTGCAAGGCCAAACAGAACACAGAGTCAGAACGGAACTGCTGAGTTACACAGACCAGAATTGAACCAAGTTGCTTCCTGCAACGAGTACATCCATTTACTCCACTTTTATATCCTATGGGAGGGGCCAATCAGCTCCAAGCATTACTCCCGAGTAGCCCTTTTCCTACGTAACTGTTCTTGCCTTCCAGCAGCTCTGTGCATGCACGCATTGGGAACAGGCTCCCCCTGTTCCTCTGCCTCGCTCATGTCAGCCTCTGGAGGGTCTAGAGTCAGCACAGACCTCCCAGATGGCCCGGGCTGGATCTCTGCCTCTGACACTGAGCCTTCTTCAGACTCCCGGACAGGCCCATGCTCCTCCCCAGCCTTCTTGCTGTCCGACTCTGCTGCCAGCTCCGCAGGCCGCTGGCAGACCACAACATTATCCCTCACCACAAGGTCCTTCCCCCAGGTCTGGTGATCTGGATGTGGCTGAGATGGGAATTGGTCATGGAAGGCTTTCACCAAAACAGGAGCATGAACAGATGTCGCATCCTCCCAGGTGAAATCCTCTGGCCCATACCCCTTCCACTCAATGAGGTACTGGAACTGGTCTTTCAGCCACCAGGAGTCCAGAATGCTGGCGACCTCGTACTCAGGCGGTCCATCTTCGTCACGTGGCACTGGTTGGGGATGGCCATTCTGGAACGCTGGCCATTCTGGAACAAGGAGGGATCTATGGAAGACCGGATGGACATGCATTGACGTGGCAATGTCAGGTGGTAGGCGACTGAGTTGATGACTGCCTCAACAGGGAACGGCCCAAGTACTGGTGATTTGGCTTCCTGACTAGCCAGTCTGACAGAAGGTGCCTGGTGGACAACCAAACCCGATCCCCCACAGCCAACTGTAGCGTCACCAGCCG
This sequence comes from Diadophis punctatus similis, assembly GCA_023053685.1. Classification (NCBI taxonomy): domain Eukaryota; kingdom Metazoa; phylum Chordata; class Lepidosauria; order Squamata; family Dipsadidae; genus Diadophis; species Diadophis punctatus. The sequence goes on from JALIGW010000008.1 coordinate 20,785,657, forward strand.
AGAGCGGTCTGCAACTCGTTTATAGTCCTCCTTGGCCTTCTCCAGATACCATCACACCAATTGATGGACAGCCTGCAACTCGGACAGAAAGGCATTCGCTGCTGGAATTGGTCAGTTGAGTTGCGTGAGGGGAAAGAACCAAGGATGATATTCCACATTGGCCAAGAAAGGGGTTGTTTACATGGAGGTGTGCTGCGAGTTGTTAAACGCAAACTCTGCTACTGCTAAATACTCTGACCAATTGTCTTGTTACTGGTTCACGAAGCAGTGCAGATATTGCTCCATAATCCCGATGACTTTCTCAATGCCGCCATCAGTTCCTGGATGATGCACCAACAACAGGCAGATTTTCATATCTAAGGCCGTCATCAGCCCTTTCCAAAACTGGGCTGTAAATTGGGCCCCTCTATCTGAAACAACACTATCAGGTAGGCCATGCAGCCAAAAGACATGTTGGATAAAGATGCGGGCAGTGGTGTGATCCATCGGTAATCCATGACATGGAATGAAATGTGCCATCTTTGTCAGCATGTCTACCACCATGAACACGGTCTTGAATCCAGAAGATGGAGGCAAATCCATCAAGAAGTCCATGGAAATGGTGCCCCAGGGTTTCTCTGGTGTTGGCAAGGGCTGGAGCAGCCCAGGGAGGGCTTCCGTGGCCCACGTGGCCTGTCGGCATCATACACAGGTTGTGATGTAGGTTGGACATCGTGTTGCAGTCGGGGCCACCAAAAGGTCCGAGAAACAAGGTGCAAGGTCTTAAAGAGGCTGAAGTGCCCTGCCGCAGGATTATCATGGCACTGAGACAGGATAAGATCCCAGAACGGCCCCACTGGTACATAGAGTTTATCTCGGTACCCCAAGAGTTACTCGGTAACATCCAGGGAGAAGTGGGCCCTACCTCTCCCTTCTGTTGCTCCACGTAAGCATCCTGCTGCTGCATTTCCCATATCTGAGCCCATAAGTCCACTGGTTCCTGAACTGCGGAGAATGACTGTACAAGCAGAATTGTCTGGGGCGGAAGCAGGTCTTCGATGTGGGAATACTCGGGTTTCCACGAGTGTGCATCTGCCCTTTGGTTGTGACCACTGGGGATGTAGGTGATGCAGAAATTGAACCTGGCAAAAAAGAAGGACCACCAGATCTGGCATTGGTTCAGTTTCCGAGCAGTCTACAGGGACTTCAGATTTCTGTGGTCTGTCCAGACTTCAATTTGATGTCGGGCCCCCTCCAGATGATGTCTCTAGGCCTCAAATGCCATCTTAATGGCCAGTAGCTCCTTCTCCCACACAGTATAGTTGCGCTTGGAAGAGTTAAGCTTCCGTGAATAATAAATGCAAGGGAACAAGGTACCGCCAGACGCATGAGCCTGGAGTAACACTGTTCCAACAGCAACATCTAATGCATCTGCTTCCACCACAAACAGATGGTGAGGGTCAGGATGTTTCAAGATGGGCTCCTTCATGAACGCCTGCCTCAAGGCTTGGAATGCCTGCTGCTTGGGGGTACTCCACTGGAATGGGACTTTTTTCTGCAGGAGCCGAGTGAGGGGCGCAGTCAAGGAAGCGAAGCGAGGGATAAAGATCTGATAGTAGTTGGTGAACCCAAGGAATCGCTGGACATCCTTCACTCATCAGGGAGGTTGTCAACTATGCAAAGACTCAACCTTGCTCGGCTCCATTGCTATGCCCTCAGGAGAGATGCAATGCCCCAGGAACTCGATAGTGGAGTGATAAAACTGGCACTTTTCCAGTTTTGCATACAGATGGTTCTCCCAAAGCCATTGCAGGACCAGGCGGAGGTGCTGTCGGTGACTATCCTAGGAGACCTAGTAAATCAAAATGTCATCCAAATAGACCATGACAAACTGGTCCAAGAGATCCCGGAAGATGTCATTCATAAAATGTTGGAAGACGGTGGGAGCATTGTTCAACCCAAATGGCATGACCGTATACTCAAAATGTCTGTACCTGGTGCCGAATGCCATTTTCCATTCATCCCCAGCCTGAACACGAACATGATTGTAAGCTCCGTGCAGGTCCAACTTGGTAAAAAGGGTAGCCTCCCAGAGCCATTCCAGCAGTTCAGGAATCAGGGGCAGAGGATACCGATTGCGCACCATGATTGCGTTTAATTTGTGGTAGTCGCAACAAAGCCGCAAGTCTCTGGTCTTCTTTTTCACAAACAGGACCGGAGTGGACAGGGGCAATGATGAGGGCCGGATAAAACTCCGAGCCAGGATTTTGACCACAAAATCCCGTACCATGGCCAACTCAGGGTCCAACATCTAATACAAACGCCCCACTGGGAGTGGCGCGTCTGGAATTAAATCAATGGGGCAGTCGTACGGCCGGTGCAGGGGCAATTGGTCTGCCTCCTGTACACTGAAGAAATCTGCCAAGTCTGATAGGTTGGAAGGCAAAGACACCTCAGATGGACCCAGCAACTGGCCTGTGCAGACTTGGCAGGTATGGTCCACACATTGCAGGCTTGGGAACGAGGTGAAGTTATGGGACCAAAGGATGTGTGGATCATGATTCCGAAGCCAAGCCAAGCCCAAGACCACAGGGAAATAGAGGCCAGAAGTAATATAGAACTGGGTGGCCATCTCATGAAAACCGATGGCCAGGCGCATGGGTTGTGTGGTGGCCTTAATAGGCCCAGACAGAAGCACCCGACCATCAATGGTCTCCATGAGCATGGGAGGATCCACCAGACACATAGGGATGGCAAATTTGGTGGCAAACGCCTCGTCCATAAAGTTTGTTGTGGCTCCAGAGTCCACCAAAGCGTGAGCTGGAATCCCCTGTGGGCTATTGCAAAGGAAGACTCGTGCTGCCAAAATCAAGTGCCGGGGGGGTGTCCTGGATCCACGTCTGCAGGGTGTGACCCGGTGTTGGTGCGCGCCCAACCCAGGGTCTCCCCTAGATCGAGCACAGGGCATTTCCCAACAGAGTTGTCTGTGGCTGTGGGGCAGGCCCAGGCGCCGACTCCTCTCATCGCTTCTTGGGGCAAGAGGCGGCCATGTGTCCAGGGTCCCTGCAATACAAACACAACCCCTCAAAATGCTGTCTGTCTTTTTTAGTCACTGACAGACGGGGTCAGGCTGTGCCTATTTCCATGGGCTCCTTCCATGGAACCGGGGTCTCACACATGACTGTTACCACCTGGGTCTCCTGGGAGGCACGGCGACTGGTCTGTCTCTGCAACCTTGCATCAATCCTAAGGAACAGATGAACCAGCACATTGAGAGTCGAAGGAATATTCACACGGACCAACTCGTCCTGTAACTCCTCCAACAACCCATCCTGGACCGGGTCCATGAGGGCAGCCTTGTTCCAGGCCGAATCCTGGCTAAGCAGGCAGAATTCACTGATGTATTCCTACAGGGGTTGCTGGCCCTGCTTCAAGGTCTTCAGACATCTAGTAGCTGTCTGCATTTTGATGGGGTCCTCTTACATAAGTCTGAGGTGTTCACAAAACCCCCTGAAGTCATCCAACAAAGGACTATCCTGGACGAGCAGGGGTGTAGCCCAGCAAGCTGCAGAGCTGGAGAGCAGGCTGATCACAAACCCCAGTGGGGTCAGTGGGGAAGTCTTCAGCTCCCATGCTGATCAAAAGTTGGCATTGTCCCAAAAAAGCCAGGAACATGTCTTGTTTGCTGTCAAACTTATCTGGGCATTTCGTCCGAGGACGTGGAGCAGTGTGAGCTTGGAGCTGAGTCACCTGGGCTGCCAACAGAACTAGTTGTTGCAGAAGCTGCACATTCTTGGCATGCAGCTGCTCCATCTTTTATTTATTATTTATTTATTTTGCTGTTCTTATATGCCGCCCTACTCCCTGGGGACTCAAGGTAGCGCACAAGAGAGCACAAGAACAATACAAAACAGTAGCAAAAAAATAAAAACATTTCATTTATTAAAAGATTAAAAAAACCCAACAACACATTCATACCTGGGGGAGACCTAAGGTGTTCATTGGTCACATCACCCCGCCTTCAGGAAGAGTCATGTCTTAATAGTTTTCCGGAAGGCCAGTAAGGTGGGGATAGATCGGATCTCTGGGGATAGTTGGTTCCAGAGAATCGGAGCCCCCACAGAGAAGGCTCTCTCCCTTGATCCTGCCAACTGACATTGTTTGGCTGAAGGGACCTGGAGGAGACCGACTCTGTGGGACCTAATTGGTCATAGGGATGTATGAGGTAGGATGCGGTCCCAGAGATAACCTGGTCCTATGCCATGTAGGGCTTTAAAGATGATAATCAACACCTTGAATTGCACCCGGAGACCAATGGGCAACCAATGCAGCTGGTGGAGAATGGGTGTTACGTGGGTGTATCTGGGGACACCCACCACAGCTCGCACAGCCGCATTTTGCACCAGTTGCAGTCTCCCAATATTTTTCAAGGGTAGCCCCATGTAGAGCGCATTACAATAGCCCAAGCGAAATGTGACAAGGGCCTGGGTGACCATGAGTAAAGCCTCCTTCTCCAAATATGGTCGCAATTGGTGCACCAGGCGAACCTGTGCAAAGGCTCCCCTAGCCACAGCCATACGATGTTGGTCTAATTTTAGCTGTGGATCTAGGAGCACCCCCAAATTGTGAACCCGGTCTGCAGGAGATAATTTGTCTCCCCCCAAAGACCAAGGAGGGACAATCGGTATAATCCTTAGGAGGCAGTATCCACAGCCACTCAGTCTTGTTAGGGTTGAATTTGAGCCTGTTCCTTCCCATAGAGATCCTAACATTGTCCAGGCAACGGCACATCACATCCACTGCCTCCCTGAATTGCGACGAGGTGGAGATGCACAGCTGGGTGTCATCAGCGTACTGTTGAAAACTCACCCCATGTCGACGAATGATCTCCCCCAACGGTTTCATGTAAATGTTAAACAGGATGGGCGAGAGGACCGAACCCTGAGGGACCCCACAAGTCAGGGGTCTAGGAGACGACCTCTGCCCTCCTGTCAACACCGACTGTGACCTATTGGCGAGGTAGGAGGAGAACCACCGAAACACATTGCCTCCCACTCCCAGCCCGCCGAGTCGGTGCAGAAGGATACCATGGTCAATGGTATCGAACACCGCTGAGAGGTCGAGTAGCACCAGGATGGAAGAGTAACCCCCATCCCGGGCTCACCAGAGATCATCCATCAGGGTGACCAAGGCAGTTTCCATGCTGTAGCCATGCCTGAAACCTGATTGAAAGGAATCCAGATAATCAGTTTCCTCCAATAGCCGAAGAAGCTGAAGAGCCACCACCTTCTCAACAACTTTACCCAAAAAAGGCAAGTTGGAGACAGCTGGGAGGCAGGTATGCTAACAAAAGGCCCACCTGAACCCCTAAGTCCAACTTCAGAAGGAGAGTTTCACACCCAACAATCTCCGGGGCAGAGCTCCTACGAGGATGCAGATTCCGGCGCGCTATAATAGCCACGCCTCCCCCACTTCCCTGGGGTCGTGGCTGATGCAGAACTGAGAACCCATCTGGGCATATCTCAGAGAGGGCAACTCCCCCCTCCTGGCCCAGCCAGGTCTCAGTTATGCATGCCAGGTCCACCTCCTCGTCAGTGATTAAATCACGTACCAGGGGGGCTTTGTTGACAATTGACCTGGCATTCAACAGCATCAGCTTGAGCCCAGGGCCCTGAGAACCCTGGTCACCAGATATTCAGGTTGAGCAAGATGGAACCACATTGGAGGGGCTGGAACAAGGGATCGCTTGTAAACAGCGAGGTCTTATTCCCCGAAAGCGGCCCACCCCTCTGCTCCTGCTATACCTACCTCTCCCTATCATGACTGAAATATTCCATCTCTCCACCCCCCCCCCCAGAGATCCTCTCCCCATCCCCGCTGGTCCTCCTCCCACCCTGCAGGCCATACATACCATCCACACTGAGCTGGGGCACTGAGTCAGCCCCCCCCCACACTTCTGTTTCCACACTCAGCAGAAGGGGGTCGAAACCCAGTCCCCAGCTCACACATATTCTCATATCCAATCACTCTAATTTACACATTCATCCTCCCACTCTATCAACACATCCACCCTCCAAACACTCCCCCCTCCCGAGGTAGAGAATAAGTAAAGTGCGATAAAAGAGTCAAATTTTTAAAGCAATCAAGAGTAATAATAAAAAACTGAGAAATTAAAAGAATAAATGGGCATTTAGTTTTTTGATAGAACAAAGGATAAAAAACAGAAGCGATGAATAAAGAGATTAAAGAATTAAAGGAAGCAATTTGTCTTAAAATTAAGAAGCAGGAGACAGTAACCATCTTGGAAAGTTAAGTGAACAGCGATTAATTTGGATGGAAATTTAGAATTAACTGGTGCATATCCCAGATGACAAAACTAGAAATTAGATTTTTTTCTTTTCTTTCTTTTTTTTGATGGAAATAGCAGCATGTACCTAGAAGAGAGTATAACTTAAAAAATAAATAACATAACTATAATGATGTTTTTTTCTCTTAAAAAGAGATATGATAAGTCTTTAAACTGAGAGTAGCATCAGTCTGTCAAATATAAAATGAGTTTAGTATAAAAGCACTCAAGGAATGGTAAAGAAAGTGAAAGAAGAAGTAGAAGGGGAGGAAGAGAAGGTGTAGAGAGGGTTGAGGAGGAGGGAAGGAGTTAGAAAGTAGGAGGAGAAGTTGGAGATAGAGAGAGGGGAGTGTACTGGAATGAAGTAGAATAGACTGATGACTGATGAGGCAAGTCTTGAATAAGATATTGACTTTTGAATGATTGACTATATTGAACAAATATGTATTTTTATTGTAATATTTTAAGGTACATGTGTATTGAATTGTATATGAAATGATGGAGAAAATAAAAAAAATTTCAAAAAAAAGAGTAATATTAAAAAACATGCAAAGGTGCATGTATGCCAGCCAGATGTAGATTGTCCAATACCCTAGGTATCTCCACCGTGTCCAATAGTAATAGTAAATTGTCATTAGACCCATAATAATTCTTAAAAACTTCTAACACCCTTCGTAGCTGTCGATCATTGACCTTCTTAATATTGGTGTTAACAGATCTTTCAGTCCAGATGATAACAGAGCCACAAAAGTTCTTGTCAAAGTTACCCACTCTGTTCCTCCACAAGGTCAGGAATGTTAAACCTATTCTTCCGTTCTTCCTGTTTCTAGCTCCCTTAATAATCATAGTCAGGGTAGCAAGAAAAATTATGGAGGGAGCCATGTAGAAAGCCAAAGTCAAATTGGCCTAAGGAGGGCTCACAGTAGGGGCGGTGGTAGCAGTAATGACTACAGCAATGGAGTCCACAAGGGAGGTCTACACTGAACAATAGACAGTAGACAGGCAGCTATATCCCAGAAGGGGGGGGGTCACTTGAATGCTTAATTTCATTGTCCGCGTCCAGCATAGAGGAAGACGCTCAAGCGCCAGGTTGGGCAGCAGCGGCAGTCACGGTGGCACCCTAAAGAGAGATGCCTTGAAGGAAAATGTTGTAATAATCCTAATTAGCAGTCCGCGTCCAGGGTAAAGGAAGGTCGACTTACATCTCAAAGCAGGCTGGCCACGGAGGAAACAACGCAGGGTCAGTCAACAATGCAATCAACAAATGTAAAGAGGTGGCCCAATGGCAATGGTAGTTTCTGATAGTCCGAAGCGATGATCAAACAAATTGGCACACCCCAGCAATTAAAAGCCAGGCTATGAGAGTCTCACAAATGCCGAAACATACAAAGAAACGTAAACACATACCAAAGGGCTCACAGTCTCCATTCACTCCCATATTGCCAATTCATAGCAGTTCGTAGCAAGTGACTATCATCTCACTGCTCCTCTCTGTTACTCTTGGTGCTTGGACGCTACGGCGTCAAAACCGCCATCTTAATGATGATGGCGTTTCTCAGACTGAAGTTTTCAAAAAGCCTCCTTAGTCCTCGCATCGGGCTATTTCTTTGCCACGATGTTCCTAGGGTCCTCTCTGTTCTTCCGCCCAACAAGAGATGGTATGTCTTGCACTGGGCTTTTCAAAATTGCCGAGAAATTCTTAGTTTTTCTGGGTTGGGGGAGCAGAGCTTCGCTCTCCCTCAACCTCCCGCTGTGGCTCCACCCCCCGGAAGTCTTATTAGAGGTTTGTTTGTAGTCTGGGCAGGAAGCAAATTGTTCTGACTTAGGCTTCCTGATAAATCATAAAACACAAACATAGTCCCAAAAACCTCTTTTTATTTCAACGGCTGTGAATTCTGTTCATTCGCAGCCGTAATAAGTCCCAAACAATGTTAATTAGTCTGACAGAAATGTGCCACAGTCTTTCAGAAGAAGGTAGATAAGCACCAACCTTTATCTCTCTTGACACGCTGCCAAAGACCTAATTGGCAAAGAGCTTTGCAAAGCCAAACAGAACACAGAGTCAGAAAGGAACTGCTGAGTTACACCGACCAGAATTGAACCAAGTTGCTTCCTGCAACGAGTACATCCATTTGCTCCACTTTTATATCCTATGGGAGGGGCCAATCAGCTCCAAGCCTTACTCCTGAGTAGCCCTTTTCCTCCATAACTGTTCTTGCCTTCTGGCAGCTCTGCGCATGCACGCATTGGTAACAGGCTGCCCTATTCCTCTGCCTCGCTCATGTCAGCCTCTGGATGGTCTGGAGTCAGCACAGACCTCCCAGATGGCCCACGTTGGATCTCTGCCTCTGACACCGAGCCTTCTCCAGACTCCAGGACTGGCCCATGTTCCTCCCCAGCCTCCTCGCTGTCCTACTCTGCTGCCAGCTCCGCAGGACACTGGCGGACCACAACAGGGAGGCAGCCATAGCGGCGAAGCAAGCCAGGCAAGCCGGAGGACAGGAATGGGGATGGTGGGGGGCAGCTAGCAGGGCCACAGTGCCATGTGGAATGCAGCTGCAGTGGCGAAGCAAGCCAGGCAAGCTGGAGGTCAGGGACGGGAACATTGGGGGGGCAGCTAGCTAAGCCACAGCGTTGCGTGGGATGCAACCATGGTGGCAAAAGCAAGCCAGGCAAGCTGGAGGTCAGGGACAGGGGGGCAGGTAGCTAGGCCGCAGTGCCGCGTGGGATTCCGCTGCACGGCAAAGCAAGCCAGGCAAGCTGGCAGTCGGGGATATGGATGGTGGGGGGGCAGCTAGCTAGGCCACAGTGCCACGTGGCATGCAGCCACAGCGGTGAAGCAAGCCAGACAAGCTGGAGGCCGGGGACAGGGATGGTGGGGGGGCAGCTAGCTAGGCTGCGACTCGCAGGCTTACTTACCCAGGCAGGTAGATCAGGGCCACTCAGTTGGACCACAGGCACCGCGTGAGAAGGCAGGCAAGCCGCAGAGACTGTGTGGTCAATGCAAGCAAGGAACCACACAGTGTGCTACGCCGGGGAGGCGAAATGAGGAGCGACTGAGCAGGGCGGAGCAGGGCGAGTGAGTGGGCAAGGTAAGAGGTTGGGCGGGGCGAGCAGTGAGTGGGCAGGCTGGGGCGAGTGGCGAGCGGGCAAGCGGGCAAGAGACGGGATCAGCCAGAGGTGGTATTTGCCCGTTCTCCGAACTACTCAAACTTTCCGCTACCAGTTCGCCCAAACTGGTCCGAACCGGCTGAATACTATTTCTGGACAAAACATAGGCTAAATTGATCATGTGGATTGAACAGGAATTTAAGAACTTATTCGTAAGCAGAAAGTTATTATAAAATATTATTTTAAGAAAGTTTGAAAACAACTTTGCAAAGCTATGACTATACTGTTGATTATTCTATTCAGTATCTGAAACTCCAATGATGCTTTAAACTGATCATGTATCCATATATGTCCTTCCTGATATTTCGTTGTTGAAGGTGGTTAAATTCGTATCCTATCTTTCTTTCAGCAGTTTAAGATTTAAGCAGTTTATTCACCTGCCTGGCTTCATTTTTCCTCAACAAACCCTGAGTTAAGCTAGAGAGAGGGAAAGTTGTTGATCACTTGTTATCCAGTGAGCCATGGAAATCCAAGTCCAGCACTTTAACTGTTGTTTGACCAAATTAGCCTAAGACATCTCAGGCCTTTTTTCAATTTGTGTAAGACTGAATTACTGTACATATAGCCAAAGAAAGGTAATTCTTAATTCTGTTTCTGCTCAAAATTATTTATTTTTTCTTTTAGAAAATAAAACATTTAATCAAAGTAGAACCAGTGCAAGTACTCCCAATAAAATTAATATTTTAAACATCTGTTATTCTTTTAAAAGATCAACTAGTTCTTTCCTTTTATTAGCTATCACAACATGGTTATTTAAGACCCATCTTGGTGAAGAGATTCAACTTTCAAAAATACTTTCCTCCTATGTCTTGTTATTGTTACTGTACTCTTTTATTGCTCTTGTTGCTTCAGGGCTTTCAAGTAAAATCACATTGTAACAATCATTTGGAAACTGAGATATAAATATTTAAAATAATGAAAAATAATAATCTGGTTGCTTCTCAGAAATCAGCCATCAGAACCTCTTGCACTGGGGTCCACAGTTTATTTTCCCACTACTTCTCTTTGTGTATTTTCTCATCCATACAACGTGAGACACTTAAAAGCTTAAAAGAATGAGGGCAGATCTGCTAAATTCTTTGAGGGAAGCAAAATTCTGGGATCTGTTATAATCATCATTATAATATAGAATAGAATAGAATAGAATAGAATAGAATAGAATAGAATAGAATAGAATAGAATAGAATTTTTTATTGGCCAAGTGTGATTGGACAAGGAATTTGTCTTGGTGCATATGCTCTCAGTGTACATAAAAGAAAAGATACGTTCGTCAAGAATCATAAGGTACAACACTTAATGATAGTCCGATTATAAATAAGCAATCAAATCATATTAGGAACCAATCAGTATAAATTGTAAGGATACAAGCAACAAAGTTACAATCATACAGTCAATAGTGGGAGGAGATAGGTGGTGGGAACGATGAGAAGATTAATAGTAGTGCAGACTTAGTAAATAGTTTGACAGTGTTGAGGGAATTATTTGTTTAGCAGAGTGATGGCGTTCGGGGAAAAACTGTTCTTGTGTCTAGTTGTTCTGGTGTGCAGTGCTCTATAGTGACGTTTTGAGGGTAGGAGTTGAAACAGTTTGTGTCCAGGATGTGAGGGGTCTGTAAATATTTTCACACCTCTCTTTTTGACTCGTGCAGTATAAAGGTACTCAAGGCAGATTGGTAGCAATTGTTTTTTCTGTAGTTCTGATTATCCTCTGAAGTCTGTGTCTGTCTTGTTGGGTTGCAGAACCAAACCAGACAGTTATAGAGGTGCAGATGACAGACTTAATAATTCCTCTGTAGAACTGTATCAGCAGCTCCTTGGGCAGTTTGAGCTTTCTGAGTTGGTGCAGAAAGAACATTCTTTATTGTGCTTTTTTGATTATGTTTTTGATGTTAGGTGTCCATTTTAGATCTTGTGATATGGTAGAACCTAGAAATTTGAAGGTCTCTACTGTTGATACTGTGTTGTCTAGTATTGTAAGAGGTGGAAGTATGGGCGGGTTTCTCCTAAAGTCTACCACCATTTCTACGGTTTTGAATGTATTCAGTTCCAGATTGTTCCGGTCACACCACAAGATTAGTTGTTCAACCTCCCGTCTGTATGCGGATTCCTCCTTGTCTTGAATGAGGCCCATCACTGTTGTGTCATCTGCGAACTTCAGTAGTTTAACAGATTGATCATTAGAGATGCAGTCATTGGTATAGAGAGAGAAGAAGTGGAGAGAGCGCACAGCCTTGGGGGGGCCCTGTGCTAATTGTACAGGTATCTGATGTGATTCTGCTTAGCTTCATCTGCTGCTTCCTGTTTGTTAGGAAGCTTATGATCCACTTACAAGTGTGTTCAGGTACTGCTAGCTGGTTCAGCTTAGTTAGAAGAGTGTCTGGAATGATGGTATTGAATGCTGAACTAAAGTCTACAAAGAGGACCCTTGCGTAGGTCTTTGGAGATTCAAGATGTTGTAGGATGTAGTGCAGGGCCATATTGACAGCACCATCTGTCAATCTATTTGTTCAGTAGGCAAATTACAAGGGGTCTAACAGTGGATCCGTGATGGTCTTCAAGTGGGACAGCACTAACCTTTCAAAGGTATTCATAACTACAGATGTTAAAGCAACAGGTCTGTAGTTGTTCAGTTCCTTGATGGTGGGCTTCTTCGGCACTGGGATGATAGTAGAGCATTTGAAACAAGAAGGAACATAGCACATCTCTAGCGATTTATTGACGATTCGGGTGAAGATGGGGGCCAATTGGTCAGCACAGACTTTTAAGCAAGAAGGAGTTATCTTGTCTGGGCCTGGAGCTTTTCCTGGCTTTTGTCTTTGAAATAGGTCTTGCACTTCCTTTTCTGTGATCACTAGGGGTTGTGAACCCAATGGTATGGGGTCAATTGTATGAGGCTTGGCTGTTGTTGGTGTGTCTGAGATGGGGGTTGTGGAGATGGGTGGCTGTAGTTTCCTTTCAAACCTGCAGTAAAACACATTCAGGTCATCTGCTAGTTATTGATTTCCTTCAGCCTGGGAAGGTGGTTTGCCATAACCAGTGATATTTTTAAGAGTTCTCCACATGTTTGCTGGTTCATTTGTTGAGAACTGATTCTTTAGCTTTTCAATGTAGCTTCTTTTTGCTGCTCTGATCTCCCTTGTTAATACATTTCTGGCCTGATTGTACAGCATTTTAACACCTTTTCCTATAGGCTTCTTCTTTGGAATGACGTAGCTGCTTAAGTTTAGCTGTGAACCAAGGTTTGTTGTTGCTGTATATTCGCAAGTTCCTGGTTGGTACACATAGATCTTCACAGAAGCTGACATATGATGTTACAGTATCTGTGAGTTCATCCAGATCTGCAGATGTATCTTCAAAAATATTCCAATCAGTGCAGTCAAAGCAAGCCTGTAGCTTTAACTTTGCCTCCTCAGTCCAAGTCTTTACTGATTTAATTGTTGGTTTTGTGGTTTTAAGTCTTTGCCTGTAAACAGGTACAAGGTGAATCATGCAATGATCAGTGTCCCACAGCTGCTCATGGTAAAGAACGATAAGCATCTTTTAGTGTTGTGTAGCAATGGTCTAAAGCAGTGGTCCCCAACCTTTTTATTGCCGTGGACCGGTCAACGTTTGATAATTTTTCCGTGGCCCACTGGGGGGGGGGTTTGCGGCATCGCGTTGATTATTAAATCAAAACAATCTCAAATATAAACAATTTTAATTTAATTGTATTTAAACATGTCTTCTGCGGGACTGTGTGGCTATGTGTTGGAGTCCCCTTTACCTGCTGCACCGCAGACAGGCCCTCCTGTACACGTTACTTTTAATACTGATGAGCCGTGCACAGAAGCCCCGCCCCCACGCTGATCAGCTGGGCCGGGGCACGTCGGCAGACGCAGGAGTCCCATCCCTGCGCTTATTATCGGGACTCGCAGGACTCGCAAAAGTCGCAGGACCCGCCGCCGCCGCTGCACAGAAGACACAGTAGCAGGGCGGCCTGGTACCATTTGTTCTGCGGACCGGTACCGGGCCACGGACCGGGGGTTGGGTACCACTGGTCTAAAGTATTCTTGCCTCTAGTGGGATAGTTGACATGCTGAAAGTATTTTGGTAGCTCTTTCCTTAAGTTTGCCTTGTTTAAATCTCCCAAAATAATCGCCAGTGAATCGGGGTATTTGGCTTCAGCCTCCATAATTTGGTCAGCTAGAGTTCTTTATGCCTTGTTTACACAGACTTGTGGCAGGACATACACAGCAATTAGTAGAAATGATGAAAGTTCACATGGAGAGTAAAATGGTTTACAGTTGATAAGTAAAGACTCTAAGTTTTCATCACAGAATTTATATATTATAGTTATATCCTGAGACCAGCTGTTGTTGATATATAAGCATAAGCCTCCTCCCTTCCTTTTACCACATGTTCCTGCAATTCTGTCTGATGGTTGAATCTGAAACCCTGGGATATGCAGGCTGCTATCATCAAATGATTCATTTAACCAGGTTTCAGAGAAGCATAATATTGCTGAATTGTAAAAATCAGAGTTGTATCTGTTTAAAAGGAGTATTTCATCCATCTTATTTGCAAGTGAATGTAAGTTGGTTAGGAAGATTGATGGTGGCAGCGGGGTGGTGGTGGTTATTTCTCCTATTCCTTAGCCTGTTTAAAATTCCCGCCCTTTTACCTCTCCGTCTTTGTTTCCTCTATTTGATTTTTTTGGTAATCCATAGCTCCGGGGAAATTGCTTCTTGCTGTGTTGGAATCTCCTCCACGTTTGTAAAGACAGGGGGTGGTGGGATCACAGAAAGCTGCTCCTTAAAGAAACGTTCCTTAATTTTTAGCAGATGGTCTCATGAGTATGAAGTCCATAGTGTGTTGCAGAGAATAATAAAAAATAAAGAAACCATTATATAGTAATGTAGTATATTAATACCCCAAAAATATCTTAGAGAATTGTCTATAATATGTATAGTACAGAATAACAAAGAGATGTTACCGGTAATTCAAATTAATTGTTAGTCATGTCCTATGTTATTTTAATAAATGGGTACATTTTGTGATTTGTCACAATATGTTCTCAAAATTCTAAATGTTTCTCCTAGTCTCTATAAGATTGCATTTTCCTTCTCTAACTTTTTGGAAGCTAGTACTGAATCCACTGATGGAGGACATTAGATTAGAGCAGAGCGGGAGCAGAGGGGTGGGCTGCTCTCGGGGAATAAGACCTCGCTGTTTACAAGCGATCCCTTGTTCCGGCCCCTCCAATGTGGTTCCATCTTGCTCAACCCGAGTACCTGGTGACTGGGATTTTCAGGGCCCTGGGCTCAAGCTGATGCTGTTGAATGCCAGGTCAATTGTCAACAAAGCCCCCCTGGTACATGATTTAATCATGGGTGAGGGGGTGGATCTGGCATGCATAACTGAGACCTGGCTGGGCCAGGAGGGGGGGTTGCCCTCTCGGAGGTATGCCCAGATGGGTTCTCAGTTCTGCATCAGCCACGACCCCAGGGAAGTGGGGGAGGAGTGGCTATTATAGCGCGCCAGAATCTGCATCCTCGTAGGAGCCCTGCCCCAGAGATTGTTGGGTGTGAGACTCTCCTTCTGAAGTTGGACTTAGGGGTTCAGGTGGGCCTTTTGTTAGCGTACCCGCCTCCCAGTGGCATTACTAAGGCCCTGCCTGGGCTACTCAAGGCGGTAGTGGGCTTGGCGGTGGAGTTCCCCAGGCTTATGGTGCTGGGGGACTTTAACCTGCCTTCGGCTGGCGAAACCTCGGATGCAGTCCAGGAGTTCATGGATACCATGACAATCATGGACCTGACCCAAGTAATCCAGGGTCCGACTCATGAGGGAGGTCACATGCTTGACCTAGTATTCCTCTCAGGGCAGTGGAGAGATGATCTGAAGTTAGGGGATATAGTCATCTCCCCGGTGTCATGGTCAGATAATTTCCTATTGAGGTTGGATTTCAGAGCCCCACTCCTCCCCCACAGGGACACAGGACCAATTAGGTGGTTCCGCCCCAGGCGCCTAATGGAGCCAGAAGGATTCCAGAGGGAACTTGGGGAGATACCTGAAATGCTAGTCCACAATTCATCTGAGTCCCTGGTGGCTACCTGGAACAACGCAGCATCAGGGGCTTTAGATTGGATTGCACCTTTGCAACCTCTCCATGGCAGTGGATCCCGGAAAGCTCCCTGGTTTACCGAGGAGCTCCGGGAGATGAAACGCCACAAGAGACGTCTGGAGAGATGCTGGAGAGCCAGTAAAGCTGAATCTGACCGAACACTGCTAAGAACTTTTATTAAGTCTTACCTAGTGGCGATAAGGGGCCGCAAAACATTTACATTTTTCCACTCTTATTGCATCCGCAGACTCACGCCCAGCTGCCTTGTTTAGGGTGACATGCCACCTCCTTGCAAAAGGGGGTGGGGAGGAACACTTGCAGGGTAGAGCTGAGGAA
Source organism: Diadophis punctatus similis (assembly GCA_023053685.1). Classification (NCBI taxonomy): domain Eukaryota; kingdom Metazoa; phylum Chordata; class Lepidosauria; order Squamata; family Dipsadidae; genus Diadophis; species Diadophis punctatus. Next base: position 20,801,588 of record JALIGW010000008.1, read on the forward strand.
TTTGCACAGTTTCTGACGGATAAAGTCGCTCAGATCCGGTCGAACCTGGACTCTGGCTGGACAGGGTCAGTTGAGTTGACAGGGGTGGCCAAACCAGCCAGGACGGACACGGGTCCAATAAACAAGTGGCAGAGCTCATCGCTCCTATGGCCTTGTCTACATCCTCAGGAGTCACCGGTTCAAACCTATCCCATATAACAGGACTAAGGCCTGCCCCAGTCATCTCGGCCTGTACTGCCCAATCGGAGTCCAGGTCTGTCCGAATCTGAGTGACTTTATCCGCCAGAAACCAAGAAAATTCCTCAGCTCTGCCCTGCAAGAGATCTTCGCCTCCCTCCTTAGCAAGAAGGGTGCGGGTCACCCTAAACAGGGCGGCTGGGCGGGAGTCAGTGGACGCAATAAGGGCGGAAAAATGCGAACATTTTGCCGCCCATATCGCCACTAAGTAAGACTTAATGAAAGTTCTTAAAAGTGTCCGGTCATACTCAGCTTTACTAGATCTCCATCGTCGCTCTAGGCATCTCTTGTGGTGCTTCATCTCCTGGAGTTCCTCAGTAAACCAAGGAGCCGTCCTGGATCCGCTTCCACGGAGAGGTCACAAAGGCGCAATCCGATCCAAAGCCCTCGCTGCTGCCTGATTCCAGGCCGTAACCAGAGACTTGGATGAACTGTGTACCAGGGATTCAGGTATTTCCCCAAGTTCCCTCTAGAATCCCTCGGGTTCCATTAGGCACCTGGGGCAGAACCACTTAATCGGTCCCGCCTCCTTACGGTGGAGGCGTGGTGCTATGAAATCCAACCTCAGAAGGAAATGATCTTACCACGACAAGGGTACTGTGACTAAACCCCTCAGCCTCAGATCATCTCTCCACTGCCCCGAGAGAAACACAAGGTCAAGCGTGTGACCTCCCTCATGAGTCAGACTCTGAACTATTTGGGTCAGGTCCATGGTTGTCATGGAAGCCATGAACTCCTGGACTGCCCCCGAGGCTTCGCCAGGCGATGGCAGATTAAAGTCCCCCAGCACCATCAACCTGGGGAACTCAATCGCCAGCCCTGCAACCGCCTCGAGCAGAACAGGCAGGGCCTTTGCAATGCAGCTAGGAGGCAGGTAAGTTAGCAAAAGGCCCACCTGAACCCCTAAGTCCAACTTCAGAAGGAGCGTCTCACACCCAACAATCTCCGGGGCAGGGCTCCTTCGAGGACAAAGATTCTGGCGTGCTATAATAGCCACTCCTCCACCCCTTCCCTGGGGTCGCGGCTGATGCTGAACCAAGAACCCGTCCGGGCATATCTCAGAAAGGGGCACCCCCCCTCCTGGCCCAGCCAGGTCTCAGTAATGCATGCCAGGTCAGCCCCCTCTTCTAGGATTAAATCCCGGACAACGGGGGCCTTGTTTGTAATCGACCTGGCATTCAACAGCAGCAGCTTGAGCCCAGGGCCCTGACATCCCTGGTTACCAGGCACTCGGGCTGAGCTAGGTGGAACCAAACCAGAGGGGCCAGAACAAGGAATCGCTTGCAAATAGCGAATTCTCATTCCCCGAGAGCAGCCTACCCCTCTGCTCCCACCATACCTGCCTCTCCCTGTTATGACCGTAATGCTCCTACTCCCCGTCCCCCCAGAGGTCCCCTCCCCTCCCCCGCTGGTCCCCCATGCTCCCGGCAGGCCATGCATTCCATTCATACTGAGCCTGGGGATGGGCCGAAACCCCCCTCCGCTTCTGTTTCCACACTCAGCAGAGGGGGGCAGGTCCAACCACCCGGTTCACTCATTTACTCACACAGTCAGACCACAAACGTTTATTCATACTATCAGTCCACAAACATACTTTCTTGCCAACACCCCTGCTTCCCTGGTCCAGCCATTTCCCACCCTGGATAATTAAGCTTGGGTTTCTGAAGGGCGCGGCCAACCTTCCACCACAGGTGATCCATCGATACCCAACCTGGGATCTTACATTAGTTCTACAGGTGCTCACCAGCTAGCCCTTTGAACCTCTACCGTCGATCTCTCTTCGACAACTGTCACTCAAAACAGCCTTTCTGGTGGCCGTCAATCTCTTTTTGACGACTGTCACTCAAAACAGCCTTTCTGGTGGCCGTGACATCAGCAAGGAGAGTGTTAGAGCTAACTCTCGATCAGGCAAGACGTTTGCTACTTCCATCCAGACAGAGTCATTCTACGCCTCGATCCCGCCTTTCTTACAAAGGTGAACACATGGTTTCACAGAGTACAGGAGGTGGTCCTGCCGGACTTTCACACTGGGGCCACTCAGCAACCAGAACTCAGCTGGCAGAAACTGGACATTCATAGAGCCCTTGAAATTTACATTCAACGAACACAACCGTTCAAGAAAACGGAGGCCCTCTTCGTTTCCTTCCTTCCGGCCACGATGGGACAGAAAATATATTCTCAGACATTGAGCCACTGGCTTAAAGCATGCATCACCGAGGCATATGAAAGTCAGAACAAACCCGCGCCCAGAGGGATTACGGCACACTCCACCCGTAGCAAGGCGACTTCGGCGGCTTGGCACATGCAGGTCTCACCCGAAGACATTTGCAAGGTGGCCACGTGGACCTCTACTTCCATGTTTGTGAAACATTACTGCTTGGACTCCTACGCATCAGCTGAGGCGGATTTTGGCAGAAGTGTTCTTCAGTGGGTTGCCGACACCCCTGCTCCCCTGGTCCAGCCATTTCCCACCCTGGATAATTAAGCTTGGGTATATCCCATGTTGGACTCTCCTAAGCAGCGCACTGGAGAAGCACCATTGTCTTACCTGAAAACCCACCCAGGCTAATCAGGCCCAGGGTCGCAGTTATTTCTAGTGACTAGGTTAATGACATTCCTCCTTTACGCCTTTGTTTAAAACTGGCCAAATGGGCATCTAGAGGGCGTACTTCAAACAAATTTAACTCAGTCCCTACCAATCAGGCTTGAGCTTTACCCATGTTGGACTCTCCATGCAGTGCACAGAGAAGACCGTTCAGGTAAGACAACGGTGCTTCTATATCAGCACAAGTTATCACAGGAGAAAATAATTTCTACTTTTTCCTCATATGCATTCCTTCACTCAATTTTTCCCATTTGATTCACATTTATCCTAGGAGGAACAAGTAAGGCAAAGATTTGAAATTGTATTTGAGTGTGTGATCTAGAATGATGAAACTGAAAACAAAAAAAAGACTAAATTTACATATCTGCTTCAAAATCTCCACTACCATTGCTTTTCTTTAAAAAGGAAAATAAATATGAGGGATTTAATGAACACAGCTTGCTTTTCCAATAGTGTTTCTAGCTGGTTATGCACAATACGAATTGTGTACAAGGGAATGGCTCAATGCTATTGGAACCTAACTATACATACTAACTACAAGATAAAAAGAATGATCATTTGATAACAGGGAAATCAAAAGGGCCATTCCTGCCCCTCACAAATCCTATTAACGTAGTAGATCAATAGTTTATTTATTTATTTATTTATTTATTTATTTATTTATTTATTTATTTATTTATTTATTTATTTATTTATTTATTTATTTATTTATTTATTTATTTATTTATTTATTTGGTAGTTTTTCTATGCCGCCCTACTCCCTCAGGACTCAGGGCAGCGTACAACATTTTATAAAAACTCCAAACAAATCATTAAAAAAGACAATTTAAAAACAATTTAAAAAAACATTTAGTTATGAATTATATATGCATGCTATGATGTCTTGAATTGACTGTGGGCAAATGGCATTCTGTTTTCTTTCCTCATTCTTTTCCTAAAAGCAATTTCCCCATGTACACAACTAAATGCGTTCTCCTTTTGTTATCATAGTATTAAGTTACTAAAAAGGGATTAAGTCCAGTGTCACCATGGTAATGAGAGATTTTTGACCTTCCTCAATGCACATAAATCTTAAGTAACATCATCTCAAAATAATACACCTCATGACAAGGTGAGCTGAATATACTGAAAATACAGGTGCATTTAACTGTTTATACTGCAGAATAAAAATGTAAAGCATTGTATAGCAATAAGATGTCAAGACCTCTCTCTATATATAACCTAACAGAAAACCCTAGCTCGATTAGATGTCCAATTCTGATCATAGTGCCGCCTTTTCATTCCAGGTTAAGGAACAAAGTACTCTCAAATTAGCCTGTTTCTTGTCCCTTGCTTCTAATTAATTTACTATGATAAAACATATGAGACATAAAGAACTGGAATAGTGTATAGCAAAGCAAATCTATCGAATTATGTAGTGGTGGTAATTGATTTCAACACTTTTTTTTTTGCCCTCTTCCCCACCCTGTCACCCCGAAAAAAGAAGACATAGCTGAGGCCCATGAATATTTATTGCCTGTGGCCTTAACAATCTTCTTCATATTTTGGCTCTTAGCAATCATCTTCATATTTCATGTCTGACTTCTAGTTTGGACTTAAGGCCTTGCCCCCTCTTTGCATCAGTTTCCTCTTTAAGTTACTGTTAAATTAGAAGTGAATTTTATGTTTACATAACAATTAATTATTCCATGCTAAATAAAAACTGCCTCCATATTTTTTTTCTCCAAAAAAATAACAGTATTTTTTTGTGAATTTCGTTGTATGGGTGTACTGTGTATATAGTACAATGACAATAAATTATTATTATTATTATTATTATTATTATTATTATTATTATTATTATTATACAATTGTATCACAGCGGCCAGTTGTTTCGCCGGATTTGGCATTGATTACTAGTCGAGCCCCACCCAGGGGCCTAGGAAGTCGTAATGTATTTTCGAAGTATATGTGCGGAACCGAGCAGTGCGGCTTTCTGCATTTGACTGATGGTGATTTTGTCAATTTTGAGCTGTTTTAAATGTAATTCCAGTGCTTTTGGGATAGCACCCAGTGTTCCAATCACTACTGGAATTACCACTGCTGGTTTGTGCCATAATCGTTGGATTTCAATTTTTAAGTCCTGGTATTTTGCAATTTTTTCGTGTTCCTTTTCATCGACCTTGCTATCTCCTGGTATTGCAATGTCAATTATAGTCACCTTGTTGTTCTCGACCAATGTGATGTCTGGTGTATTATGCGCCAGTACCTTGTCTGTTTGTATACGAAAATCCCACAAGATCTTGACCATCTGATTTTCAGTGACTTTTTCAGGCTTGTGTTCCCACCAGTTTGTAGCAGTATGGATGTTATAATTTTTGCATAAATTCCAGTGGATCATTTGTGCAACAGAGTTGTGTCGTAATTTGTAATCAGTCTGTGCGATTTTCTTGCAGCAGCTGAGCACATGGGCTACAGTTTCATCAGCTTCCTTGCATAATCTGCATTTAGCATCATTTGAAGATTTATCAATTTTGGCCTTTATGGCATTTGTACGAATTGCCTGTTCTTGTGCGGCCAGGATCAATGATTCTGTTTCTTTCTTTAAAGTACCAGATGTTAACCATAACCAAGTTTTTTCACTGTCCACTTTGTCTTTTATTTTTTCCAGAAATTGGCCATGTAATGCTTTATTTTGCCAACTCTCCATTCTTGATTTTATCACATTTTTTCTGTATTCTTGTTTCGTCTGTTGGACCTTCAGTAGATTTTTGTTCTTTACTTCAATTAATAGATGTTCTTGACTTTCTTTTAAATAATCCGCCAATGCATGCTTTTCTTCTTCAACTGTTTGCTTTACTTGTAGTAGTCCTCTGCCACCTGATTTTCTGGGCAGGTAAAGTCTATCAGTGTCACTACGTGGATGTAAACTGTAGTGCATTGTCATTAGTTTTCTGGTGTTTCGGTCCAAAATGTCCAAATCAGCTTGTGTCCAGTTAATTATACCAGCCGTGTATCTTATGACTGGTATTGCCCAGGTATTCATGGCCTTGATGGTGTTTCCACCATTTAATTTAGATTTCAAAATTTTCCTAACTCTGTTGGTGTACTCTCTTCTAATGATAGTTTTCACTTCTCCATGTCTGATGTTATCCAACTGCAGAATGCCCAGATATTTATAGGCTTCATTTTGATTGCATTTAATTAATTGGCCATTGGGCATTTCAATTCCGTCACATGTAGTGATTTTGCCCCTTTTCATAGATACAGTGGCACATTTTTCCATGCCAAACTGCATTGAGATATCTGTGCTGAATATTAGGATTGTGTTGGTCAGTGATTGGATTTCTATTTCTGACTTTCCATACAGTTTCAAATCATCCATATACAATAAATGTGAAATTTTTTCAGCGTCTTTGGCTATTTGGTATCCAAGTTTCATTTTTTTTAAGATTACTGATAGTGGGATCATTGCGATGATGAAGAGGAGGGGTGAAAGTGAATCTCCCTGAAAAATTCCTCTCTTGATATTAACCATTCCATAGTTCTCATTCCCTACTGCCAACACAGTTCTCCATTGTTTCATCGCTTTTTCAGTGAATGATGTAATATTTTTGCTGATGCCAATAGTTTCTAAGCATTTGATGATCCAGCTGTGTGGCAGTGAGTCGTACGCCTTTTTGTAATCAATCCAGACCATATTCAAGTTCGTTTTTCTGTTCTTACAGTTTTCTAGTATCATTTTGTCAATTAGGAGCTGATCTTTTGTGCCCCTGCTCCTTCTTTTGTTGCCTTTTTGCTCTACTGGCAAGATGTTATTTGTTTCCAAATAATCCATTATGTTATCTGCAATTATCCCGGTGAGTAATTTGAAGGTTGTTGGCAAGCATGTTATTGGTCTGTAGTTTCCAGGTGTTGTTCCTTTAGTTGCATCTTTCTGAATCAAGTATGTTTTTCCAGTTGTCAACCATTCATCAATTTGACCATTTTGTAGCATTTCGTTCAGTTGCTTGGCCAATATTGCATGCAAACTGGTCAGATATTTGAGCCAGAAACCATGTAATTGGTCATTTCCAGGTGATGTCCAGTTCTTTACTTTTTTTACTCGATTTTTGACCATCTCAGTTGTTATTTCTAATACTTGCATTTGCTTCTTGCCAACACTTTTCTCAAAGTCTTGTATCCACTTTGCTTCCTTATTGTAATCCTTTGCATTTTCCCACAGTTCTTTCCAGAATTCAACTGTGGCTTGCTTTTCTGGTTTTTCACTTTTGAAATTGTCATTTGCATTGAGGCTTTGGTAGAAACGTCTTTGATCTGATCGAAATTGCTGATTTTGCTTGTACTGAATGATTCTTGCATCATATCTTTCAATTTTTCTGGCTATTGCTGTTATTTGCTGTTTTACAATTTCAAGTGCTTCTTCAATTTTCCTTGTATCAAGCCTGTATCTTCTGGCTAATTGATCCATGATCTTGCTATTTTTTAGCCGTTGTTCATTCATATTTTTTAAATTGCTAGCATCTGTTCTGAGTTTTTTTATTTTTTGTTCCAGTCGAATTTTCCACTTTGGTTTTGATGCTTTTTCTGCCTTGCGACTAGGTGCTTTGTTTTTAAAACCTAGTTCATTAGTGACTATTGCAGCTGCACTGTACATTAACTGATTTGTTTCTAAGATGGATGCCGATTCAATTGTTGAAAGTACTGCATTAACCATTCTCATTATAGGTGCCAAGTTTTTGTTAGGCACAGTTTTTAATGATGGTAAACGTTGCCTTTCCTCATTAGACAGTACATGCTCCATGATTTTGTCCTTCAATTCCTTTTGTTTTTCAGTTAGTTCATCAATTGGTTCAATCATGACTGGTTCTGGTAGTGGTGCTATTACTTCTCCACTAACAGTTTCTTCTGTTGGAAGCTCCAGTGTGATGTCTTCAGTTGTTTTGTGAGTTTCTGTTGTTTCCACTGGTGGTGTTATTTTTTTAATTTGGCAATTTGTCTGAATTTTCTCAAGTTCAATTTCACTGAACACATTATTTCGTATAATAAATCGCCTTTGATCTGCTAGTCGTTGTTCGCTAACATTTGAATCTGGATATTGTTGTTTCCAAAGTTCATGCATTCGCTTCAAATAACCTCTTCTTTCTGGCTCTGAGTTGTAATAACAGGCCATTATGGCACGATTTTCATCTGCACTATATTTTTGTCGTTTTGTTGGCTGGTCCACTTGTAGCCCACTTGTCGACGGATGTCCAGGGACCTCAACATCCGCCGCGGCCCTTGTTAACACGCATGACGACCGATGCGGTATAGAATTTTTCTTCATTTCTTTCACCATGTTATATGGGTTGGCGAGTTTTTTTTATGAGGCCAGGTTGCCAACCTGACCCCAACCCTCCTCCTTTCTCATCCGGGCTTGGGACCGGCAACAGCGGAAATGGGGGGGGGAAGCAATCTAACTGCCTGTTGATGGCAAAAGGCAGGATCAGGGATTATTATTAATTAATTATTATTATTATTATTATTATTATTATTATTATTATTATTATTATTATTATTATTATTATTATTATTATTATTATTATTATTATACAATTGTATCACAGCGGCCAGTTGTTTCGCCGGATTTGGCATTGATTACTAGTCAAGCCCCACCCAGGGGCCTAGGACGTCGTAATGTATTTTCGAAGTATATGTGCGGAACCGAGCAGTGCGGCTTTCTGCATTTGACTGGTGGTGATTTTGTCAATTTTGAGCTGTTTTAAATGTAATTCCAGTGCTTTTGGGATAGCACCCAGTGTTCCAATCACCACTGGAATTACCACTGCTGGTTTGTGCCATAATCGTTGAATTTCAATTTTTAAGTCCTGGTATTTTGCGATTTTTTTCGTGTTCCTTTTCATCGACCTTGCTATCCCCTGGTATTGCAATGTCAATGATAGTCACCTTGTTTTTCTCGACCAGCGTGATGTCTGGTGTATTATGCGCCAGTACCTTGTCTGTTTGTATACAAAAATCCCACAAGATCTTGACCATCTGATTTTCAGTGACTTTTTCAGGCTTGTGTTCCCACCAGTTTGTAGCAGTATGGATGTTATAATTTTTGCATAAATTCCAGTGGATTATTTGTGCAACAGAGTTGTGCCGTAATTTGTAATCAGTCTGCGCGATTTTCTTGCAGCAGCTGAGCACATGGGCTACAGTTTCATCAGCTTCCTTGCATAATCTGCATTTAGCATCATTTGAGGATTTATCAATTTTGGCCTTTATGGCATTTGTACGAATTGCCTGTTCTTGTGCGGCCAGGATCAATGATTCTGTTTCTTTCTTTAAAGTACCAGATGTTAACCATAACCAAGTTTTTTCACTGTCCACTTTGTCTTTTATTTTTTCCAGAAATTGGCCATGTAATGCTTTATTTTGCCAACTCTCCATTCTTGATTTTATCACATTTTTTCTGTATTCTTGTTTCGTCTGTTGGACCTTCAGTAGATTTTTGTTCTTTACTTCAATTAATAGATGTTCTTGACTTTCTTTTAAATAATCCGCCAATGCATGCTTTTCTTCTTCAACTGTTTGCTTTACTTGTAGTAGTCCTCTGCCACCTGATTTTTTGGGCAGGTAAAGTCTATCAGTGTCACTACGTGGATGTAAACTGTAGTGCATTGTCATTAGTTTTCTGGTGTTTCGGTCCAAAATGTCCAAATCAGCTTGTGTCCAGTTAATTATACCAGCCGTGTATCTTATGACTGGTATTGCCCAGGTATTCATGGCCTTGATGGTGTTTCCACCATTTAATTTAGATTTCAAAATTTTCTTAACTCTGTTGGTGTACTCTCTTCTGATGATAGTTTTCACTTCTCCATGTCTGATGTTATCCAACTGCAGAATGCCCAGATATTTATAGGCTTCATTTTGATTGCATTTAATTAATTGGCCATTGGGCATTTCAATTCCGTCACATGTAGTGATTTTGCCCCTTTTCATAGATACAGTGGCACATTTTTCCATGCCAAACTGCATTGAGATATCTGTGCTGAATATTAGGATTGTGTTGGTCAGTGATTGGATTTCTATTTCTGACTTTCCATACAGTTTCAAATCATCCATATACAATAAATGTGAAATTTTTTCGGCGTCTTTGGCTATTTGGTATCCAAGTTTCATTTTTTTTAAGATTACTGATAGTGGGATCATTGCGATGATGAAGAGGAGGGGTGAAAGTGAATCTCCCTGAAAAATTCCTCTCTTGATATTAACCATTCCATAGTTCTCATTCCCTACTGCCAACTCAGTTCTCCATTGTTTCATCGCTTTTTCAGTGAATGATGTAATATTTTTGTTGATGCCAATAGTTTCTAAGCATTTGATGATCCAGCTGTGTGGCAGTGAGTCGTACGCCTTTTTGTAATCAATCCAGACCATATTCAAGTTCATTTTTCTGTTCTTACAGTTTTTTAGTATCATTTTGTCAATTAGGAGCTGATCTTTTGTGCCCCTGCTCCTTCTTTTGTTGCCTTTTTGCTCTACTGGCAAGATGTTATTTGTTTCCAAATAATCCATTATGTTATCTGCAATTATCCCGGTGAGTAATTTGAAGGTTGTTGGCAAGCATGTTATTGGTCTGTAGTTTCCAGGTGTTGTTCCTTTAGTTGCATCTTTCTGAATCAAGTATGTTTTTCCAGTTGTCAACCATTTATCAATTTGACCATTTTGTAGCATTTCGTTCAGTTGTTTGGCCAATATTGCATGCAAACTGGTCAGATATTTGAGCCAGAAACCATGTAATTGGTCATTTCCAGGTGATGTCCAGTTCTTTACTTTTTTTACTCGATTTTTGACCATCTCAGTTGTTATTTCTAATACTTGCATTTGCTTCTTGCCAACACTTTTCTCAAAGTCTTGTATCCACTTTGCTTCCTTATTGTAATCCTTTGCATTTTCCCACAGTTCTTTCCAGAATTCAACTGTGGCTTGCTTTTCTGGTTTTTCACTTTTGAAATTGTCATTTGCATTAAGGCTTTGGTAGAAACGTCTTTGATCTGATCGAAATTGCTGATTTTGCTTGTAATGAATGATTCTTGCATCATATCTTTCAATTTTTCTGGCTATTGCTGTTATTTGCTGTTTTACAATTTCAAGTGCTTCTTCAATTTTCCTTGTATCAAGCCTGTATCTTCTGGCTAATTGATCCATGATCTTGCTATTTTTTAGCCGTTGTTCATTCATATTTTTTAAATTGCTAGCATCTGTTCTGAGTTTTTTTATTTTTTGTTCCAGTCGAATTTTCCACTTTGGTTTTGATGCTTTTTCTGCCTTGTGACTAGGTGCTTTGTTTTTAATACCTAGTTCATTAGTGACTATTGCAGCTGCACTGTACATTAACTGATTTGTTTCTAAGATGGATGCCAATTCAATTGTTGAAAGTACTGCATTAACCATTCTCATTATAGGTGCCAAGTTTTTCTTAGGCACAGTTTTTAATGATGGTAAACGTTTCCATTCCTCATTAGACAGTATATGCTCCATGATTTTGTCCTTCAATTCCTTTTGTTTTTCAGTTAGTTCATCAATTGGTTCAATCATGACTGGTTCTGGTAGTGGTGCTATTACTTCTCCACTAACAGTTTCTTCTGTTGGAAGCTCCAGTGTGATGTCTTCAGTTGTTTTGTGAGTTTCCGTTGTTTCCACTGGTGGTGTTAATTTTTTAATTTGGCAATTTATCTGAATTTTCTCAAGTTCAACTTCACTGAACACATTATTTCGTATAATAAATCGCCTTTGATCTGCTAGTCGTTGTTCGCTAACATTTGAATCTGGATATTGTTGTTTCCATAGTTCATGCATTCGCTTCAAATAACCTCTTCTTTCTGGCTCTGAGTTGTAATAACAGGCCATTATGGCACGATTTTCATCTGCACTATATTTTTGTCGTTTTGTTGGCTGGTCCACTTGTAGCCCACTTGTCGACGGATGTCCAGGGACCTCAACATCCGCCGCGGCCCTTGTTAACATGCATGACGACCGATGCGGTATGGAATTTTTCTTCATTTGTTTCACCATGTTATATGGGTTGGTGAGTTTTTTTTATGAGGCCAGGTTGCCAACCTGACCCCAACCCTCCTCCTTTCTCATCCGGGCTTGGGACCGGCAACGGCGGAATGGGGGGGGGAAGCAATCTAACTGCCTGTTGATGGCAAAAGGCAGGATCAGGGATGGGGGGGAAGCAATCTAACTACCTCTTGATGGCAAAAGGCAGGATCAGGGATGGGGGGGGAAGCAATCTAACTGCCTGTTGATGGCAAAAGGCAGGATCAGGGATGGGGGGGAAGCAATCTAACTGCCTGTTGATGGTAAAAGGCAGGATCAGGGATGGGGGGGAAGCAATTATTATTATTATTATTATTATTATTATTATTATTATTATTATTATTATTATTATTATTATTATTATTATTATTATTATTATTATTATTATTATTATTATTATTATTATTATTATTTCAACCACCACAATCTCTATGTGGCACATACCTTATCAGAGTGAAAAACAATGTGAATTGCTGTACAAAGTAAAAATAATAAATAGAATTTGCCTGAGTGGCTACCATATGTAACAGCCAATTATGGAGCTGCAGCATATGTGACATATTTCCAGGCCAACTAGGCACTTGTTCAGATTGGGAATCCATTATATAGAGATATGACTTTCGCATGTCAGCAGTGAAATTTATATGCAAAATATGTTTTATCTCAAAGTGGTAAATGGAGTAAATATGATAAAAATGATACTGTGTTGCAAATAACATCATAATAAAAGTGAATTTCTGTATTTGCATTTACCTTTTCATGTGACCTGTCCTTTAAAAATCTCTCAAAAACTACATTCAGCAAGCCAGAATATTTCCTTGAACCCTCAGAAAACATTTTGCAAACTAAGGCTCTAATCATTGACTTACTGTTGCTTTTACTGCTTTCTACTACAAGTTGTGGGAATCTTCAAGACCTAAATCAATTTTTCATAGAAGTAGCCTCAAGAGATACTAAACAAATTCCATGTGAACGCAATTTATAAAAAGTACTTCAGCAGCTGAACATAAATCCACTGTGTTCTGTGGACATGTCTGCAGTAATGTACAGTGGTCTTATTCCCTCATGGTTATCAGGGGTTATTATTCATTTATTTTCAAGGGGCTTTGTTTTTCTCCTTGGTGTTTTGTCCTTTCATGGGAAACTTTTCACATTTTCTGAGTGTTCCTTTAAATAACAAATTTATGAACCCCAATGAAACCCCAAACCAACAAAATTTAGGCTTTCCTCAATGGCAGTCTATTAATAGCCCACATTTATGGCTTGAACTTTATAAATCTAAGTCCTTCCTTGTCAGTGGAAGCAGTCAATTCTTGCTTGTAATTAGAGAGGTGTTATAAACGGGGAATTCTTTTTTAAAAATAATAATCTTTATTGAGTTTTCTAGTTAAAAACAACATATAAACAAGACATACAAAAATACATATACATAAAATACAAACAAACATGGTAAAAGATAACCACTTTACAGCTATTTCATTTCCAAATATATTTACATTTCACAATATTACTATTTTAATTTAAACTAATATTTATCACTATTATTTATCCAATTCTATATTCAATGGATTGAGTCTCCTACTATATATTCAACATCTATTTCTTCTGTTTTAATTATATGAACTTCTAAATTGTATACATAGGACGTGAGAGTAAGAACATTTACAGTCTCTTTATAGTCCACCTTTTATAACCAAATTTGAAATTTTTTGTTGCGATTTAACCACTTATATACCAATTATTCCAAGCATCATAGAATTCTGTATCTTCTTTTTCATGCATCTCCATTGTTAATTTACACATCTCGGAGCATTCCAAAATTTTTCTAATGACCATTGAGGATGTAGGGATAGTATCATTTTTCCAGCTCTGGGAGTAAGCAATCCTAGCGGCGGTGATTATATGAAGTATTAAGTAACGGTCCTCTTTTTAAAACTTTTCTCTAAAGATTCCCAATAAAAACAAATCAATCGTCTGTTGTATGATTTCTTCCAGCCAATTTCTTATTTTATTCCAAAATATTTTAACTTTTGGGCATGTCCACCAAAGATGGTAATAAGTCCCTTGCTCTTTCTTGCACTTCCAACATTTCGGTGACATCGTCGGGAACATCTTTGCCAATCGTGTCGGAGGGAGGTGCCAGTGATAGAACATTTTATATAATTTTCCTTATAAGATGCCACCAGAGTCAATTTATAATTTACCTCCCAAATTTTTCCCCATTCTGCTAAATGAACTGTATACCTGAAATTTTGTGCCCATGCTACCCTTGTTCCCTTAACCACTTCTTCCTCTAATTTATATTGTAGTTTAAAAATCATTTTTTCTTCTGGGCCAAATAAGATTTTATCTAATCCCTGATCATTTTGGAATCCAAATTGTGTTGCATCTTTCTTGTACTGAGATTGTATTTGTAGGTAATGTAAGGTGACCAGATTTTAATATTTGTAAAGCGGGACACTATTGATGGGAGGGGGGTTCTAGGGGAGCAAGACGAGAGGGGTCCGTCTCTCTTATCCTGCAGCTTTGTGCACCCCCCCAAACACCCCCCCTTTCATCACAGCCCTTACCGCTGCCATGGCTGAGGCTCGCCTCTGCTGCGTCTGGCCCGGAGAGGGACAGCGGCAGGAGAAGGAAGAAAGCAAACCGCGGCTGTGGTGCTTCGGGAGGGTGGGTGTTTTGGGGGGGGTGCATCTATCAATCAATCTATCTATCTATCTATCTATCTATCTATCTATCTATCTATCTTCTCTCTCTCTCCCTCTCATCTCTCCCTTTCCATCTCTTTATCTCTCTCTCTCCATCCATTCTATCTACCTATCATCTACCTATCATCTATCATCTATCTATCTATCATCTTCTCTCTCTCTCCTTCTCATCTCTCCCTTTCCATCTCTTTATCTCTCTCTCTCCGTCCATATCTATCTACCTATCACCTCTCTCTCCCTCTCTCCCTCTCTCCCTCCCTCTCTCTCTCTCTCTCTCTCTCTTTGGTGGCTGTGGCGGAGGCTGGGGGTTCCTCCCCCCCCCCGCAGCTCTCCCCTTGGCAGCAGAATCACTAACAGGGCAAAGGGGAACCACGTGAGCAGCAGCCCTGACTCACAAAAAACGTCCTACCGCTATACTCCGGAGCCTCGCTGGGAAACCCAGACAGGAACTCCTACAGCCTCCTCACAAGCAGCGAAGCACATTGGAGCTGAGATCACATGAGCAGAAGACCCGACTCACAGCTGAGCAGCTCTTGCAAGTAGTTCCAAAGGCTTGCCGGAGCCCTGGACAAGCACTCTTGACAAGCCGGTGGGAGGGTCAGAGTGAAGCAAAGCAAGAGGAGACGCCTTCCGCTCCACCTGCCCTCTCAGGCCCCGAGCGTGGGGGGAGTAGGGCGCTCTCTCTTCAGTGCTTGTCAAGAAATCGGGACTTTTTAGAAACGCCGCGTGATGTGTGACAAATGTTTAAAAAGTGGGACTGTCCCGCCAAAAGCAGGACGTCTGGTCACCTTAAGGTAATGCCACCAATCCAGTTCTATTGCCACTGATTTGAGTTCTTGTTTTGATTTAAGGTTGTCTTGGTCATCCAGGAGTTGCTTATACGTTATTATTGTTAGAACTCTGTTCAAACGATTGGATTGCTAATATATGAACAAGCCACAAATCAATGTTATGTGTATATTTCTTTAAGAACATTGTAAGCTGATTACTATATAAGACAGCAAGAGAGCATGCTCTGTATGTGATTGTGATTGTGATCGTGTTCCGTGTGTTCCGGACTGCTGAATCTCTCTGCTACTTCACTGTTGAGTAATTGACTTAGTGTCTGTGTAGAATTACTTGAAGAGTTGCTGTGTAAAAACTAACTATCTGTGATAGTGTAGAATTGAATGTTAGCTGTAATCTTTGTTTGTTAGTTAAACAAAGATAGGCAAGAAGAAGAAACTTCGCATTGACTGAACTAACTGTGTATGACTTGGACTTCCTATTGAACTTTGCTACTACTAGAAGTAAACTATTTTGTAAATACTAAATGTATTCTGTTTATTGACTGAATAGCATTGATATCAAACTGTAACACCAAAACCACAATTACTATTCCGCTGTGTATGTGCTCAACAGCACAATAACTCCTTAACAATTGTTTTTCCATCATTCAGTACATTTGGGTAGATAATTGCATCTATCATCGATAACCATTTGGGAATTTTTGGATAATGCTCATTTTTAATTTTGAGCCATGTTTCTAACAGGGAGCCTCTTATGTAGTGTCTTTGGAAGTAGGCATGATTTTTATGTTTCCCTCCCCATAAAAAGGTGTGCCAGCCAATTTGGATGTTGAATCCTTCTAACATTAAAATCCTTTTGTTTTTAAGTGTGATCCAATCTTTCATCCAAATTAATATTGCAGCTTGATAATAAGTTTCCCAATCTGGAAGTCCAAATCCACCTCTCTTTCTATCATCATATAATAATGTAGTTTTGATTCGCACCTTTTTTGGGACCATATAAATTTTATTACCATTTTATTTAATTCAGTAAAAAAAATTCCTTAATCTTATTGGGGCAATTTGGAATAAAAACAGTATTTTGGGTAAAATATTCATTTTAATTACAGCTATTTTACCAAGTAATGATAGTTGTAATTTTGCCCAAGTCTCTAAGTCTTTATGCATGTTCTCAATTAATTTGGTGTAGTTATCTTCTTTTAACGAGCTGCATTTTGATGATAGCCATAGGCCTAAGTATTTCACTTTTTTACAGTTTTAATACCTAATATATTTTCCAAATTCCTAATTTGTTGAACTGTTAAATTTTTCACTATTATTTTTGTTTTTTCTTTATTTATTTTGAGTCCTGCCACCTTTCCAAATTTCTCAATCTCCCTAATTAGAATTGGCCCTGTCTCCAATGGGTCTTCCAAAATATATGCCATATCGTCGGCAAAAGCCTGTACTTTATATTCCTCCTTTTTATTTTTAATCCTTTTATATCTTGATTATTTCTTACTGATCTTAACAAGGTTTCTAGTGCTAATATGAATAATAATGGGGACAGGGGGACAGGGGACATACTCCCTTCCTAATATTTACCTTTTATGTTAAGTCATTATTTACTAAAAAAATTTGTTAAGTCATTATTTACTAAAATTTTTGCCGATTGTTTTGTGTATATTGCTTTGATTAATCTGATGAATCTTCCTCCAAATCCCATCTTTTCTAATTGCATCACCAAAAATTGCCAATCCAGGTTATCGAATGCTTTCTGCGCATCAATAAATATTATTGCCAATTGTTTATCTATATATAAGTCATAATATTTGAGGGTGTTTAATATGATTCTGGTATTGTATCTTATCTATTTGGAAGAAAGCCATTCTGGTCTGAATGAATCAGTTGGTTCCATATTTTTTTTAACCTTTCAGCAATAATTGTTACAAATATTTTATAATTGTTATTTAATAATGATATTGGTCTGTAGTTCTTAATTAATTGTTTGTCAGTATCTTCTTTGGGTATTAGTGTTATATAGGCCTCCTTCCAAGATTCTGGTATTCTCGCTTTTTCCATTGCATCGTTGTGTACCTCCAACATTACCATTTCCAATAATTCCTGAAATTTCTTATAAATTTCTGAGGGAATTCCATCAGGTCCGGGGATTTTGTTGTTGTTTTGCTTATTGATGGCATTCCTAATTTCTGTTATTGTTATTTTGTTATTTAACATGGTCTTATCCTCCTCCGACATGATTGGCAAAGTTCTTTCCTCCAAGTAATCCCTAATGTCTTCTTCCTTAACCTCTTCTTTCTTGTATAGTTCCGTAAAAAAAAATTTGGACAATAGTTTTTTCTTCTTCAGAACTACTATGCAATTTCCTGTTCTCATCGACTAGTTGATCAATTGATCTCTCTGCCCTCTCTTTCCTAAGTTTATAGGCCAACCACCTTCCTGGTTTATTTGCAAATTCAAGATGGTTTTGTTTAGACATCTTAATTTTTCGTGCCATTTCCTCTTGATTTGTCAAATTAATTTTATGTTTGGTCATAATCAAGTCCTCTTTGGTTGTGCTATCTTTGGGATTTTTCTGTAAATTATTCTCTAGTTCTTTAAGTTTTGTATGTAATAGGGTCTGTATGTTTCTCCTTTCTTTATTACAATTTGCCACATAAGCTATTGTTAACCCTCTGATGTAAGCCTTGGTGGTGTCCCATAGGTGCCGATGTTTGTTCCTTAGTGTTAACATTAAAGAAAATTTTTAATTCTTTCTCAATCATCTGTATATAGTTTTTTTCTTTTACTATTCTTTGGTCTATTGTCCATCTTGCTTTCTTACTCTTGTTTTGCACTTTCCGTTTTATTATCAGTGGATTATGATCCACCCACACATTTGATAGTATTTCTAATTCTACTGTTTCATTAATTAATTCCAGATTCATCCAGGCCATGTCGATCCTGGACCAGGTTTTGTGTGGGTGGGAGAAGAATGTATATTGCCAGTCCTCTGGGTTTAGGTGACGCCATCCATCCACCAAATTAAATTCCTGCCTAAGTTCATCAAATGATCCTGGCAATTTTCGCCTTATCTTTTCGTTATTATTACCTTTGTAATCTTTTTTTTATCTACTACTGCGTTGTAGTCTCCAATTATAAAAATATTTTTCCATTGCAATTCTGTCAGTTTTTAAAGTAATTTGGAATAGAAGATTTTCTGGTTAGTGTTGGGAGCATAAATTACTACCAGTAATATTTTCCTATAACCTAAATTTATTTCAACTATTAATACTCTACCATCTTCATCGGCATATATAAGTTTTGGGTTTAACCATTTTTTTATGTACACTACCACCCCTCTTTTTTTAACTGTTGCAAGGGCCGAAAATAGTTTGCCTACTTTTAAATATTCCAAGATAGTATTTTGTTCCTTTTTAATGTGGACTTCCTGGAAACAAGTAATGTCCGGTTTTTGTTTCTTTCTTTTTATAGGGGAGTTCAATCCATTAATGTTCATTGAAATCAAATTTATTTCTCCTTCATTTCTTTTTTCACTGTACACTTTCCTTTGAGCTTCCTTTCTTAAACTCTCATTCTTGCACCTTTCCTTTCATACTTATCGACTGTCTTTCTTTCCCTCCTCTCTTGTACTATCGTGTTATCTTCTGAGCAATGTTCTTTCTGACTATCTTTTTCTCCTTCATCTTTACCATCTTGTCCTTCCTCCCCTCTAATGTAATTTTCATAGAAATCCCTTGCTTCATCCACAGAGGATATTCTAATTTTTCCCCCCTGACAATGTGATCAACAAGTTCTCAGGTATTAACCATCTAAACATTATATTTTGTCGTATTAGTTGCAAGGACAGAAAGTTGTATGGTTTTCTTTTATCCCTTATCCTCCGAGGGATCTGTCTAAGAATTATAATTTCTTTTCCTTTATAGGTAAGTGGATTATCCCTTGAGGCATTATAAATTTCATCCCTTATCGTTTGTTTTATAAATCTTATATGCACCTCCGTGGGCAGTTTGTGTCTACAGGCATAGTTGGTGTGTGCCCGTAGACACAAACTGCCCATGGAGGTGCATATAAGATTTATCCATTTCATCTAATATTTCTTGTTTAGCCTTGTTTCTTATTCCGGATATTATATCTGCCATAATTTCTGGGAGGTTCTCATCCTTATGTTCCGGTACATTCTGGAACCTCAAGAAAAATGCTGCCTTCTCAATCTCCAGGTGAGAGATAGCATCCTCAAGGTTCCTATTTACCATCTCTAGTCTGATCTCAGCTCCTTCCAACCTCTGATCTATCTGTTCTGTTTTTTCTTCCATAGACTTCATCCTTTTTTCATTAGTTGTTAGTACTTCCTGGGTTGTTCCCATTTTTTCATCTAGTTTTTCCATCCGATCATCTACCTTTCTTATATCCTCTTTCACTTCTCCCATATTTCCTCTCATTTCTGTATAATGTTTGTCCATAGTTTCCTGCATTTTGAGCATGGTTTCTTGTATCCATGTTAGCATAGTCTGCGTGTTTTGCGGGTTCCAGAATATATCCCAGAACCTATACCACTGTACCATATATCAGTTACTAACCCTTATTAAATAATTAAACAATTAAGTGAGAAAGTTAATTCATATAAATGTAAATAATTAATAATTAATTAATATGGTATACTTTAACACTATTAATGTATAAATAGAACAGTCCAGTTAATATAAATAGATAAGATAAGTCAATTCAGTAAATATAAATAAATCTGTATAAATAGCTTTTAAGTTATTAATTTAAGTTAGTTGATTGGGGAGAGGCAGGTATGGCGGGAGCAGAGGGGTAGGCCGCTCTCGGGGAACGAGAATTCGCTGTTTACAAGCGATTCCTTGTTCTGGCCCCTCGGGTTTGGTTCCATCTAGCTCAACCCGAGTACCTGGTAACCAGGGATGTCGGGGCCCTGGGCTCAAGCTGCTGCTGTTAAACGCCAGGTCGATTACCAACAAGGACCCCCTTATCCGGGATTTAATCCTAGAAGAGGGGGCTGACCTGGCATGCATTACCGAGACCTGGCTGGGCCAGGAGGGGGGGTGCCCCTTTCGGAGATATGCCCAGAAAGGTTCTCGGTTCAGCATCAGCCGCGACCCCAGGGAAGGGGTGGAGGAGTGGCTATCATAGCTCGCCAGAATCTGTGTCCTCGAAGGAGCCCTGCCCTGGAGATTGTTGGGTGTGAGACGCTCCTTCTGAAGTTGGACTTAGGGGTTCAGGTGGGCCTTTTGCTAACATACCTGCCTCCTGGCTGCGTTGCAAAGGCCCTGCCTGTTCTGCTCGAGACGGTTGCAGGGCTGGCGATTGAGTTCCCCAGGTTGATGGTGCTGGGGGACTTTAATCTGCCATCCCCCGGCGAAGCCTCGGGGGCAGTCCAGGAGTTCATGGCTTCCATGACAACCATGGACCTGACCCAAGTAGTTCAGGGTCCGACTCATGAGGGTGGTCACACGCTTGACCTTGTGTTTCTCTCGGGGCAGTGGAAAGATGATCTGAGGCTGAGGAGTTTAGTCACAGTACCCTTGTCGTGGTCAGATCATTTCCTTCTGAGGTTGGATTTCATGGCACCACTCCTCCACCGCAAGGAGGCGGGACCAATTAAGTGGTTCCGCCCCAGGCGCCTAATGGAACCTGACGGATTCCAGAGGGAACTTGGGGAAATACCTGAATTCCTGGTACACAGTTCATCCGAGTCTCTGGTCGCGGCCTGGAATCAGGCAGCAAGGGGGCTCTGGATCGGATTGCGCCTTTGCGACCTCTCCGTGGAAGTGGATCCAGGAGGGCTCCTTGGTTTACCAAGGAACTCCGGGAGATGAAACGCCACAAGAGACGCCTAGAGCAACGATGGAGATCTAGTAAAGCTGAGTCTGACCGGACACTTTTAAGAACTTTCATTAAGTCTTACTTAGTGGCGATACGGGTGGCAAAATGTTCGCATTTTTCCGCCCTTATTGCGTCCGCTGACTCCCGCCCAGCCGCCCTGTTTAGGGTGACCCGCACCCTTCTTGCTAAGGAGGAAGGCGGAGATCCCTTGCAGGGTAGAGCTGAGGAATTTTCTCGGTTTCTGGCGGATAAAGTCATTCAGATTCGGACAGACCTGGACTCCGATTGGGCAGTACAGGCCGAGATGACTGGGGCAGGTCTTAGTCCGGTTATCTGGGATAGGTTTGAACCGGTGACTCCTGAGGATGTAGACAAGGCCATAGGAGCGATGAGCTCCGCCACCTGTTTATTGGACCCGTGCCCTTCCTGGCTGGTCTCAGCCACCAGGGAGGTGTCACGCGGCTGGCTCCAGGCGTTGGTCAACGCTTCTTTGAGAGTGGGGTCCGTCCCGCAGTCCTTAAAAGCTGCGGTGGTGAGACCCCTCCTCAAGAAGCCTTCCCTGGACCCGGCGGATTTAAAGAACTTCCGTCCAGTCTCCAACCTTCCCTTTGCGGGGAAGGTTGTTGAGAAAGTGGTGGCGCTCCAGCTCCTACGGCTGTTGGATGACACTGATTTTCTGGATCCCTTTCAATCAGGTTTCAGGCGCGGCTACAGTACGGAAACGGCTTTGGTCACCCTGATGGATGATCTCTGGTGAGCCCGGGATGGGGGTTATTCCTCTATCCTGGTGCTACTTGACCTCTCGGCGGCCTTCGATACCATTGACCATGGTATCCTTCTGCGTCGTCTCGGAGAGGTGGGGGTGGGCGGCACTGTTTTGCAGTGGTTCTCCTCCTTCCTCTCTAACAGGACGCAGTCGGTGCTGACAGGGGGGCAGAGGTCGAGCCCTAGGCCCCTACTATGTGGGGTGCCACAGGGCTCGGTCCTCTCGCCCATCCTGTTTAACATCTACATGAAGCCACTGGGTGAGATCATCCGACGACACGGGGTGAGGTATCAGCAATATGCTGATGATACCCAGTTGTACATCTCCACCCCGTCTCAATTCGGGGAAGCCGTAGACGTAATGGGCCGCTGCCTGGATGATGTTAGGGTCTGGATGGGGAAGAACCGGCTAAAACTTAACCCTGACAAGACTGAGTGGCTGTGGATATTGCCTCCTAAGGACTTGACCAACTGTCCCTCCTTGGTTCTTGGGGGAGAGAAATTAGCTCCCTCAGAACGGGTCCGCAATTTGCGTGTCCTCCTAGATCCACAGCTAAAATTGGAGCAACATCTTTCAGCTGTGGCTAGGGGGACCTTTGCACAAGTACATCTTGTGCACCAATTGCGACCCTACTTGGAGAGGGGGGCACTTCTCACAGTCACTCATGCCCTCATCACCTCACGGCTGGATTACTGCAATGCGCTCTACATGGGGCTACCCTTGAAGAGTGTCCGGCGACTGCAATTGGTGCAAAATGCAGCTGCGCGAGCTGTGGTGGATGCACCCAGATGCACCCACGTAACACCGATCCTCCGCCAGCTGCATTGGTTGCCCATTAGTCTCCGGATCCAATTTAAGGTGTTGGTCGTTACCTTTAAAGCCCTACATGGCTCAGGGCCAGGTTACCTTCAGGACCGCATCCTGCCGCATACCTCCCTACGACCGGTCAGGGCCCACAGAGTCGGCCTCCTCCAGGTCCCATCGACCAAACAATGTCGGTTGGCGGGGCCGAGGGGGAGGGCCTTCTCTGTGGGAGCTCCCTCCCTGTGGAACCAGCTTCCCCCGGAGATCAGGACTATCCCCACCCTGCTGGCCTTCCGGAAAGCAATAAAAACCTGGCTCTTCCGGCAGGCGGGGTGAAAGCGAGACGATACTCTTTTAACTTTTGTATGTTTTTAATTATTGTATCTTATTGTATTTTATATTGCTGTAATGGATCTGAATATGTTGTGAGCCGCCCAGAGTCCCTAGGGAGTTGGGCGGCATACAAATCCATTTAATTTAATTAAATTTAATTTAATCACCCAGATGGTTACTTGCTCTGTCGTCTTGCCGCCTTCTGATCTCTCTCAGGTCTTTCTCTTTACCTTTCTCTTCTACTTTCACTAACTTTCTTCACTTTCTTCACTTTCTTTTAGTCCACTTCACACCAGATCTTATCCAAATAGTCTTTTAACTCACCAAACAAACCAATACACTTTCCCGAGCTCTTCACAAGTTTTTTCACTCCAAGATTCTTCTCCAAATCCACCTATATTCTGTTTCTCACCCTTGTCTCTACTCGTTCCATGCTGAAGATCCAAAGTCAGTCCTCTTCGATCCAAGATGTCTGCCTCCATCACTTTTACACAGTCACTGCTGCTATCTTTGCTTCCAAACACAAATCAATGCTTCCTCTGCACAAGCACCTTTTCCAATCCACTCACCACCACAAACAAGCTCACTCAACTGAGTGTCATTTATCCGCCCCGATGTCAGCTCCAATGTTCAAAAAAAAAAGCCCCAGGGTATCTGACGCTCGCGTTCTACTCTTTTCTCCTACGATCACCGACTCGTACTAACTTGTCTCTTGCTCTTTCCTCACAATCACTGCTTTTTCCAGCTTAGAGACTCACTTGCCTGTCAGCTTTCAATGTCATCAGTTTATCGTTGTATCACCCAAAATCCTTCATTCTCTCTCTCCACCAAATTTTGTAGCTGCTTCAGACTTTTTTCTTCCCTTCATAAATCAGGCCACTGCATCTCTAGACCTTGCCATGACAGCTGGTTTCTTCTGTGCTGGAATTGAGGGGTTCCTCCTGTTACAGCGGGGGATCGTTCTTCTCCCCACAATCCCTAGTGTATCCCCTCTATGCAGGCCACCCCTCCAGGGCTTCACCTCACCTCTCTCGGCTTCCAAACGCAGAAAATCAGGCAGTTCGAACAGAGCTCTGTTCTCCTGCTCCGCACCGTCGTGCCAACCCGGAAGTTCCTCTAAATGGGGAATTCTCAATGTAAATCCATGTTTTCAGTAAATAATCTCCAGTGTGTATATGCTGAAAGGTGGAAAATATAAATGGGCCCTGCCCAGCAAATATTGTAAGCAGCCATAAAACAGAGCCTATTATGTCATATTAATAACCAATCTACTTCACTCCTCTGTCTCTATCAAACCTAACTTATGAATAGGTAAATTAGCAGTATTCATTTAGAAATTCTGTATGAGTTACGGCACAAAAAAGCTCAGTGTCACATTGTTTCTAGGATAATGACATTTCATTTTCATTGTTTAATCTAGAGCATGTCTGGCTAGATAAATATATGCAAGTATTGGGATCTGAGCAAGAATGGGTGATTTGTGATGGCTCACTCTATTATGGAAGTTATGTGACAAAATCAATTCTGACATTATTATGATCTACCTCACATGATATTATTGCTGTTCCCCCAGATTTCTGTTCAATACCTTACCTGCTGATTGACTGCACCAAGTTAAATCACTCAAAAGTGCTTTTCAGTGTAATATTTAATAATATTCATGAAAATAATCGCATTTGCTTTGGCCACTGTTTTATAGTCCTTTTTACTATTTTGAAATGGTCTGTAAAATTGCAAAAAAAAAACATATAGGACATTTAAAAAATCACATATTTGATATGGCAATCTTATGTGACTTACAATCTTTTCATTAAATGAATAAAATCAGTGCTGCTTTTTATGTCACTGTTTTAATACTACCCACAATTCCATTTTGATTGTAAATGTAAAATTCATTTACATCAGATCCATAAAAAGAAAATTATCATATCTTGTACTAAAGGTTCATTTCATAGAATAAGGAATTTTCCTTGCACTGAAAATAATATTAAAGATGAATGAATGTTTTAAGATGTAGAGAGATTGATTTATCCAATCCAAAAAAATCATCTTACAATCAAGATAAATACGGGCAAAACAGAAATCAACTTGAAATTGTTTCCTCAGCTAAGATTGAGAATACTGTTCAGGCCTCTTAAAACCTAACCACATTATTAAGTACCAAAAACCATTTTCCAGATCCTCTAAAGTTTATATCACAATAATAGATTTGTACTTTGTTTACTAAATTTGAAATAATACTAACTGGAAAAGAATCATTTGTAGATTTCTTGATATATTTTTTTCATTTATTTCTGAGGAATCTGAGGAAAGGCAAAGCTAAACAAATAGGGAAAGCAAATCAGCAACCAAACAATGATTAAACAAAGAAACAGAAAAAATATCTTAGTAAATTATTCTCAGGGAAATATTGCCTACTAGATATTCTTCCATGAAGGCTCCAGGAACAGTGTTGTATTTTTAAATTCATAGCTTCTCTGGATTTCTTTCTACTGCTTCAGAATAATACTCTACTTTAGTAAAAATCAGGAAGCACTATCTGAATAAATGGGCAAATTCTAATTATTTTTAAACAACAGACCACATTTGATATTCATTACTTAGATATGAACTATGAAACCTATGGGCATGGTATGTAATATAAAAACATAGGGAAAAAGTCTTATCCCACCTTTAATGAGCACCTCAAATCTATATTTACTCAAAATATACAACCCACCAAGCAAGATCAACCAAATCTGCAACCAATCTTTCTGCCTTATTTAAATTTGATATGCAGCGTCAAGTCCAGTGATGGTTAACCTTTTTGGTGCTGAGTGCCCAAAGCGCGTGCGTGCACGAATGCATGCTTGCGTGCCCCAATCCCCAAAATGCAATGCGAGCGCCACCCACACATACACCCTGCCCCGTGCACACATTCCCCATGTATGTGCCCCACCACATGTGCCCCGCCCCCCTGGGCCCCGTTTTGGCTTCCCCGATCTCTGCAGTTTCTTCCCCCAGTGCACCCTACCTTTCTCCTCCATTTCTGCCGCCCGTGCCTTCCCCAATCTCTGAAGTTTCTCCCCCCCCAGTATGCTCTACCTTTCTCCTCCATTTCTGCCACCCGTGCCTTCCCCGATCTCTGCAGTTTCTCCCCCCCCAGCATGCCCTACTTTTCTCCTCCATTTCTGCCACTGAAAGGCACCTGCGCAGGTGGGGGCACATACACACCTGTGCCTTCCCTGTGGAGATTAGAGAAGGCACAGGTGGCAGAAATGGAGGAGTAAGGTAGGCCGCACTGGGGGGAGAAACTGCGGAGATCAGGGAAGGCCTCACCCCCCTGCACATGCACATGCACATCTCCGCATTTGCCCTGCCCCCACGCATGCGTGGCATAGACCTGAAGATCAGCTGGCTGGCAGGAGGTGCGCGTGCATGCGCAGTGGAACTGGGATGGGGTGACGGCTGGCGTGCCCTCAGAGAGGGCTTTGCATGCCACCTGTGGCACATGTGCCATAGGTTCGCCATCACAGATCTAGTCCCTCAGTACTATCACACAACAATCCATAATGTCCAATGCTTTCCTAATATAAATGAAATGGGAAGATAAGTGAGATTTAGATAGGAATTAGATGATCTGGACGCCCAGAATCCATGTGGGCAGCAGGAGAGCAGCGGCGGCATTGTTAAAAGCCACCAGGCAGCATGGAGGACAGGCAGGCAAGCAGGCAAGGGACACCTGCTCCTCCTTCTGCCAATCTCGTCTTCCGAGCAGTGTCCAGCTAGCCATTCCTGCCCTCTCCCTCTGGCAGCCCACATGGATCCTGGGCAGCGCAGCTTCGGTGGATTCTGGTGGCAGCGGCAGCATTGTTAAAAGCTGCCAGGCAGCACAGAGGGCAGGCAGGCAAGTGGGCAAGAGGCACCTTTTCCTCCTCCTGCCAACCTCACATTCTGGGTGGAGTCCAGCCAGCCAGCCATGCCTGCCCCTACGGCAGCTCACATGGATCACGGGCAGCGCAGCTTCAGGTCCTTTCCTGTTATTGTCATCGTCATTGTTAAAAGCCACCAGGCAGCATGGAGGCAGGCAGGCAAGTGGGCGAGAGGCGCTGGCTCCTCCTTCTGCCAACCTCGTGTTCCGGGCAGCATCCAGCTAGCCATGCCTGCCCTCTGCCTGCGGCAGCCCACATGGATCCCAGGGAGTGCAGCTTCGGGGCCTTTCATGGCAGCGGCGGCAGCAGCAGCATTGTTAAAAGTTGCCGGGTGGCACAGAGGGCAGGCAGGCAGGCAAGTGGACAAGGGGTGCCGGCTCCTCCTTCTGCCAACCTCGCATTCCGAGCAGTCCAGCCAGCCCACCATGCCTGCCCTCCCCCTGCAGAAGCCCATGTGGATTGCGGGCAGCGCAGCTTTGGGGCCTTTCCTGTCATTATCATCATTAAAAGCTGCCGGGTGGCACGGAGGCAGGCAAGCAAGAGGGTAAGGGGCATGGGCTCCTCCTCCTCCTCATGCCAGCCTCGCATTCCAGGCAGCATCCATCCATCCAGCCATGCCTGCCCTCCCCCTGTGGCAGCCCACATGGATCCTGGGCAGTGCAGCTTCAGGGCCTTTCCTGCTTCTTCTTGTAGCACTGAGCTCCCTCCTTGGCTTTTGAAATCCAGCGCTCTTGGATTTCAAGAGTGCTCGGGCTTGGCAGTCAGAGAAGCAGCACTGGATTTCAAAAGCCAAGTAACTCAGTGCTACAAGGAGAAGAAGTGCCGCTCGTACATTGGCAAGAGGCCTGGGAGGAGAGCATTCAGCTGGCATTCAGAGGCAAGCGGGAAGCTCCAGGAAGTTCGAGAAGTGGTGGGAAGCAGCGTGCACGAGCATTCTGCCTCCCAGACAGCGTGGGAAGCAGCGGGAATCTGCATGGGCAAAGGAAAGTCCACGCATGGCTGGGCATGCTTGGTGGCAGGAGGGGGAATGGCACAATTTGTTTTGTGTTTTGTTCCTCTTTACCCCATTGCCCATTTTACCATTGCAGCCCCACACCACGGAGCTTTCCCCACCCACCACTGCCCAGATGCCCTCGCTTCTCCCAAGCATTTCTTTGCCTACCTGATTTCCAGCTCCGTCTCATTTCTCGCCACCATGTGCAGGGCAAGAAAAGTTTGTGGGACTAAAAAAAATTCACTCAATCAATTCCAACTTCGTGAGATCTTTTTCTTTCACGAGAAGTTGGAATTGATTGGTTGAACTTTTTTTTAGCCCCACACAAACTTTCGTTGCCCTGCACACGATGGTGAGAAATGCTTGGAGAATTTGGGGAAAGTGAAGGCATCTTGGCAGTGGTGTGTGGGGAAAACCATTCTGCCCACAAAGAGAAGAAGAGACAAGAGATGGCTGGAGGAGTTCCATCTCATTCCATGCGCCCCAATGAAAGGCAGTGGCAGCCCAGCAATTTCCCTTCCCTGCAAAGAAGGCAGGCAAGCATGGTGGGACCGCGTGGGAGGGAGCAGGGAAAGCAGGTAAGCATGGCTGGGCTGTGGGCTACTTGGAAGGGAGTAGGGAAGGCAGGCAAGCGGGCTTGGCCACGGGGAGTACCAGGAAGGCTGTGGGGAAGGTAAGCAAGCATGGCGGAGCTGCAGGCCATGTGGAAGGGAATAGGGAAGGCAGGCAGGGATGGTGGGGGGCAGCTAGCTAGGCTACAACTCGCAGGCTTACTTACCCAGGCAGGCAGATCAGGGCCGCTCAGTTGGGCCACAGGCACTGCGTGGGAAGGCAGGCAAGCTGCAGAGACTGTGTGGTCAATGCAAGCGAGAAACCACACAGTGTGCTATGCTGGGGAGGCGAGATGAGGAGTGAATGGGTGGGGCGGGTGGGGTGGGGCGGGACGAGCAGGGTGAGCTGTGAGCGGGCGAGCAGCGAGCGGGTGACGGGGCCAGCCAGAGGTGGTGGTATTTGCTGGATCTCCAAAGTACTCAAAATTTCCGCTACTGGTTCACCCGAACCAGCTGAATACCACCTCTGCATATTTAACTATGTGATAGCTTCATACTTGTCCTTATTTAGTCTGTTTGGTTATAACATCCCATCATCTTAGCAATGTATGCATAAATCTATTTCATTGCCTTGCTCCCTATTCTCATCTAGAGACTAAGACTACAACAGTCCTCTTCTAAAGCCATTCAATAGCCCAGCTACAACTCACAGCACAGTTATCCCTTAAATGTCTACATAACTCACATGCCAGCACTCAGATTATAATCTCAGTAACATGCATATGTGGGAGGCTGCAATTAAAAAGGCTCAGTTATGGATTTAGAATACTTGTACTTAACACTAAATTTTGTTATGGTTATCACTTCACTTGAGAGCAGCTTGCCATGGCTGTTTATATTTACTTTTTTAAATGATACCACAGAAGGAAAAAGTAATAATAAAACAGTAATCAGACTAATACAATATAGGGGTGCAAGTTCTAACACTCCTCTTCCTTACCCAGCTAGGCAAGCGCTCTCTCTCTTTCTCTCACTCCCAAAAATGTGATTTCTAAAAAAAATACATTAATGTCACCAGGTCACCATTTAAGAGGATGCATAAAAACAGAAAAAGGGAAGGAAGAGAAGTCAAAGTTTCTTCCCAACTTCCATTGATTCCATCAGACTAAGAGGTATTAACATTAGTGCAAGATGCCTCAATTACAGCAGGGCAGCTGGTTACAGTAAATGATGCCCGTAATCCTGCCTTTCTTTCACACATAAATGTACTTCCCCTGAGAAATCTAGCCACTTAAAGCCTACTGACTGAAAGGCAATATATGTGAAAGGAAGTGGTTACTATAACTTTTCATATTCACCAGGAAAAGCTTAAGTAACCCCAAGGACTAGACTATTCAGGGAAATGTAAATGGCAGAGTGTTTCAAGTATGAATGGATACCATCTGGAGAAGTAATGGTCAATAATTTGCACCCAACAGTCAGATATATAATTGATTATTGTACAATAAAGCACAATTCTCTTACTTCAGCTTCCATTGAGCAACAGTGGATA
Organism: Diadophis punctatus similis; assembly: GCA_023053685.1. Classification (NCBI taxonomy): domain Eukaryota; kingdom Metazoa; phylum Chordata; class Lepidosauria; order Squamata; family Dipsadidae; genus Diadophis; species Diadophis punctatus. The sequence continues at coordinate 20,831,753 of JALIGW010000008.1, forward strand.
AATAAAAGAATAATAAGTAAGGAATATGGAAAGTAAATTATTTAAAAATTAATTAAAAATGGATATAGAAGCAGAAGAATAAAAGCACAACCATTGCCTCCCCTATTAACATAACACACAATTTACCAGAATACTGTACTTATTCACACAAAGTGATTCAAGCAATTAATAGAGGAATGAAGTTCATGGGTAAGTTAATAAATACAAAAATATGTTTCATTAGATGTCAACTGCTATCATCAAAGGACTTCAAAGCTCTCTTCTTGCTCAAACATTTCCTACAAACAAATAAACAAAAAGGAAAATCTGATATAGGCTCTAAATCCCATCTGCAATATAATATCTGAAAAGGAAGCCAGACTGGAAAATATATCTCCACCGGTATATTGAACAAGCTAATACAAATCATGCTATAAAGTTGTGATGGCGAACCTATGGCATACGTGCCAGAGGTGGCATTCAGCACCCTCTCTGTGGGCATGCGAGCCGTCGCCCCAGTTCAGCTCTGCTGCGCATGTGCACGTGCCTCCCGCTGGCCAGCTGGTCTTTGGGTCTTTGACGTGCATGTATGGGGGGTAGGTCACGTGTGTGGGCTGTGTGTGCATGCATGGGGGTGGGGCACATGCAGGGGCGCAGGTGCATGCACAGTGGAGGCATGCAGGGGGTGCATGTTTATGCATGGGGACATGCACGTGCAGGGGGCACATGCTCATGCCCGGGAGGCATGCGCATGTTTGGGAGTCAGGTCGTGTGCAGGGGGGCTTGTACGTGCATGCACGGGGGCAGGGCGCATGCACAAGGGCCGCACGTGCATTGCATTTGGGGGGTTTGGGTGCATGTGCGCACTTTGGACACACAGTCCAGAAAAGGTTAGCCATCACTGCTATAAAGCCTTGCTTTTGACTAAGCAATCTGCCTGTCTTACAGCTTGGTAATGGAATCTGATGCACGGATGTGATTGACAACATTCACACAACGATACCATATCCTCACATATATTTCATCATTCCTCCCCCCTCCCAATTCAATCCCTTGTGGATCTATGTTTTCCTAGCAGAAGGAACACCTGGAGATTTCCAGGATCTAGTTTCTTCCACTAAAACCCTGTCCTTGGTAATTTGATTTACATTTTTTTTATCAACCCCAACCAAAATATCATAATTCTACAAGTAAGCATCTTTATTTTTGATTGATCAGACCAAGGCAAATATTGTCAAGTTTGCTATTGTTAAAGGCTTAAATAAGGATGAAAAAACATAAATAATACAGATTTGATAAAGTGAGAGAATCAGCCCCAAGAAGTCAATTCTCTCTTAAAGTAATTTGGGGTTACTTCTGAATACTCCTGGTGACAAGTAAGAACAAAACCATTTATTTATTTGTTTGTTTATGTTCTGCCTTTATTATTTTTACAAATAATTCAAGGTGGCAAAAAACATTCAACACACTTCACTCCATTTATTTTTCCCACAACAACATCCCTATGAGGTGAGTTGAGCTGAGGGAGAGTGACTGGCCCAAGCTCACCAGCTAGCTCTAAGGTTAAGGTGACCAGACGTCCCGATTTTGGCGGAACACACCCGCTTTTTCACCATTTGTCCCGCGTCCCGCCCGCCCTCTTAAAAAGTCCCGATTTTTTTAAAACAATGCCCGACTAGGGCATTCTTTCAAAAAATCGGCCTGAAAGGCAGCAGGCCTCTCAGCTCGGGCCGGCGTTGGCGGCGGGCGGGCGCTGGAAGCTGGGGGGAGGGGGAAGGGAGGCTGCTCCTCCTCTCCTTCCCCCACCCCATCCCTAGCCCCGCCCTCGGAGGCGCCGCTGCAGTTGGGAGGGGTGAGGGACGAGGAGCCGTCGCCGCTTTGAGCTTACGAGTGGCGCAAACAGCCCTTCCTCGTCCCCCTCCCCTTTCTTCCCCCCGTCGCCTCGCTGCCGCCGTTGCCCTGGGGCCGGGCGGGCGACCGGGAGACCGCGGCACTTGGATGCTTGGAGCAGGTAAGCTCCGGCTGCCTCCTTTCCCCGTCTCCCGCCTCCCGTTCGTTGCTTGCCAGCCCGGCCGAAGGGAAGACGGGAGGCGAGGAAAGGCCTCCCGAAAGGAGGGGAGGCTTCGGGAGCCCGCCTCCCTTTTGGGCCGAAAGGGAGGCGGGCTCCCGAAGCCTCCCCTCCTTTCGGGAGGCCTTTCCTCGCCTCCCGCCTTCCCTTCGGCCGGGCTGGCAAGCAACGAACGGGAGGTGGGAGACGGGGAAAGGAGGCAGCCGGCAGCTTACCTGTCACGAGCTGCAGGCATCCAAGCGCCCTCCCGCCTCCCCCCCCTCCCGCCTCCCCCCCACCTCACCTGGACGCCGACATTTGCTGTTTTGCCCTCTGCGCATGCGCAGCGTTCTGCGCATGCGCAAGGGCAAAACTCAAATGGAGAAACCCACCCCCGTCAATGGTGTCCCGCTTGAAGAAAAAAAAATCTGGTCACTTTATCTAAGGTGGGATTAGAACACATGGTCTCTCACTTTCTAGTTCAGCACCTTAACCACTAGACCAAACTGGTTCTCTCTTTAACTATTATGTATAATTGTTTCCCTTAACAATTAAGAGACATCATAAAAGCAGGAAGCAATATCAAAGAGTCTGGAACAAAGTAAAAATGCACCTACAAAAATATGTGTGTATATATTTATTATAGTAACCTTAGAACAGACCACTTTATATCCAAAGAAATTCACCTAAGCAACTAAGAAATCAGCTAGACCCATTAAGTACCACTTGATTCTTTAATATGTTCATACTTCCCTGACCATCTTTTCTGCCTTCCATGAAACTTGTTCTGATTTAGATATAGCCTTATTAATGCAATACTCAGAATTGACTTCAGTAAGTCTAATTAGTGATTTCTCTTTTGATGATATGTTGATAGAAATTGTAGTCCTCTTTTACCAAATATCACAGACCTCTTTAAAGTCAAAAGCTAAAAAAAAGAGGTCATAGTTATAGAAAACAATCCTTTCCACCCAGTAAGTCCAGGTTCAAACCTTAATATTTCCAAAAATGGATGGAGAAAGCTTAAGTCTAAAAATGTAGAGTACCTGCCAGTCAAAACAGCTAAAATAGACTGACTGGAATGGGCTGCCTTTAATGGACTGCAAAAGGTGTTTTCCTATTTTCTGCTCTGGATTGGAACAGAAATTTGGGCTGACTACCAAACCTAGAATGAAAAAAATGGATGTATGCATCTAGATATGATGCATGTATTTACATGTTAGTTTGTATCATATATACAACATATTATATATGCTTCTCCTCAAACAACACTCCCTTTATATGTTGAGAAATTTAATAGCGCAGAGACAGCACTAAAAGACAAACATCAGGGCTATACTTCCTATATTCCTAAGAAATTGAAATCCTGTCCAGGCAGGAACAAAGCTGCCTACAGATTACTATGATATTCAGGGTTTAAGAAACAGATATTCCATTTTTAATTGGACTGAAACAGCTCTACTTTTCCATTTATCATCCTATTGCTCATATTAGGCATTTAGAAATATTATTTTTCAGTAATCATTCTTTCTCTCCTCTTCCGATGTGTTTCTTTCTTCCTTAGAAGATCCTGCTCAATGACCACAATCATTGAGAGAGGGTGGAATGCAGTGAAGAAAAAAGCAAGGAAAACAAAGGGGAGGGCACTCTTTTTCAGTTCAATTAAAACTTATAACAGTCTGCCAGTTTTATGTAGGAAGGAATGGAAGGGTGTGGAAGGAAATGCTGACAACTAGAAACTTATTAATCATTGTAATCAACACAAAAATCCTGTTTGATGATGCTACAGTCATGGCACAGACAAATTTACCCCAGGCAAAAGCAAATGTACATTTACTGCTCCAGCTTGTACTATATTAAATTTGCATTGAATGATTAATCATCAGGGGATAGATCCTTTAAGTTACATAGCTTGACTATTCCATGTACAGAATTGCCAACAGGAAGGCCTCCTATTGGCCTTTTCATGTAGTTTCTGTTAATTATTCATTAGGGATAACGCTCTTGATGATACTTGTTACAGCATTTGATCACATGAAAGAAATAAGATTTAAGGAGCATGAGAACTCTCAGCACTCAAAGAAAAGATAATAGAGTAGAACTACCTCATATTAAATGCATTCATATAAAAAAATAAAGCTAGAGTCTATAAAAGATAAAGGTCATAAACTGGTTATATTAGCTAAACCACACAAAATTTTAAGCCATTATGACTGAATTCACATATACTAAACTGATTATTGATTATCTAGGTTTTCCATCATCATTAGCAACATCATTATTGTTATCATCCTTTTTAAAATCACATGGATTGATTCAATACTAAAGACTTACAATACAAGTACATGTGATGCATTTGTTCCCGTCAGGATGAAATTCCTCACCTTCAGAGAAATGTCTACCTTCAAGTGTGCAACCTGGAGAAAAACAAATATTTTATACATTTATGTAAAATAATGTATTGCACACCTATATATAGAGAGATGTAATGTGTGGGTGTGCTTCACACTGGAAAAAGTTATCAACTAATTAAAATAGGCAATACTGGGATAGGTCAATTGATATTCTAAATGTAATGCAACATCAGGTGCTTGGTGATAATCATACAAAATATTTTTCACAAACAATGGATGAGAAGGGTACTATGCCTGCTATTTTTGAGATGCTGAGCACTGAGGCAATGTGTAATGTGAATTTTTAAACCAAAGCTTGTACAAGAAATTCATTCAGCCACAATACTTATTTTGCTCTCCAAAGAAAGCAACTGGATAGAGGTTTTGGTAATTTCCCACAGCAGAAGAGATATTATTTTCCCTCAGAAATGAATTATTATTTTTTAATAAGTTTTTATTTATTTTCTCTCCACATTTATCACATTTACATTTGCACATATACCTCCAATACATCAATAAAATACATTTTCATCAAAAAAATCAACAATCCATTTTTATTCCTAGTCTTACTATTATTAATCTATCTGTTTCTACCTTTTTCCCCTTCACTCCCCTCCTTTTCTCCACCTCGCCTTCTTGCACCTTCTTTCCCGCTTTCTACTTCCCACTCCTTCCTCCTTTCTCCCTCTCTTTCTTCCTTCCTACTTCTCTCTCCTCCTTCCTGCTTTCTCCCCTTCTGTCTTCTCTCCTTCTCTCTCTTCCTCCTTTCTACTTCCTCTTTCTCCTTCTAAAACCTTCCCTGAGTGTGTTAATTCTAATGCCCATTATACTGTATATAGCAGACTAATAACATATTTACTTCTCTAAATTTGTCAGATTTATTTTATATTTCTTATTTCTTGACCTCTATTCTGTTAAATCTTGTTTTAGGAATATGTTATTTATCTAGTGCTACCTCCTTTCTAAACTAATTTTGTCTCCCGAGTCAACCACCGATTAATTCAATTTTATTCCATATTAATCGGCATCTGCTTGCTGGGCCTCATCGCGGAACCTGATCCTCATCAGCTGGATAAAGTCATCCAGATCATTTAATTCAGGGGCCTCTTCATCATGGAGCTCCGCCACCCACTCGGATGCTTCCCCATCATTCATCCTCTCGGTAATCTTATCGATCAGCTGTCTATCTGTCTGGAACAGCACTCAATTTTCGTCGACGTACACCAGCACCCGGTGGAGGAAGTAGGCCAGCTTTGTTGGGTGCCCATCAAACGTGGCTCGAAACCGGGGGTGACCTCCTGGGGCCGAGGGGGGGTGGCTAACCCAGCGGTGGCTGGTGGAGCCGTGGCTTGCTGCAGGGGTCCTCCCATCTGGATCCCACCGTACTGCATCTGTTGGCCCCAACACCCCCCCCTGGAGAGGGACTGGTGCGGCCGGTGCTGGCATCTGTTGGGGGGGCTGCCCTGGGGCCCACTGGCATTGCACCCATCCCACTCCGGGGAAGTACCCCCATCCCAGAGGGGCCTGCCATGGTGGCATGACTCCAAAAGTAGGTGGTGGGTTTGGCTCTGGCATCCTCTCTCCCCCAGTCTGCCACCACTGGTTGGCGGGTCAGCCTTGGAGATGGGTAGCGGGGTTCCCACCTAGGAAGTGGCCTGGTAGGGAGGCTTCCCAAACTCCCCCCCGTAGCGGTGTGAAAAGAGGCTGTCACCCTGCTTTGGTGGGAGTTTCGAGGTCTCTCTGGGAAAGAGAACACGGGCTGGGCCAGGTTCCATCTCGGAGCTTCCATCCCTGAGAGGGAGTTTGTCCAACTCACACGTAGTCGTCCAAACTGATCGGGAAGGTCCGTCAGTGAGTGTATGTGCGAGCCCAGCTGGGATCCCTCGTCTTCAGAATGCCCCACGAGCAGGATTCTTGGCTGGCCCCATTCGGAATCTAGGCTCACTCCGGAATGCAGGGGCTGCTCTAGCCTGCAACCTCCCATAGCTCCCAGCGAGGTCCGCTCCATCTGAGAGAGAGGCTGAGGGGCTGGTAGCTTGCTCTGTGCCCCCATCTGACGCTCTCTCTCCGTGGCCTCCATGGCCTCCACAAATGCCAGGGAAGGAGAGTAGAGGCTCCTAATACACTCCTCTGCGTCCTCCTTGCCAGGATCCTTGGCCGGTTTCTCTTCTTTCTCCATCTTCCCTGAGTCTTCTGTACCGCCCGGCGTTGGGTCGGAACTGGGGCTCAGGACCCCAACCAGCGCCCCAGAAAAAGGGGTAGCTGGGTAAAGTTTTAAATGAGATTTGGGTTAGTGTAACGGTTCCAAATAGTAATCGAGCAGAAATCAGAGTCCAAGGCAAAAAGTTCACCAAAGTTCAAATTTATTGCAGACACCATGTTGGCAACGCATGGGAAACCCAAATCTAATTTGTCTCCCAAGCTCCCTTTCAATAAGAAATGGCACTCCTTGTTTCCCACCCCCATCCAGGTCACGTTGCCCACTAAACTTCTGCCAGCGTAGCAACCCCTCCTTGCAGGTGCTGGACAAAGATGACCTTGGAGAAGCCACAAAGAATTTGCTATCGGTAGCTTCTCACGCTCTCTGCATTCCCCCTCCCCACTTCTATGTAGAATGTTCTTATAGTAGAACAGTGGCAAACGATGCTTTGACACTTTTGCTTTTATACCACCAATTCCTTTTCTCCCAAACTCCTTTTCTCCCCTTTAAATATTTCATTTGTATAAGTCTTCTTTCCATTCCTCTCAACCTCTTCTCCCTATTTCCCCTTCTTTTTTTACTTGCTTTTTTCGATGCCCATATTTTCCCCTTGTTATTTTACTTTTAACACTGTAAATCCCAGTATAATTATTATAAATTCCAATAAGATCATCCATCTGTCCTTCATTTTTAATGTCCTTATCCTTTTTGTTATCAAAGAGTCCAATATTTTCATTAATCTTTTCTTCTAGTTTTATCTCTCCTTTATTATCTTCTTGTTTTATTTATTTATTATTTATTTATTAGTTGCATTTGTATGCCACCCACTCCACAGAGACTCTTCATTCTTTTCATTCGTTTTTCATTCTTTCAATTTTCATTCCCTACCATCATAGCTTCAGAGTGATTATTGTCATCTAATTCTTTTCTCATTTCTTTTCCATCTCCAAGTCCCAAAATGTAACTTTTTAAATCGTTACCCAATTCTTTCAAAAGTCCAACAAGTTCTTCATATTCACTTGCCTCCATCGTCTCAAAGTCACAATATGCAAATCCAAAAGAACTTGAAATCAGTCTCAGGCTGTTAGTATAAACCAACTTCCACAGCCTTTTGTAATATTGTCTTTTGTATAAAGTTTATTACAATCTAAGCAAGTTCCAGATGTGCTTTAAATCAATCTCCAGCTGTTAACATTAAATGGTTTTCACAGCCTCCAAGGTACTTTCACTTTCTTCCAAACTCTAAGATAGTTCTTACAAGTCAAGGTCAGTATTAGTGTCAACAAGGATATTCCCACAATTAGTTATAGTTTATCTTCCAACCAGCAGCAGATGGCAGTGTGTATTTCTGTCACATATCTTCTCTTTTTTACAACATTTACTTCTCAATATTTTTTTAAAAAAAGAAAAACCATTTAATATTTTAAAACATTTTCTTCAAATTTTTTAATTTTAATTTTTCATTCTCTTTAATTCCAACAAATCTTTTCTGAAATTTCCTTAAACATCGGACTTTAAATTCTATTCCTCCAATGTCTCTATAATTTCTCCAAATTGCTAGATAGCCGCTTTTTCCAGTTTAATACACTTTTAATTCCCTTGCCAGTTTTAAACTCTGTTCTTATCTTCAAACATGGCCAAACACTCACTAGCTTCTTAACTTCTCCCTGTCTCCAGCTCTGCACTTCAATCTTCTTGCCCAGGTGACTCACAATCTTTCAGTCCTCTTTCTGTTTGTGGTCGCTGAGGCTAGGATGACATTCCGTCATCTTTCACAGCCGCAGGCTGAGAGATTGTGTCAGTTCCCTGGGGAGTTTGCCACCCCCCCCCCCAGTCCACTGATGGTATCTCTCTTCTTCCCCTCCCCTCCAGGGAGGTTCTGACCCAGTACCAGCTTGTACCGGGTCTCCTGGCGGCTGGAATTCAGGATTCCCCAGTGGAGCGCGAGGAACTCCATGCTGCCTCAGTGCTGGCCATGCCCCTCTCCCTCAGAAATCAATTAATGCAGCATCTTTCGATTTGTCAATCCATTTCAAGAGGGCTGTCAGTAGTTAGAAGACTACAAAGATGAGAAAGGGTTTGTAAAGTGAATATAGGCGAATGATATGGAAGATAGGAAAGCATCATGCTGCAATAACACAAAGAGCACCAGCAAAATATGCCGCCCAGAGTCCATGTTGAATTGGGCGGCATATAAACCCGACTAAATAAAATCAATGTAGTAACTGAATGACATTCGGAGTGGTGGGAATACTGGCCCACATGAAAGGACAACAGAAATGAAGAGAAGGACATGGAATAGGTCCAAAGATATCAACTTTTCTTCAGCACGAGTCTTTTTCATTGTTTGGTCACACACAAAAAGACTAAATAATACAGACACCATGGTATCAGAACAGAGTAAAGACAATGATTATGGGGTGAGAAATGGTAATTTAAAAAGTCTGAAGTGCAACAAGCAATACAAGCAAAATTAGTCTTGGTCATACAAAAATATATCTATACATCTTAAATATTAAAACAAAAAAGTCAACTTTCCTGCTCTTCAAACATACAAGCTAATCTTTTTCAGTTCTTACCTGGACATATGGGGCAACATATCCCTGGTTCCTTGTAAGGCTTTGTACAATGAACAATACACTGAATCTCAGACTCCGTTATCACTCCTTCCTGCAAAATAACATAAGAAGGTCCAATTATTATCCACAAAAAATAAAAAGTATATCAACATCTACAAAAAAACCTCATAGATTGTTCATCCATACCTTTCACATTCTTCTTATCTCCATTTTATCAACATCGTGTAGACAAATATTTGACAGAAAATATGTAAGATTTAACGGATTTAAAAAAAAAAACATAGGAAGCCGTAGATCCCCATATAATTTTACCTGAATAGTCAGGAAATTCGATTTTTGTGCCTCTCTCCAAATCACATTTTCTTTCTAGGCAGTTAATTTAGTATTATATGGGCAGTCCTCAACTTATGACCACAATTGAGCCAAAAATTTATGGAACATTTGTTAAGTGAGTTTTGGCCCACTTTCTTACTACAGTTGTTAAGTCATATGAAGAAGCAGCAGATCATTATAAGAATCAGGACCGCTACAGCTATTCAGAATCTGGTTATGGATGTCAAATATGGTGAAGCTTTTTTTTAAGTAACAGTATATCATAGCATCAAAAATTAATCTAACAATCTCCCCAAAAACTACATGAGCCTGCTAGATCTAGATAAACAGCAGAAAACTAATAAAGCTATTAATGAAGTTTTTAAAAGGGGTTTTCGGCCTTATCAAAAATGTGTAGGGTACAGGAAATGTGAAAAGAATCAGCCACTCTGTTTTGATCCTAATAGATCTGATAAAAACATTCCTCCACTCCAACTGTTTGGAGAAAGAAAAGCTTATGAAAAGAGAGATAAAGGTGTGTAGAATAGAAGCCTTTTATCTCTGATGCTCCTGCAGATAGGAGTCTATTAAATGATCACTTCCTGCAGTGCTTATTCCAGAAGTCAATATGTTGATAAATATGAAGGGGATTTTCTCTGGTACTAGTTGCCATTCTCTAACGGATAGATATGGCTTCCTAAATGAGGGGGGAGCAGAGTTTTTTTTAAAGATCCAGGTTTCTAAATAGAAGTACAAATGCCCATTTCTGTTTTGTGATAGGACCAGAAAGGCTCCAGACAATATATGCTGAAACTGCAGAATTCCATAGCAATGTGCAAAGAACAAATGCACTTATCAGTGTCTTCTACCCTCTTCACTTCTGAGGCAATTCTTTGCTATTCTGATGTCACTGAGGAATGTTTTGCCAACAAATAGTAGTACTGAATCATATTGGCTAGGACTATAGAAAAGATATAAGGTGCACTATCATGATTTGTGCATGTTGCCTCAGATATTGTGTTCAATTTAATTTTTTTAGACAGTCAACATTTACTTAAAACTATATGTAATTTTGCTCTTCAGTATAAACATACTCTATGTAAGACTCTAAATATAAAATTGCAAGATTGAATATATTCTGATAAAACAGAAAAGTTCATGTCTTTTTTTTTTTCACGAGAAGTTGGAAGGTTTGATTGAACTTTTTTTTTAGTCCCAGAAGCTTCTTTTGTTGCCCTGGATGCGACAGCGGAGAAATGCAATGGAGCTGGAAAGCAGGTTAGCAAAGGATGCTTTGGGGAAACAAGGGGAGCTGGGTGGTGGTGCTCCAAGCTCTCCAGCTCCATGGTGGTGGAGAAACACAACGGAGCAGGAAGGCAGGTGGCAAGGCAAACCCCGCAAGGGCTCCAGGCATTGAAACGGGCCCATCTCAAGGCAAAGCCAGAATCTACTGAAACATGGCAGCAGAGCTGCAGGCCTCCAAAACTGCCGCCTTTGAAATAGCGAACAGAGACCAGGCAGTGTGAGGTGGTGCCACAGGATGGAAGTGGTAGGTGGAGGAGGAGGCGGCCACCAGTCAGGTTATCTAAAGGGGGCGGGGGGGACCGAAGAAAGCCCCACCAGTGGCGGATGCAGTTCATGCACAGCAGCAGCAGAGGCCTTTCACCATCACTCCCTCCTGGCTCTGAAACAGCAGAGGGGTACCGGGAAAGGGACCGAGCCACTCCACACATCCTCCATAGCATGGCAGTATGGCTCGGGAGGGAAGTGAAAGGAAAGAGGTGGGTAGGCAGCCGGGTCACTGAATGGGTGAGGGAGGTCACCGAGCAGGCAGTGGCCTGGCTGCAGGGGCACTGAGGTGTGTGGGTGTGGGGCGCATGTTCCCCTGCCACCTGCCTTGTCTCACCTCATGGCAGTGCTGTGTGCCCTCCTGCCCTGTTGTGGCTGTGATGGGACAGAGTGCATGGGGCTTAACTAGGGCTTATTTTGGGGGTAGGGCTTATATTAGGCACAGGCGTGAAAATTTGGGCTGAAGCTTATTTTTGGGATAGGTCGTATTTTCGGGAAAACACTGTATTTAAATGCACTCTATAACATTTGTGGGTATTAGAAACCTAAGCTTGGTATCAGATTTAATGTAAACTATTTCAGATATTCATAACCTCACTTAACATCTTGAATCCATTTCTCTGTGTAAAAATGCTTTCACAGAATGTATTGAACCTTTCCTAAGGGAAATCTTTATTTTCCTGCTTTTTTCATAGGCAAGTCTCAGAGCAAAAAATATATATTGCAATACTCTGACAACAGGCCCATACATTCATCACTAACTTCAATATTCTTCATGCAAATCCCAACTCAAGATCAGTTTCACTATATGAAATGACAGGAGATCGCTTTTGCTTTCTTTCTTATGCTTTATGAATATCAGAAATTCAATGTTTAGTCTAGTGTTTAAGACAGCAATCTAGAAAGCAAGAGACCGTGAGTTCAGCTCCCACCTGTAGGAGATGGCCAGGCTGAGCTTGAGGGAGGGGATAAACAGGTCATCAGTCATTAGTCCCTGTACGCTCACAAGAGATTCAAGTCCAGCCCATCTTGAATGCCTTTCTTATCTCTCGCTAATTTTCCTTGACCATTAGTAACTCAGATTCTTGTAGAGTGCTTAAGCTTGCAGTAAAACTTTATACTCATTTGAACTGTCTGGTTCTCCTGATTTTCCTTAGCTGAGTGACCTTAAGTCAGTCACTCTCTCTCAACCCAGCCCATCTCACAAGGTTGTTGTTGTGGGGAAAATAGGAACAGAAAGGTGTGTTTCAATGTGTTTACTGTCAAGTTATTTGTAATACTAATAAAGGCAGGATACAAACAAACAACAAACAAATAAATAAATACTTGTTCTTACCTGACATTGTAGTGTGAAACAGGGTTTATTTGGACTCTGCCATAACACTGAGCTGTTATATGAACTTCCTTCAAAACTGCAACCTAAGGATAAAACAGAAATAAATAGAACAGTTAGTAATCTACACACTTATTAAAAATATTACATGAACCCAGAGCTGTTCAGTTTTTAAAGCTCTGATTGCTTATAAAGTATCAGTTATCAAAGGCATGATCTGGACTCTTAAAAAAAAGCTAATTCTCATGGGTCAGAAAATATATTTGAAAATATGCCAACAGACAATCATTTATCATTAATGAAAGGGGCGTTGTACTTACCTGATACGCTCCTTCTCGTAGGGTGGAACTATCATCCAGGATGGGTTTGACCTCATCCAATCAGATAAGGACTGAGTCTGTTAATTAAAATACTGGGGGCACTTCTGCCTCGCCAACCCAGTTACTGATGAAGACCGAAGGAAGAAAACAGACTCGATGTGGTAACATGAACTAAGGAATCAACACTGTCCATATCTACATAAAATTCTTCTTTTTTTAATTGGAAAGTACAACAGAAGATGCAAAGACGAACAGATAGGGTAACCGATTACAGGCAAGAAGTGTCCCCACGCTCCCGTTGCACAACTCAACATCACAAAGGAACAATTAATCTGGGAGGGACTGGATGATAGTTCCACCCTATGAGAAGGAGGGTATCAGGTAAGTACAATGCCTTCTCCATAGTGGGTGGAACTATCATCCAGGATGGGACATACCCAAGCCGTTTGTCCTAGGGAGGGAACAACTGGAACCCCTCAACTGTCAGCTTGAGACACAGATTGCAGTACTCTACGGCCAAAGGACGCCTCAGCAGAGGCAAACTGATCAATCTTATAATGCTGCACGAACTGCAAAGGAGAAGCCCACGCCGCAGTGTGGCACACCTCCTCCAGCAAAGCCTGGGTTTGCCAGGCAGCTGATGTGGCCGCACTCCTTGTGTGGTAGGTCGTGATCATGAGGACAGATCGTAGGCTGCCACGATGATAGCGCAGAGCCAGCAGCCTACAGTAGATGCCAATACCTTCAGCCCCGAGGAGGCGGGTAGGAAGGACACGAACAGAGATTCAGAGCACTGAAGGGCTGCAGTGCACTTGATGTAGGTACGTATGGCCCTCCTTACATCCAACTTGTCCCATTTGCGCTCAAGCTTGTTAGAGGGGTTGGAGCAAAAGCTAGGCAATATCAACTCCTGAGCCCTGTGGTACCAGGAGTTGACCTTTGGGATGAAGGTTGGGTACAGGCGGAGGACAACTCTGTCCTGATGGATCACACACAGGTCGCTCCATACAGAGAGCGCTGACAGTTTGGAGATCCTCCTGGCCGAGGTAATGGCGACCAGGAAGACCACCTTGTACGTCAGGTGAAGGAGAGAGACCTGGCGGAGGGGCTCATATGGGGCCCATGTGAGGGATTCCAGGACCTTAGCCAGGTCCCAGGTAGGGAATCTATGGACCACTAGAGGGCATAGATTACATGCACCCCTGATGAAGCGGCGGACAGCTGGAAGGTGCGCCAATGAAGACGCCTCCCCACAGAACAGTACCGACGACAGAGCCGCCACCTGCCTGCGGACTGTATTGGGGGAAAGCTCCTTGTCCAGCCCATCCTGGAGAAACTCCAGAATCTTAGGAATAGGGACACTGATTGGGGAACACCTGGCCCGGGTGCACCATGAACAGAACACCTGCCATGTAGCGGAGTATATGCGTTCCGTTGAGGGCCTCCGGGAGGCCAGCATGGTTGTAATGACCCTATGGCAGTATTGCTGGTGAGCTAGGGAGCTCCGTTCAACCACCAAGCGGTCAATTTCAACCACGCTGGGTCCAGATGGTTGATCTGGCCCTATGTGAGGGAGTCCTGCAGTATTGGAATGATCCATGGAGGGGCCACCGACAGCGCCTTCAGATCAGCGAACCAGGGCTGCCTGGGTCAATGGGGGCCACCAAAATCACTTCTGCCACCTCCTGTAGGATCTTCTGCAGGACACTGATGATGATAGAGAAGGGGGGAAGGCATAAAGGAGGAGTTTGGGCCATGGGCCCCTCAGGGCATTGAAGGCCTCCACCCTGGCCGTCCGGTACCGTGAAAAGAACCTGGCCAGTTGGGCATTGCCGGGGGATGCAAACAGATCGACAGCTGGCAGTCCAAACCTGGTGGTCAGAGTCTGGAAGATGGCTGGATGCAACTGCCACTCCACCAGATCGATGGTTGTCCGGCTGAGCCAGTCTGCCTTGGAATTGTCTACTCCGGCAATGTGATCTGCTATCAGCAAGAGTAGGTGATGGTCCACCCAATGACACAACCTGTCGGCCTCCTTCATCAGGGTTCTCAAACGGGTGCCCCCCTGCCTGTTCACAAGCGCCTTGGCCACTATATTGTCCGTGAGGTCGAGAACGTGGTGGCCCGACAGATGGTGCGAAAAGGTCTTGAGGGCCAGGAAAATGGCCCAGAGTTCGAGCCAGTTGATGGCACACCTAGCTTTCTGCAGGGTCCACGTTCCCTGAGCCACTAGTCCCTGGGAATGGGGCCCCCAACCTGTGAGGCTGGCATCCATTGTGACTAGGATGCGGTGAGGTTCTTGAAAGAGACAGCCCGGCGATATGGCAGAAGACCTCCACCAGGTTAGGGATCTGCAGACTATCGGGGACACCAGAATCCGGATGTTGGAATTGCTGTGGTCGGAATTCTGAAAGGGCAAGAGAAGCCATCAAAGCTCCCTAGAATGTAGACGTGCCCAGGGGGAGATAGAGATGGTGGATATCATCTTCCCTAGTAGTGTGGATAGAAGGGAAATGGGCACCCTTCACAGGCCCTGGACCTGGGTCACTAGCTCTCTGAGACTGTCCTGTCGGTCTTGGAACAAGGAGACTCTACATTCTAGGGAATCAATGACTGCCCCCAGGTGAAGGATGGGTGTGGATGTTTCAAGGGGGCTTTTGGCCAGATTGATAGAAAAGCCATGATGAGTGAGAGTGGACATCGTGAGATGGAGGTGGTCCAAGGCCAATTGGTGGGAAGGTGCTAGGACCAGGATGTCGTCCAAATAACAGTGGACCCTGACAGCGAGGGTTCTTAGGTGTGCTGCCAGGGCCACCAGGACCTTTGTGAAGACACAAGGGGTGGAGGACAGTCCAAAGGGAAGGGCCCGGTACTGAAAGTGCCTACCTGCATAGCAGAATCGTAGATACTGCCTATGATCCCGATGGATGGGGATATGCAGATAGGCTTCAGTGAGATCTATGGAAGCCATATGGTCCCCTTGGCGGATGCACTGCAGGATGGTAGAGAGTGAGTGCATCTTAAATTTTTGGAATTTAAGGTAGCGGTTTAACCGCTTTAAATCCAGGATTGCCCTCCATCTCAAAAAACTCAAAAAGTTTTATAAGTACAAAGTACAAACATTTTTCATTTTTCTCTCCCCCTTCCCCCCTAACCCCAACCCACCCCCTTCCCTTCCCCCCAATAACTAAACATTAAATATTTGTACCTAATCAAAATACCTAAATATTTTAAATATTCTGTCAAATTGTTTATTCCCATATTTTAAAAAGTAACCCCTTATACGTCAAAAACCTTAAACTTAATCATAGAATCAAACACAAGATTAATAACATAATATTACAATATGTCAAAGTATCAGCTTCAAGATATATAAAATTTATAATATATATATATATATATATATATATATATATATATATATATATATATATATATATATATATATATATATATATATATATATATATATATATACAATCCTGTTAGTCTTTCCATCCATCCTATAAATTTCAACACTGCCTCCTTCTGTCGCTTGACAATTTTAGATCTGTCAGTTCGCCTCCCATCTGACCCCGATCCTCCGTCTCCTTTTCCACGTCGCAAACATCTATCTGGCTCTGCCAATCACTTTGGATCTCTGAAGATGTTTCGGTTTGAACAAAAATAAATGGCTTTTTCTTCTCCTCCTCTATTTCTTTCATGCTTCTTTCCTCTGGAATTTTGGATGCATCAGCTTTTAAAACGTTGACATAAAAATCAATAGCTTTCTTTATCGTGTTAAGCCGGTATCTTTTTCCCAAAAATTTCACAACTACTCCTGTTGGCGCATCCCATTTATATTGTAAATTTCGTTTTTTAAACTCATCAATCAAGAAGGCATAATCTTTTCTGGCTTTAAGCATTTTAGAAGGAATTTCTTTCCATATCATTATTTCCTGGCCATTTACCTGAAGATTGTTCTTGAAAGTCGCCTGTGTAATTTTATTCCGTAAAGCTCTTGTAGTAAAATATATTACAATATCCCTTGGCAGATGTTTTTGCTTTGCATACCAAGAATTAACTCTATATATCTTATCAATTTGCATAGCCAGTTCCTCTTTCGACATTCCAGACACCTGCTCCAGGGCCTCCACCATCCTTCCTTTCAAATTTTCATATCTTCCCTCCTTCAAGCCCCTCACCCTTATAGCGAATTCCATATTTCTGAATTGAAACATTAACACCTCTGTTTCAAAATTTGCAATGTCATTTTGAATCTTATCTATGTATTCCCCCGAAGTTATCAGGGCTTGTTTATTTTTTTCCAAACCATTCTCCACAACTTCCGTATTTATTACTAGTACTGTACAAACTGCCAACACATCCGCCCTCATTTGTAGATCCATCTTCTTTAAAGCAGCCTGCATTTTTTCATCTATTTCTTTGATTTTTAAATTAAATTCCGAAACCAGTTCATTTTTCATAATTTTCAAAGTATTAAATAAATTTTCAGGTGTTAAAGACTGTGAGGGTGTTAAGTCAGAAGTAAATTGCTTTTTTGAGATATGGCCAGAGGAATACTCAGTTCTTTTTTGCAAAACAGTCTTTCCAGGTTTAGAAGCCATTTCAGTATTTCCAGAGGAGTACAAAGAAAAAACCAGATCTCTACTTAGCAACGTTCTTTCCAAATCCAGAGCCAGTTAATCTTTTATTTTTTATAGAAGTATAAATTGTTATTTTAATCCAAGATCAGGAAACAAAAAGAGAAGAAATCAATTCTCAGGATCAGAAGTTTCCATAGGAAAAAAAAGCTGGTAACAAAACGAAAATCACTTTCACTTCCACACCCAAATCTTCGATCGCCATATTGTTGCCAGTTGCTTATTAAGCTACTTTGTTACTTTCAGAAGTGAAAGTCAGCGGTGGAATTAAAGTCACAAATTCGATACTTGCCCTTCAGGACTCCTGCCTTTCTCTGGCTGCTTTCTTTGAAGTTAAAATAATTATACCTTCCATTGTCGAAGCAGTGGTGGTCGCGGCATCTTGCTCCGCTTTTTAAGTGGAGGTTTCCAGCTTCCCGGAAAAACAGACAGGCTGCCTGGGGAGCCCTCACCCTTCGTGCCTTAAGTTGGCTCCTAGGGCACTAGGGGGGCTCTACCCCATCTGTCCCACTCTCATCTCTCCCCTTTGCCCGGGGAAGAGATTTTCAAGCCACCAGACAGCTGTTCTGGTGGCTTTTACAGGAAAAAGGAAAGACGCCCACCGAGGAGCGCCAGCGACGCCGTCGGAGCCAAGCCAGAAGCCCTGTTCCTGCAGCTGCTTGAGCCACTTCAGTGACGTCTGGTTGAAGAATGACGCTGTCGATGATGCCCAAACTGCCCAGGCGCCCGCCTGGTGTGCCCTCCTAAGTGATTGCTCGGAATGACACTCCTCCGGCCGAAGGAGTTCCTCCGAGTCCCCCGGCATGGTATTGGGGGGAGTAGAGGGTGGTCACCTGGAGGTCTACTGGCAGAACTGCTAACAGCTGCAGCAGCGAGTTGTCAAGGTTGAAAAACTGATGGTCAGAGTTGCTGGTGGTGAGGCCCATCGCCGGATTAGCCCACTGGTGCATAACAGAGTCCACAAAGAGCTGAGGCGCTGGTACTGTGTCCAGTGCTGGGGCGTGGTTAGAGAATAGGGGGTCGGTAGCAGTGACTGATGGGGTAGGTGTGGTGCTGAGACCAGCCACCAATTTGGCCTTGTACAGCAGTGAACTGAAGAGGGCTGGGTCAAAAAGAGAGGATGAGGATGATGTCTCTTGCACGAACTCCTCGTCATCGGACATGGTGACATCGAGGAGCTCGCCCTCCTCAGTGGACTGGTCTGACAGTTCATCCCCAGAGGAGTCAGGGGATTCAAGGCCTTGGTTGTCCCCCAGAGTCACCAGTCTATGCCCCCCTGAAGGCTGAGGGGCAGCTGGCTGAGATGGTCCCCCTATCTGAGGCTGTTGATGATTTTGCATCAGCCCTGCTGCTATGCCCTGCTGGATTGCTGCCGCTAGCATGGCCTACAGATCAGCATAATTGATCTGAACCACTACACTATCGGAGGCCCCAATGATTAAGGAGGGGCGGGCCAACTGGACCTGAGTAGCAGCGGATGCAGGGGTAGATGAAACACAGGTACCCAGAGCAAGCCCCCCCGAATGAGGCGCGGATGGCCAAGACCCCTCCTGGAGAGGTTGCACTGCCTGTTCAGCCATGGCCGATAGCTGAGATGGCTGCCCCCAGAGACTGTTGTCCGCTAGTTGGATCTGGGCCCTATCTAGTGAAAGAATGTCCCCTGAAATATTCTGGGGCCTGTCTGAGGGGGAAGGGGTGGAAGGCAGAGGCTGTGAATCATTGCCCTGCTTCTGCTTCCTCCTCTCTTCCCTACAAGAAGCCTCAGGCTGTGAGGCATGGGATCTCTGAGGGGCTCCTGACACTGCCTGTTGTGAAGCCGAAGGTAAGGCATCAGCAGCAGTGTGGGCCTTGGTTTTGGCCTTCTTCTTTGATGGAGGCTCAGCCATGGTCCCAGAGGACTAGGGCTAGTCTTTGCTATGCAGGGAGGTTGGAATCAGCCTGGGTCTGGGATCTAATTCTGTATGGAGACCCAAGGCTCAGCAAGTAGGCAGTCACCAAGGGAACTGGGAACTGAGGCAAGTGAGGTCCAGAGAGAACACAAAATGGCCACCGGAGGAAACAGATCCCAAAATGGCGGCTCGGCATGCTGAGAGCCTCAAGGAGCAGGCCACCTGGTAGACAGCAGCTGAAACAGTTAGAGTGCTTGTACGCCCAATTCGATCAATTCCTGCAGAGAGGAAGCCTGCCGGTGCAGAAACAACCCTTCCCAAGCCCCGCAGAGAGCCTAACTGCCACTAATTGTTTCCAGCTGGCAGTCAGCTTTCGGGGCATGCGAGCATGCGCGTGCACGGCTCAGCTGTCTCACTTTTTCCCCCCGAGTGGCCTGATGAGGCAGGGAAGGCTGTGAGGTGAGCGGCTGGATCGCTCGTTAAAGGCACGCTTCAGGGAACGCTGACGTGATCCCCTTCATTGGAAGCAGTACAGTAGAGCTGTACTGAGGGGACAAGCCTCAGAGACAGAGAGGAATTTGCTTCAGCTCTGCGTGCGTGGGCGGTGGGGTATCGCTCTCTTTACTTCTAACAGCTAAGCAGTCAGTTAATCAATATCAGTCCAAACTGCTTGCGCTGGAGCAGAAAAAAGTTATTAAAGGCTCCCACAGTGACTTGAACTGCCCCCCCAGACATGAAGGCAGATTTCAAGATGGCAGGGGGCAGGTGGAGCGTACGAGCTCCTGTAAGTGGCCGTTATTCAGAGGGGATTAAAGAGGGAAAGCAGGCCCCTCAGTCCCTCAGGACCAGAGCAGAGCCCAAGGCCCCTATTGCTCCTGCCATCCAGACAGATCCAGCAATGGTGTTATAATCACTAGATGACTGTATGGAGATGTAGACTCATGCTTGTTGAATTAATGAAGAGTAAAAAATCAGCAAGGAACAAAACCACATCTGTCCAGACTGAGGACTGAGTCAGTAACTGGGTTGGCGAGGCAGAAGTGCCCCCAGTATTTTAATTAACAGACTCAGTCCTTATCTGATTGGACGAGGTCAAACCCATCCTGGATGATAGTTCCACCCACTATGGAGAAGGCAGGGATCACTGGAACAGAAATGATGCACTTAGGATAAGTTTACACAAAAAGAATGATTGATATCTGTCAGAAAATCAGAGACAGACAGACTGACAATCAAGAGAACTTTAAAGAAGTCAAAATGACAAATGACAAAATGACATAGAACTTCTGCCTCTTTTTTATGACTGCTACACATTAAAAAGAGGTGGACTTCAATTATCTCCATCTTGACCCCCTCTACAGTCACCCATGGCAACAGATTAAACTTTAATCCAGTCAAATGCTATCAGCCTTACTCTATAGACTAGACAGGAAATACAATAAGATACACCAATTCTACTTTATTGTAGAATCTTGCAAGTCTGAAAGCATATTTTTTCTGCTGTCTGTCTCCCTTACAACCCAAGAAATATTTCCTTTTGAATCTCTTGCCACACCCATTATCCAGCTACAGATTACTCTGCTTCTTACTTGGCGATGTCCTAGGCAGCATCTCTTCACCTTGTTCACTAAGGTTTTTCCTACCACCATTACACAAACTAACATACAAGAGGGTAACTAAATGACAATCATAAAATTTACAGTAAAACACATTATGAACAGGCAAAAAAAAATTCTGGCAGAAGAACAATCGTATTTGGCCATAAATTGACACCTCCTTTTATAGAAAAAGTGGCAAATCTTAGCAATTTAGAACATATTGTTGGAGTTTTTGTTATGTAGAAGCTATATAACATACAGTACATTTCATTGGGACATCCAGGAATTCCTACTCAGTAGTAAACCAAGCTGTTAGGCTTATCCATATAAAAGTATATTAAAGCTGCATGAGCTGCACCTTTGATAGCACCTTAACCACTAAGGTGGGTTGTCTCACTGTAGCAGATGTTTCTGAATCTGTCTTCTACTACCACTGAAGTAATGCTATAAAAGTGGCAAACATAAATTTCCTGCAAAGCTTTCTTGATAATGACTGTTTTCTACATATTAGACAACAAGACCTCCCCCTCTTTTATAGAGTCATTAGCAGCTGTTAATTGATCAAAAATTGAAGTTATTGGGTTATTAGTAAACAAGCCTTAGCCATTAGACCAAGTCTGAGTCCAGGCAGAGGATATCGTTTTCTCTGGCCTTTATTTCATCTACCGGTAATTGTTTTCTGTTTCCCAAGGGTGATAATATCTTTGTTTAAAGCCTCAGAATTCTTTCAGCACACTTCTCTGACTTATTCTTGCTCTTAGTTTTTACTTCATTGTTATTCTCATGCCATTATTTAAATTTCCTATCTTCCTATCACTCTGATGCACTGATTCTTTCCTATATATCGGTATCAAAATATCCTAAAATCAAACCAATAAGTCAATCCCAATAATAATCAATGCAATCATAATCACCACAATCAAGTTGGAAGCATTTTGAAAACAATGCATATATCATGGATTGATATAAAACACACCAGCTGAATTTATGTTTCAATAAAAAAACTTTTTAACTATAATAGCAATAGCACTTAGACTTATATCTTAGAATTTAGAACTTAGAATAACTTTATTGTCACTTTGAATGTACTCTAATTGGCATACATTAAAATGAAATTTCATTACATACAGCTCTCAAAGGGTCACCACCTCCAATATACACTACATAAACATGACAAGATAAATAAATAAATACAAAATTATGCATATACCCACATATATTATATGACACAGAAAAACAACACAGTTTAGTTCGGATGTATACATGCACATAACGAGAAAAATGAATCTTGTGAGTTTACCAGACAGATGGCATAGGGAACAAAGCTGTTACAGAATCTGGTAGTCCTGCTAGAAATACTTTGAAACCTCCTCCCAGAGGGGAGCAACAGAAACAGACTGTAAAGTGGGTGTGTGGGTTCTCTAACAATGTTTTGAGCTCTAAGCACATAGCGCTTATAAGCAGTATCCTGAATAACAGGAAGCAAGCTTCCTATAATCTTCTCGACTATTCTTACCACTCTCTGTAAGGACCTTCTATCTGAGGCACTACTACCACCAAACCAAACAATGATGCAGTTTGTTAAATCTCATATATGCCTTTGTAAAAAGTGGCCAGGATAGGACTTCTGGTGGCAACGGCTTCTGTGCTAGGAGGCAAAAGGGCAGGGCTCTGTCCTTAAACCCCCTTTTTCCTGCTGAAGGACCTATTGTAGGTGCGACCAGACCTGGAGGGACCGGTCGATGGAGAGGGGAACTTCTGAAGTCCATGAGGCAACTCGCAATTGCTTCATAGGACGAGGATAACCCCCTCAACTTCGACGGAAAAGAACTGGCCATTTGGCTGGCCATAGCAGTAACGTCCACACAGCAGGAAGGCGAAGAGTGATCAAAGAAAGCTGAATCGGAGAGACAAAGGAGCCTTTTGGACTATTAATGCGAGCCATTCAGAGGGAGAGAGCCCTATTTAACAACAACAAATTGAAAGCAAGCAGCAAAGGTAAAGGGAGAATTGAAAAGGAGTAGCCATGGAACTGACAGCGTAGAAAGTGAAATCATGAGAACCTCGGGCGGAAAGGCTGAGAATAAGTGATTGAGGATTGAATGACTGAGAGATCCAGCACATATTTAAGAACGTATAAATCTAAAATATTTTGATTTGGTGGGTTTGTTCCGGACAAAGAGTGGAAAAACTATTCTTTGCCGCGAGGAGGAGAGTAAGAAGCAAGAGAGTGATTAACGGAGAGCGGAAAAAGAAGCCGGAAACAAACGCCATTCAATCGGAACTGTGCCGAGAGTGACTATGCAAAAAATAAAATAAAAGAAAGAAAGATTTTGAGCGAGTAAGGACTGGGCTCCGTGGATCTATAGAGGGATTTAATACCAGCTAAGAAATTAAAACTACCTTGAATTTTGCTTCTGGTTTGGACTAAAAAGTTTTGATTTTATTATCTTAGAGAGGAGAAAGGAGCCGTTTAGGAGTACAATAAACATTTGGGAACTATTACTTAAGGATTTGGACATAGAAAGGGACGTGAATAAAGGATACAAATTGGACTGGATTGGACTGGACTGGACTAAATAGAATCTTTCACTTTATAAACCTGTGGACTTATAAACGAAAAGAAATGAAAGACTTGCTAAGTATACCTAAAAGGATAAAGGAAAAACTATCTCAAAGTTCTCTTATGAAAATTGACAACCTTTCATTTTGCTTAGTAACTGTTTGTACCTTCTATTCTCTACTTTCTTCTCCTTTCTTTATTCTTCTTTATTCTTTCTTTCCTTTCTCCCTTTCTAATAGATTAATTATATAATGGTGTGATTGATAAATATACTTAATATTACAATTTATAACAATTGATAGCTAATTAACTGTTTATAGTGTAATTAATATAAGAAGTTGGTAAATTATATATTTATGTGATATTTATCTATAGCTCTTCACAAATTATGCATACATAATATTAACACTCAAATAATTTAATATGTTTAAAGTGGATTATACAAGGCAATTATAGAGTTGTGATAGGAAGTCCAATATAAGAGCTATAACTGTTTAAAGGATAAGAATAATAATTATATTTTTATAAACGTATAATTATTTGGAATTGATTGAAGTTTATATTAACATAACTATATTTTAGAATAACTAGTGTCTTTTTCTGCTATAAGATACACATATCCAAGTTATAAGAGTCAAAACAATTGTATATGTCACTGTGGAAAAATATACGAGAATCTTTTAATATCACCAGTATAACTACCGCTACCAAAATGAGTAAAAAGCAATCATCAAACCCCACTTTAACAGTTCAAGAGTCTCCAATGCATCAAGAAACCATTGAATATGTTACCAAAAGAAAAATCTGGATCATCTAGTAGCTTGCAATCTATCCAAGAGACATTATTTCAGATGAAGGAATCAATGGTGAGAACCAATATAATATTAGAAAACAATAGAGAAGAAGCAAAAAAATATAATGAGGAACTAAAAATAGAAATGGTTGAAGTAAAGGACAAGGTGAAAGGAATAGATGACAAGATTGTAAACATTCAACAAATTTTAAAAGAAAATGTACAAAAGATTAAGACAATAGAAGATAAAATAGAAAGAGTAGAACAAAGGATTGATGGTATAGAAGAGAAAAACACTGCGCCCTCTAGAAATTTAGTAGAAGCTATAGCTCATTTAGAGATAGAACGCGCCTCATATAATTTGAGATTCCAAAACATCGCAGAAGAGAAAGGGGAAAACTTGGGTGAAAAGATGGCCGAGATATTAGTTGAAATTTTACAAACTGATGCACAGAAAATAAGGCGAGAAATCGATGAAATTTATCGTGTGCACACAATCTATGCCAAAAGACACCACTTGCGAGGAGAGGTGCATGTAAAATTTGCGAGGAGAGCCATCCGAGACTATATCTATAGATGGTCTAGGAACGAGGCAATTTCATATAAGGACAAGGAAATAATCATATTAAAACAAGTCCCCTGTAGAATCAGAGATAATAGGAAACAATATCATTTCCTAACTAAAAGATTAATAAAGGATAATATAATGTATAGATGGCTGATGCCGGAGGGGCTCTTGATAACATGACAGGAGAAGAAGATTTAGATTTATTAGAGTTGGAAGGGACCTTGTAGGTCATCTAGTCCAACTCCCTGCTCAAGCAGGAGTTCCTACACCATTTGAGACAGATGGCAGTCCAGTCTCCCCTTGAAGGTTGCAAGTGTTGGGGCTCTCACAACCTCCGCTGGCAAGCTGTTCCACTGGTTGATCGCTCTCACCGTCAGAAAGTTTCTCCTCACTTCCAGGTTGAATCTCTCCTTGGTCAGCTTCCATCCATTATTCCTTGTTTGGCTTTCTGGTGCCATAGAGAACAGCCTGACCCCCTCCTCTCTGTGGCATCCCCTCAAGTATTGGAACACTGCTATCATGTCACCCCTGGTCCTTCTCTTCGCCAGACTGGCCAAGCTCAGTTCCTGCAACCGCTCTTTGTATGTTTTATTTTCCAGACCCTTTATCATCCTGGTTGCTCTCTTCTGCACTTTCTCTAGGGTTTCAATGTCTTTTTTGTAGTGTGGTGACCAAAACTGGATGCAGTACTCTAGGTGTGGTCTGACCAAGGCTTTATAGAGTGGTACTAGTACCTCTCTGGTCCTTGATTGTATCCCTCTATTTATGCAGCTCAGGACTGTGTTGGCCTTTTTGGCTGCTGCTGCACACTGCTGGCTCATATTTAGTTGGCTGTCTACCAAGACTCCAAGATCCCTCTCGCAATCGCTGCTATTGAGTGTGGTTTCACCCAGTTTGTATGAGTATTTTTGATTCTTCTTACCTAGGTGTAGAATTTTACTTTTCTCCGTGTTAAATTTCATTTTATTGGTTTGGGCCCAGTGTTCGAGTCTGTCAAGGTCCCTCTGGATTTTGAGTCTGTCCTCTGGGGTGTTTGCTACTCCCGCAAGCTTGGTATCGTCTGCAAATTTGGTTAGTTCTCTTGCTATTCCCTCATCTAGGTCATTTATGAAGATATTAAAGAGTACTGGGCCTAGGATGGAACCTTGTGGTACGCCACTGCTTACTTCTCTCCATGTGGACTTAGAACCATTGAGGACTACTCGCTGGGTACGCTTGGTCAGCCAGTTGTTAATCCATCTGGTTGTATAGCTGTCTATCCCGCTTTTTTCTAGCTTATGAAGAAGTAGGTTGTGGTCTACTTTGTCAAATGCTTTGCTGAAATCCAGGTAAATATTATGTCTACTGCATTTCGCTGGTCTACTAATTTGGTCACAGTGTTGAAGAATGAAATGAAGTTGGTTTGGCATGACTTGTTCTTAACAAATCCGTGTTGGCTGTTGGTTATTACTTGGTTTGTTTCTAGATGATGTGAGATCTGGTTTTTAATTATTTTTTCCAGTATTTTCCCAGGTATTGATGTTAGGTTGACTGGTCTGTAGTTTCCTGGGTCTGTTTTTTTACCTTTTTTGTAGATAGGGACCACATCAGCTCTTTTCCAGTCCTCAGGGAGTTCCCCTGCGTTCCAGGATTTGTGGAAGATGTGGTGCAGTGCAGGGGTGAAATGTGAAAATTTTCCCTACCGGTTCTGTGGGCGTGGCTTATTTTGTGGGTGTGGCTTGATGTCTGGTGGGCGTGGCTTCATGTGGGTGTGGCTTGGTGGTCAGTTGACTTGTTGGGCGTGCATCATGGTCATGTGACCGGATGGGCGTGGCTTGGTGGTCATGTGACCAGGTGGGCATGGCCAAGTCAACATCACTTCTTTGCCCTTTTTGACCTACAGAAAGAAAATATACCAATTATTTCATGCAATTAATACTTAAATAAGATTAAACTAAGCACACAAAACAATAAGAGGTACACAAATACTTACATAAGAACAATAAAAGTGTTGTCCTCCATGTCACTTCTTTGCACCAATGATAACGGCCTACAAAAAGAAGATATACAATGATATACAAATTTAACCATTTAATACTTACGTAAGAATAAAAGAAGTACACAAAACAATAAAAGAGGTATACAAATACTTACATAAGTGTTAGTTGTCTTTTGCTTTAGCTTTCAGTTGTTTGAGGTATTTCCAGCTAGGGTCATCAGGGGCACTCTCCTCACTTCCACTTTTCTTGCCTTTGATGCGCGGATCATCGGCTGAGCGATGTTCTTTGAGCCACCTTCTCACTGCAGGAGCAGGGTCCCATTTTGAAAGAGGTAGGCCAGTAACGCTGATGGTCATGAGGTTTGTTAAATTGGAAACAGTTAGGCGGCTTCTGCTCTCTGAACATATGAAGTTCATTTTTGAAAAATCTCTTTCTGCTTCTGCAGAACTTACAGCAATTGTTCTGACAATATCTCTTGCTTTTTTAATGTTGTCAGGAATTGCATACCTCTTTGAATCTTTTAACACGTTCTCCACAAAATCTCTATAGTTGTTGATGTTAATCTTGTGCTTGAAAATGTCATCAAATGTGCGCAGTTGTTCTTCAGCTTCTGCCCATGGAATGACTACTTCCGCAAAATCCCAGTACTCTGGCACCAAAAAATGTAGAAATTGCAATTTATTTGTGGAGTCTTGCAATTGGCTACCTGTTTTTAAATGTTTACAGTCCATCAGTTGTTTCTGCAAATTGGTTATGATGCTACCTAAAAGTCTTTCCCGGTGAAGTCCAACAAATCGATGATTTTCTACAAAGTTTATATTTTTGAAGGTTTCTGAATTAATTTGCCCGTCAACTTTTGTTTCGTATTTACCCTTTCGCTGTGTAAGCACTTCAAATGCTTTTATCGATCTTCTCACCAGTTTTTCAGCCTTTAAAATGTCCGTGTTACGTTCTTGTAGTGCAGTTGAAAGAATTGAGATTTCTTTCAGAATATCTATCATGAGCGCCAAATCATTTAAGAAATATTTATTTTCCAGACGGGCAGCCATACCTGAGTATTTTGCATTCACATGAAAATACTGATGTAGCACTGGATAAGCACGCCACACAGCTATGGTTGCCCTTAAACTACAGGCAGCCCATCTTGGCCCAAAAACTCTACCAATCTTTACAATGTTAATGTCCAGTTCTTTGGATATTTCATCAAGTTCAATTTTGTTCTTATTGGATTGCTGAAAAATGGAGCATATCTTATCAATAAATATTTTAAAATGATTTACTTGCTTTATTTCCTTTATGGCGTCATCTAAAACAAGTTGGAGGCGATGGTTCAAGCAGTGCCATATGATGATATTTGGAAAGTCTTTTGCTATTCTGGTGCTCACTCCAGATTTTCTCCCAAGCATAACGCTGGCACCATCAGAGCAGAAAGCTATTAAATTTTTTTGCAGGTAGTCCTGGGTAAACCCTACCTTGTGTATACTTTCCAAAACAGCAGAACATATTGTCTCCGCATCTTGTTTCTTCAATTCAACGAGCTCCACAAAAAGTGTTAGTGGCTCCTCTGGGTCCTCAACTTTCACAAAAACTATCAAAACTGGTATGCAGGATACTGTTGAGGCTTCGTTGATGATCAGGCATATTTTCATATTCTGTTTAATGATGCTGGTAAACATTTGGGTTCTGATGTCACTTGCAATGCACTCAACTATTTTCACAACTGTTGGCCTTGAATGCAATCCTACTCCCAGATCTACTCTATTCATAGTTTGTAATTCTATCGATTCAGCAATGCTTGAAATTGGTCTGCATGATTTTGCCAGGCTGTAAACAGTTCTGAACATGTTAATAGTGGCATCATATTGGGTATCAGGAACCTTGTCCATTGCTTTTTCTATGGCTTCCTCCTCCGCTTGTTTTAGGTTGTCTCTGCAAATGGCATGTGATTTCGATGTGAAGTGTTCTCTCATTTTCTTCCTTAGAGACGCCTGCTGCACTTCCTTTTTTATCCCAGCTGCCTCAATCTTGAAATGCTTCCATTCCTTGGACACATGAATAC
The DNA here is from genome assembly GCA_023053685.1 of Diadophis punctatus similis. Taxonomy (NCBI): domain Eukaryota; kingdom Metazoa; phylum Chordata; class Lepidosauria; order Squamata; family Dipsadidae; genus Diadophis; species Diadophis punctatus. The sequence continues at coordinate 20,860,577 of JALIGW010000008.1, forward strand.
CACCGTCCAGTGTGAACCCATGTTTTCCGCAGTACGTGCAACCTAGTTTCTTGTTTGAAACGTCCAACCCCTCATACTTCTGTTGGAAACTGCTGTACTGTTGCATAGACCAGCAATCTGGAAGAATTATTTCTATTTCAGGCTTGGGCGACTTGCTGCTTTCTCTGCATGCAAGTGGTGGAAGTGGTGGTGCTTGGGGTGGTTGTGGTCCTTGGGATGGATCATCCAAGGGCGGCACTTCTGATGGTTGTTGTTGTGCCAGTTTTGGTTTCTTGGCCAAGAAACCCATCATTGTCTGTTGCCTTTTCATCCTTCCTGGTAAAGGCTGCTACTGCAAAAGGGAAAAAAGGAGCTTTGTTAGCTGAGGACACACAATGTAAAAGCACACAAAAAGCTCAGATTTAACAGATTTACAGAGTTGGAAGAAGGGACCTTGTGTGGTCATCTAGTCCAACCCCCTGCCAAATGGCTCACACACCATGAAAAAGCAGCTGTTAAATTTTTACAGATTTAAAGAGTTGGAAGAAGGGACCTTGTGTGGTCATCTAGTCCAACCCCCTGCCTTTTGCAGCATTGCAAAAGCATGCAAAATGGCCCCTGCCTTAAGTAGGAGCCTCACAGAGCAACAGAGCTGAAAACACAACTTTACACAACAGCACAACAACACAAATGGCTCACACACCATGAAAAAGCAGCTGTACTGACTCACACACCATGCAAAACACAAAACACAAAAGCATTGCAAAAGTTTTAAATGGCTATGGCTACTATTTTTTTAAAGCAAAAAATAAAATAAAAAAGGTTACTTACCCTATGGAAGGAATAAGGCAGACAGAATAAGTTGCTTGCAGAGCAGATGGATGGATTGCTGGTTTCAAGCAGGCAGATTAAGTGGCTTGCAGATCAGATGGATTGCAGTTTGCAATTCAGACCAAAGGAAAAGCAGGCGTGGCTGGCTTCCAACGGCTCAGAATTGGGTCCGAAGAGCTAAGGTAAGCAAGCTGGACTCTGGAGGCTGGGTGGGAAGGTGGGTGGTTTGCTAGGCTGGAACAGCCAGGTTATATAGGCTGGGGCCCGAGGGTGGGGGTGGGTGTCGGGAAGAGCCCAGCTGATAGGTGGGAAAAGCCGCGGCCATTTTTTTTAACAAAAGGAAAAAGCCGGGAGCAGGAAAAGCGGCGGGTGGGCAGTTAGGTGCACATGGGTGGCCGGGGCTTGGGCTGGGGGCCTGGGGCCCAGGGCTCGGACCGGTACAGGGGCGTGGCCAGCAAGCCATCGCTACCGGTGCGCCAAACCACCAGTGCCAAGTCCTACCGGTCCCCACGAGCCGGTGCGAACCGGGACCATTTCACCCCTGGTGCAGTGGTTCCGAAATGACTTCTGCTAGTTCTTTTAGGACTCTGGGGTGTAATCCATCAGGTCCTGGTGCTTTGTATTCGTTAAGTTCAGATAGGTGATCTCTTACTGTATTTTTGCTTAGGTTGAGTCTTGCTTCAAATCTGTTTTTTATATTTGGACTTCCGGTTTGGAGCGCGCCATCGCGGACGTCCCTTCGTCGGGCGCCTTTCCGATCTTTGTAAAAAGCCGCCAGAACAGCTGTCTGGCGGCTTTGAAATCTCTTCCCCGGGCAAAGGGGAGAGATGAGAGCTTGACAGGTGGGGTAGAGCCCCCCCAGCACCCTAGGAGCCATCTAGGGGCACGAAGGGAGAGCTCCCCATGCAGCCTGTCTCCAGCTCCGAAGATCAGGAAACCTCTGCTTTTGCGGAGCTAGATGTCGTGACCAGCCTCTGCTTCAAGAATTGGATTTACAATTACTTTTGAACTATAGAAGCAGACAGAGAGAAACAGGCGTGAATGGGCAAGTAATGAAACCTCTTTTTTCCTTTTTTTCAACTCCTGGGTAAGCTTTCACTTCGGCAAAGAAACAAAGGAAACAAAGTAACAATATGGCGATTGAGAAGTGAAAGTGACTTTCGTTTTCCCAGAGGCTTTTTTTTCTCTCTCTTATGGAAACTTTTAACTTGGAAAAATGGCTTTTTCTTTCTCTGTCTCCTAACCCTGGATTAAAGTTATAATTGAAAGATTTCTAATAATAAAAGACTACCTGGTTTTTAAATTGGAAGGAACTTTAATCAGGCACCTGGCTTTCTTTTTTCTTTGTACTCTTTTGAAACACCATAATGGCTTCAAAATCTGGAAAGACTGTTATGATTAAAAGAAATGACTATCCCTCTGGATATATTTCTAAAACGCAACTTAATACTGAGTTAACACCTCCACAGCCTTTGACACCTGAAAATTTATTAAATAATTTAAAGATTATGAAACATGAACTGACTTTGGAATTTAATCAGAAAATTAGTGAGATTGACAAAAAAATGCAGGCTGCTTTGAAGAATATGAATCAACAACTCAGATTTGATGTGTTAGAGGTTTGCAAAGGTCTAGCAACAAATATTGAAGTTTTGGCTGAACGTATTGAAACAAATATACAAGCTTTGGCAACCTCGGTGAAATACATAGATAAAATCCAAAATGATATTGCAAATTTTGAAACAGAGGTGTTGATGACACCGTTTAGATCCATGGAAGTTGCTATAAGGGTCAGAGGTTTGAAAGAGGGATTATATGAAGATTTAAAAGGAAGGATGGTTGATGCATTGGATCAGGTGTCTGGAATTTCTAAAGTGGAATTGGCTACACAAATCGACAAAATATACAGAACCAATTCGTGGTACGCTAAACAAAAGCATTTACCAAGGGACATTGTCATATATTTTACCACAAGAGCTCTACGGAATAGAATTATACAGGCAACGTTCAACAATAATCTCATGGTGAATGGTCAGGAATTAAAGATTTGGAAAGAAATCCCCTCTAAAATGCTTAAAGCCAGAAAAAGCTACACTTTTTTGATTGATGAATTCAAAAGATTAAATTTACAATATAAATGGGAAGCGCCAGTCAGAGTAGCAGTGAAATTTTCTGGAAAAAGATACTGGCTTAATACGATAAAAAAAGCTACTGAATTTTATATCAATGTTTTAAAGGCTGATATATCCAAAATTCCAGAGGAAGGATGTATGAAAATAAAAGAGGAGGAGGAGGGGAAGCCATCTTTGCTGGATTAAAAGGAAATAGATTTAAAAAATCAAAAGGAGTGCCAGAGCCAGATAGCTGGGGAAAAGGAGATGGAGGTTTGGGATCAGATGGGAGACGAGTTGACAAATTTGAATTTGCTGAGCTATTAAAAGATGCAACTATCAAGATACAAAAAGATGTGATGTTGAAATATATTGGACAGATAGAGACTAATATGATTGTATTTTTCCTTTTCCCTATTTAATGATTATCTATGCAATATTTAGCTAAGTTTTATATAACTTTGAGGTTATTTTTAATGTTAATAATATTAGATATATATAGTTTGTTGAAGATTTGCTTTTTCTTTTTTCTTTTTTTTTAAAGACTTTAAAGATCTTTTGTTTTTTGAAGTTAATAAGTTAATCTAGAATAATATTATGTTATTAATATTATGATTAAATTTAATATTTAATGATTATTTACGTAATATTTAGCTAAGTTTTATTTATCTTTGAGGTTATTCTTAATGTTAATAATATTAGTTTAAGATCTTTGTATTTTATATTTAGTTATTATCTATATAATATTTACTTTGTATATGGTAGAGGATTGAAGGGAGGAGGTAGGAGGCTTGTTTGTTTGTATTGTTAAAGAGATTTCTCTTTCTTTTGTTTTCTTTTCTTTTTTGTATCTTTACTATTGTATACATAGACGATATATTATTAGTGTATAATTTGGAGTTGAAGTTTTTAAAAAACAGTGTTCTTCTTTTCTTTTTTTTCTTTTTATTAACAATTTAAATTTATTATTATGCCCTGTATTATCTCTGGGAAGTCCGGGGGGAGGTGGGGAGGGAAGGGGGTGGGCTAAGGGGGGGGAATAAAAATGCTTGTACTTTATATTTAATGTTTGGCTACCATTCATGTAATTTTGTACTAATAAAACTTTTTGAATAAAAAAAATCTGTTTTTTATATTTGTGTTGCTGGGTAGTTGAGCTGCAGTTTCCTTTTGTGTGAAGACTGGTGTGAAGAATGTGTTCAATAGCTCTGCTTTGTCTGTGTTGTCTGTTACTTCTTTGCCGTCTTCTCTCTTTAGTGGACCAACTGTTTCTTTGATTTTTTTTCTTGTTGTTTATGTGTTGGAAGAAGCTTTTTTTGTTGTCTTTGACTTTTGTTGCGAGTCTTTGTTCATTCTGGGCCTTTGCTGTCCTGATTCAACTCAGGACAGCAAAGATCAGAATCAACTCAGATCAGAATCAACTCAGTAGAACAAGCATGAAATTTTGGTGAACAAAGCGGCCTAATAGAAGAAGAACAACCTAGCAGTGAAAGTAGGGAAAGCAGAGAAGATTTAGAAGATAGAAGCCAAGAAGAAGATCTAGTAGAAGAAAGGAAGAAACAAAAGGAGGTCATTAAGAAACAAAGACAGCAAGAGAAAACGCAAGGTAGAGTGTTAAGAGAGACGAAGCATACTAAAAGATATTATAAATAATAATCTCCGAAGAAACAAAAATAACATTCATAAAATAAATGGACTTAATAACCAGAAGTAAAGAACTCAAACATTTTCTAAACAAAAAAAGGGAAAAACTTGACATTAATGTAACTGTCCTCCAACAAGTACATATCAAAAAAGAGAATTTAAGACTACTTGTTATACTCACAACAATTTATGCCTCAAATGATAAACAATTTGAATCGCATAAAAAAATACACGATAAATTTACAGAACTAGGAGTAGAGAATTTAATTACTATTGGGGATGCTAATGCCTTAGTTAACAGTAAGATAGAACAAAAGAAAAGTATAAAGGTGTACTTTCAAGTAATCTTATAAAGGTTTTAGAAGATATATTGTACAATAGGGTAGGTAATGTGAGAGCAATATGAATATTCAATGAAATATTGTATAAAATGTAATCATCCGACAACAGCTTTTGATGGATAGGGGGCTATAAATGCCCCACCTGTTTGTTATACGTTTTGGTGTGTCTTGTTTTGTGTGTTCTGTAGGAAGTTAGCACCCACCCCTCTCCTAGGAAATGAGATATCCTAGGAGATATTAAAAGGCAGAATATATTCTGTGGAATATCTCTGGAAACATGCTTGTGAGTGGACAAAAGACTCCTCTTGGAAAACCCCCACCCCTTGCCAATGGGTCATTAAGGACTGGGCCCAGCTCACACATTCCTCTCACCTAGCCTGAAAGTCTTCTGCATAACAGAACCACAATAGGATTTGCCCAAGGCCTTTTCATTCAGCCAAGCCTGCGACTTCGGACAGCCCACAAGAGTTGCCCCAGCATGCCCCTGGGGGGTCTGAGAGCCAATGGGATACATTTCTATACAGGAACAGGAAACAGTTAGGGAGGGGCCCAAGAGAGAGTATAAAACCAAGGGACTCAGCATCTTTCTTTCTCTTTTCTCTTCACCCACATCTGGAAACATGTGATCTACCTTTTCTGTACAGGGGCTCATGCCATGTGCTCTTGTCCACCATATTAAAACCATCTTTCCAAGCAATCTCCATGAATCCAGTGTCTTTTTCCCCACTTGGAAATGAACCCAGAAGGATATTCCTTACAACAATTGGCACCCCAGATGGGACTCCAAGCTAACCTCTCCAATGATCCTGGCCTAAGTAAATTTATTTGACCTGGGCCATTGGAAAGTAGGTTTTAAAGGGGTTTTGAGTTTCAATTCAAAGGCTGCTTGGAAAGAAGGTGAGTACCTACCTCTAAATTTTACTTTAAACCATAGAAAACTGAGAAATGTGTGTATGCATGTGTGTATGTGTGTGTGGGGTAATTTTTTGTTTTTTTATTTTACTTTATGGCATATGAAAATTCCAATTTCAATTGAATAGTGTGTTGTCTGGGTATAAATCATTTTAGGAAATAATAATCATGCTATTTGTTTAACCAAGTTAATGTATCTTCCTTAATCCTTTGATATTTCCTTCTCCCCCCCCTCTTCTCCCCCCCTAGCCCTGTTTTGTCTGCTAGCCATTGCAGGATATTCATTTTATGGTGGTTACCTTTCCTCTTCTCCAAATCTGTTTTAATTTGTTGCACCAATTTATAATAGTTATCTATATTTTTGGTTTTCCTTACCTAAGTGTAGGATTTTACTTTTCTTTGCATTGAATTTCATTTTGTTAGATAGGGCTCAGAGTTTAGTTTTTCTTTCTTTTTGAAGATGGGAACCACATTAGCTTTTTCCCAGTTAAAGATGTGGTGCAGTGGTTCTGAGATCTCATTTACCAGCTCCTTTAGGACTCTGGGACCTGGTGTTCTCTTACTGTTTGTGCTTATTTTAACTTTAGTTTACAGTCTGTTTTATTTTTCCTTTCCAGTTATATTTCTGGTTAGTTGGGCTGCATTTCTTTTTGCAAGAAGACTGATGCAAAGAATGAGTTAAGCAACTCATGGCTTTCTCTGTGTTGCCTTCTCTCCTCAGTGGTCCAACTGTTTCCTTGATTTTTTTTTCTTGTCATTTATCTATTGGAAGAATCTTTTATTTTTTCTTTACAGATTCTTGCTATCTGCTGATATTCTGCCTTAGTTATGTGTCCCTCTTTCCATTTTTTTGTATCTGTCCTTCATTCATTCAATTTGTCAGTGAGGTCTTTGTGCAGCCATGCTGGTTTCTTGGATTTCTGGGGGTTTTTTCCTGATTGGTATGGTGCAATTGGCTTTTATAATCAAGTTTTTCAGAGTTTACCAAGCTTCTTGAGTTGCTTTTCCCTTTAGGACTTTCATCCAAGGAATCTTTCTCAAGTTTCTCTGAGTTTATTAAGGTCAGCTCTTTTTAAAATCTAAGACTTTGGTGTGTTCAATTGTGTTCAATCGTTTTTGTTATGTTAATGATGCAGTTTCAAATCCTTCTACAACTTCTTCTTTGTTTGTAAGTATTAAGTCAAGTATGGACTTAATTATCTCCTCTAGTTCTCTTCTCTACCTTTTGGACAACAAAATTGTCAGCAAGGTTGGTTATTAACCTATTTTATTTCTCACTTGGTGCAAAATTAGTTTTCAAAGTTTCCATGCCTTTAATTTCTGTGTCTGCCATAATATTTATATTTAGCACTTCCAGTATCAAAATGAATAGCATCCTTTTCTTGTGCCCTTTTTTAAATGTATTTAAAATCATTCTCATTTTGTTTTTAATCTGTCTCTTAGAAAAAGCTTAAGAGATCTGAATGTATAAATTCATTTAGGAACCTTTTAGTTTTGCTGCCATTATTGAAGTATATATTTTATAGTCAGCATTCAGTGAAGAGATGGGCCAATAGTTTTATCTGCATTAAATCTGAATCTTATTTTGGAATCAAAGTAATATTTGCTTCCATTCATGAATTTGGTACCTTTGCATCAATCAATACTTCATTATGTAAAAATCTTTGTAAAATTCTGCCACTGGCCCACCTGGTCCTGGTGTTTGGTTGTTCTTTTGTCTCTTGATCTGCTTCTGATAATTCCATCATTGATATTCATTCATTTAATATAGTTTTTTTTCCTTTTCTGGTACTTTAGGCAATTCCATTTTTTTTCAAATATTCTTTAATTTTATTTTCTGAAACTTCTTGCTCATACAGCTTTTTATAATATTGAATTATTTTTGTTTATCCTCATTTGGTAGTATAGAGTTTCTTTCTCATCTACCAGTCTATGTGTCAATGTCTTCTCTTTCTCTGTTTTTGATTTGTGTAAGTTCTGTTTAGCGTTTACAGAGCACAGGACCTTCTGTTAGGGAAGGAGAAAGAATGTGTGTTCATGTGTGATTGAAGGGTGGGAAAGCAAATTTTGTTGTTGTTGTTTTTATGTGCACATCCCAAAAGCAAACCCCAGAATTTTTCGGTTCTAAAATGTGAAGCCCGTGAATAAAGTGGAGGTCCTAGTACTAGTCGTACAGGGGCGGCTACGTCCTCGCAGATCCCCTTTTTGGATCTGATAAACCTAAGGAGATTCCCTACAGGAAGGGGGCCTTACTTCTATGAGGGAATCGGAAGTCCTTCCCAGAGTTTTTTTAGCCTCTGAAACTGTTGAGCGTGCCACTAGCTAAGCCAAAGTGAACCTTACATTTAAAGGATCATGGGAAGCTCTAGTTCGAGGGTGGCGGGAATCCTCTGTGCTGGGCTTGGAACCTGGGATGCCAGGAATATGCCTGTATTGACAGGAATGTGCAAAAGTAAAGCAGAGAAATTGTGTAGGAAATGGGCTTTGCTGAGGGATGACACAGAAAAACAAAACAAAACAAAACAGCCAATTTGGCTAAATAAAGGTACTTAAGAAAAACAGAAAAGGAAAAATGTTGAGGTTTTTGTTTGTTTGTCTCTCTCTCTTTTCTTCTCTCTCTCTCTTATATGTAACCACGTGGTTTGTTTGTTAAGATTTGTGCCTTCCCTAATTTAACTGAGATTTATGGCAGGAAGGACTTGTGTGTGTGTCCTGTCATCCTCTTTGTCCCTGTTTTTGTGTATGTGTACGTCTTTGTCTTGTCTTGTGCGCACTCGAGGTAATTGCAACTGTAAAATGTCTCTGTTCCCTAGAGATATGAATTTCAAATTGTTAGAAAAGAATTAAAAGCACTGAAAAGAAAAGGAAATGTCTTTGCCCAGTTAGGTCTGGCCAACCTAGTCTGGGACAAGGAACAGAGTTCAATTTTCTTATTCCTCTCTGTGTTTTTAAGAAAAGCCCAAATTTAAGGGACAATGTTTTAAGTTAATTTACAGGAAAATTTCATTCTTACATTTACTGTATGTACATGCAAACAGTTTTAATATTGCTCTTTTGTGATGTTTAATGGATGCCAATTCTCTGCTAAGATGGAAATGTCTGTTCATTTTTTTTCCCGGTGATGCCTCCATTTTGTTATAATTGATTTAACTGCGATACTGATGTGTTGTTGTTTTCCTCAAACCCTGCCTGTAAGCTATCTACAACCCCCCCCCAAAATCTCTAATCCTTTTACAATGCCTTTCGTGGTAGAATTACCAGCAAAAGGGGGAAGGGACCCTGTTCTTATGTCTTTCAGCCCTGCACACATGATCCTGAAGCCTATGGAAGCAGAGCAAATGGGCTCAGATACTGCCTCCAGTAGAGACATTCCATCCACTTGAGCCAGAATTGGGTTTGAATCTAGTCCTCTAGTCATCACAGCAACCAGAGTGGAGCAGATCTTTCCAAGCCTGACTGACCAGCCTTACCACCAAACCTAAGGCCACCCAGCAGACATGAATGAAAGGACCCTGAGATGGACAAATAAAGACCAAACATCTATTTTCAATCCCCAGAAGACAGCTGAAAAGTCTAAGGGGAGGGGGGAAATTCATTGTAAAGTTTTTCTTTCTTTCTTTGCTTCAGTCACAGAAATTCATTGTAAAGTTTTTCTTTCTTTCTTTGCTTCAGTCATAGAAATTCATTGTAAAGTTTTTCTTTCTTTCTTTGCTTCAGTCACGGAAATTCATTGTAAAGTTTTTCTTTCTTTCTTTGCTTCAGTCACAGAAATTCATTGTAAAGTTTTTTTTCTTTTTTTTCTTTCTTTCCTTGCTTCATTCACTGAAATTCATTGTAAAGTTTCTCTTTCTGGTCTCATCTATATTGTAATCAGTTTAATGTACTCATGTAAGAATTGTATTGGGAGTGGTTACCACAGCGAGTTCTGTACACTTTAGATTTCTGTCTAGTGGGAGGGAAATTTGTAGCTGCATACACAAACACACAGAGACATGCCATTCAGAATTAGACTGAGGTTATCCTTTTTCACCTACCTCCACCCAAAGCTGCTTTTAGCTTGCTGGTTTTTTTTGTCATTGTTGTTTTGTTGTTGTTGCTCCTGCTTTGTGGCATTAAAGCCCAGGCAGTCATATCTCCCTGCTAATTCCATGGGGGAAGGGGACAGGTCCCCTCAGGCAATTTCCCCACTTGAAGAGCTAGCAGAAAGGATCTTCGAAACCCAAGGCCTGACTGCTGCCCAGTAAAGCAGGGTATGTTGCACTGGTGGTCTCAGGAGTAGGAGTCCCAGGGCTCATTGTGTATAATTTTGACAAAAAAAAGGAAAAGCCTGGATTGCACACTGGCTAACCTCAATTTGGACTCACAAATCCTAGATGCACTAAAGTAAGAGCTAGGGCAGGTTCAAGAACCATCCCTTGGAAATGGGCAGCCTGTGATTTCAAGGTAAACCATGGCTGTGGAAATATTGTGGGGCCTGTGCTTGCTTGAAACCTGTCTGAGAGCTCATCGAAAGTGTTATCAAACATCTGAACATAATTGGCATGGAAAATTGGATACTGTAAATTTATTTCCAGAACTTTTGCCCTGGCCATTGACCATCATGGTTGAAAGCTCTCCTTTTGGGAGCCACTGAAGGAATCCTTCTGCTGCCTCTTTCAACTGCCTCTTTCAACGTCTTCCCCTCTGCATCAGAGAAAATTAAAAGCATCAAGTCTCCCTGACCTGATCAATTTGAAGCTTGTGTCAAAACATGTGTTGCACTCACATGTTTTGAAAAAAAAAGAGGGATTGTAGGAAATTAGCACCCACCCCTCTCCTAGGAAATGAGATATCCTAGGAGATATTAAAAGGCAGAATATATTCTGTGGAATATCTCTGGAAACATGCTTGTGAGCGGACAAAAGACTCCTCTTGGAAAACCCCCACCCCTTGCCAATGGGTCATTAAGGACTGGGCCCAGCTCACACATTCCTCTCACCTAGCCTGAAAGTCTTCTGCATAACAGAACCACAATAGGATTGCCCAAGGCCTTTTCATTCAGCCAAGCCTGCGACTTCGGACAGCCCACAAGAGTTGCCCCAGCATGCCCCTGGGGGGTCTGAGAGCCAATGGGATACATTTCTATACAGGAACAGGAAACAGGGAGGGAGGGGCCCAAGAGAGAATATAAAACCAAGGGACTCAGCATCTTTCTTTCTCTTTTCTCTTCACCCACATCTGGAAACATGTGATCTACCTTTTCTGTACAGGGGCTCATGCCATGTGCTCCTGTCCACCATATTAAAACCATCTTTCCAAGCAATCTCCATGAATCCAGTGTCTTTTTCCCCACTTGGAAATGAACCCAGAAGGATATTCCTTACAACAGTTCAATAAAATAATAATAATATTTTTTTAAAGTGGCCAGGACAGAACAAGAAAGATGTGCTCTCCTCATCCGATGCAGGAAATGCAGACGCTGGTTTGCATGCTTCACTAAGTATGATGTGTGGAGAGACCAGTTCAGATGGTTAGTTATCTAACTAACTATAGTTAGTTAGTTATCCAGATGCTTAATACTTATATACTGCTTCACAGTGCTTTATAGCCCTCTCTAAGCAGTTTATAGTCAGCATATTGCCCTCAACAATCTGGGCCCTCATTTTACCAACCTCAGAATGATGGAAGGGTGAGTCAACCTTGAGCAGGTGAGAATTGAACTGCCGAACTGCCGACAATTGGCAGTCAGCAGAATAAACCTGCAATATTGCATTCTAATCACTGTCCCACCATGGCTCTTACCTATTTATTTATTTCAATTATTGATAAAGTGATATGGGCAATATTCTTTGGCTGTAGTTTGATGGTTACTAAGAACTCAAACAATAATTTTGATATTTGATCAATTAATAGATGGTGATGACAAAATAGGGGAGTTGAAAATCCTTTTTGAAAAATATGTGATATGTTTACAATGAGCAGTATAGAATAGAATAGAATAACAGAGTTGGAAGGGACCTTGGAGGTCTTCTAGTCCAACCCCCTGCTTAGGCAGCAAGCCTATACCACTTCAGGGAGGGGGGGAGAGAAAGATATTGATGGTTTTATGAGGAATAAAGGATTTCTGCATTACGAGAGCTAAATAACATTTTTCAATTATGCTGAAAAGTGGGATACTGAATTGCAAAAAGAAGGTATATGTAATGTGTTATTTCTGCATACTCACAAAACATCATGAAGCGAGCTTGCATTCAGTGATGTTGAAATAACATTACCAGTTACTAAATCATTACCAGTAAATCATTACCAGTAAATCATAGTGTCAATATGAGTCACTGATATGGCATTGCTGGAGAGCAGAAAAATGTTCCTTAGGGATGCATTCTTAGAAACACTGGTTATATTTCACCTGTAGTCCTATATCAACTCTTAATCACAGAAACAAATTCAACGGAGTACAAGTGAATACCACAAATATGAATTTGTAACAAAATAAAAGTTATTGTAAAATGATCCTAAAGAGACAGGCAAGGGCAATTGCACTAAACAGACATGGGAAATACACAAGTAAATAAATTATGTTTCCATCTAAAGCTCTTTGTTCAAAGAGCTAAATTATGGCATGGTAGACATTTGAAATTAACTACACAGAGGATATTCTTTTAAAAAGTTGTTGTTTTATTGAAAAAGTTTTATGCGTACAGAGTACAAACATTTTTTGTTATTTTCTCCCCACTCCCCCCATTCCCTCCCCCCCAACTCCCCCTCCCCCCTCCCTAGACTTCCCAGAACATACACAGGGTATAATATAGTTTACACAAATATAAAACTAATATATACTAACAAATTATTAACTTCCAAATATCATAAAATCTTAACTCCTTATACTGTAAATTAAACAAAAAAATTTAAATTGAAATATATCCTTCACAGTCTATTTTGATCTTCTTAAGCTAATACTTGATTCAATTATGATCCGTCCATCTTCTCCATTATCAAATATATCATTTACAAAGCCTTTAAAATGTTCTAAAATTTCCACTTCCAATTTTGTACCACCAACAACCTAGCCACAATTGTAAAGTTCAAAAGCAGGTTAAACCATATCTAAAAAATACTTAGCAACTTCACATTCATTTAATTACATTAAATTGCATTCTATACTTATTCCCACCCTATAATATAATTTAATCTTATTCTCTACCAATTTAGTCTCTATTATGTTACATTACCTTCTATACTTATTCCTCAAACTATATTATTAATTTAATCTAATTATTTGAAACTACTTTATTCTCTATTACATCACTTTGCCTTCTATAGTTAAACCCCATAGATAATCTTGTAATTTACTTCCTCTAATCTTATACATCCTCATATATACATTTAAACTTTATTCTTATTTATTTTACTTTATCCTACTATCACTAAAACATCAATTTTCAATTCCTCTCGCCTTCAAATCTGCGGGAGGAATTAAATATTTCTTTAAGTTGACATCTGAAAATATGTCGATTTAGTCTTGCTTCACTTCGAGGAGTTGAGGACTGAAGTAGATAATATGATTCTTCTTCACTTTCAACACTTTCACTTTCAACAGATACTTCTCTAATCTGTCTTAAATCGTTTGTTTGTTCTTGTCTATTCAGAGTTCCTTTCTGTTGTGGAATATACAAATCTTCCTTTCCCTCTCTTTTAACATTCTCATTTCCTTTATCTTCTGGTGGTTTTGGTGTCCCCACCTTTAACACGTTGGCAAAAAATCCTTTGCTTTAGAAATCGTATTAAGTCTATATCTTTCTGCCCTGTAAATAACAGATAGTCCAGTCGGGATACCCCATGTATATCTTATCTGTTGCTTTTTCAACTCTGCCACCAGGAAGGTATAATCTTTACGTGCTTTCAGTATTTTTGGAGGAATTTCCTTAAATATCAAAACCTCCTGTTCTTCCACCTTCAGCTTATTTTTATAAGTCACCTGTAAGATTCGATTTCGCAATGTTTTTGTAGTAAAATATATTACAATGTCTCTTGGCAAATGATTTTGTCTTACAAACCAAGAATTAACACGATATATTTTTTCAATCTGCCCTCCCAATTCCGCTTTTGTTTCCCCCAAAATCTGCACCAGTGCGTCCACAATCTTATCTTTTAAATCCTCTTGTCCGCTTTCTTTTACCCCTCTCAGGCGTAGAGCAAATTGCATATCTTTATATTAAACCATCGTTAGTTCTGCCTCAGTTCCTTCAATTTTTTTCTGCATCTCAGTTACTTTTTCACCCAAAATCACCGTGGTCTGTTTAATTTCAGCTACGTCTTGTTCCAATAATTCCATGTTAGATACCACAGTTTTAAGTGCAGATTCCACATTATCTCTGGTTTGTTGAGTCTGAGATGAAAACTCCTCTGAGACAGCTTGTATTTTTCCATTAATTTCAGTAATTTTTCCATTGATTTCTTTAATTTTTTTGTTAACTGCTGAAGCAATTTCCCTCTGCATTTCTTTCATGGCTTGCTGCCACTTTTCAAACGTAAAAGTCTGTGTTGGGGGGGCAAAATCTTGCAGATTGACAATATGAGTGGAGAAATTTTCAACTCTTTTTATTCCTTTAAAAGGAACAGTCTTTGCCAATTTTAAAGACATCTTCAATTTATATTGATTCTTATATATTTATTAGAAAATCAAAAACAAAGTTCATCAAGGTAAAGAGTAAGAAATAAGAGAGATTTCTTACAAGCATCTGTTAGGAAACAGAACTCTCACTAGCTTTCAGTAGCTTTCACTTTCTCCACGCCCTTTCAAATTCCAAGCGCCATCTTTAGCTACTTTGTTACTTCCAGAAAATCCAAAAAACAACACCGGAGTTAAGTTAAAATACTTGCTGTTAGACTCACCTGGTATGTTCCGTCTGCTACATTGTTTAGAATATTAAAATCCATTTGTTACAAGCAGATATGGTCGCGGCTTCTTGCTCCGCTAAAAATAAGTGGAAGCATTCCAGGTCCGGAGCTGTTGACAGGCTTCTAGGGAGCCCTCACCCTTCGCACCCCTGAGCTTCTTCTGGGGTGCTAGGGGGCTCTACCTCAGCCCATCTGCTCTTCTCCCCTCCCTTTGCCCGGGACAGGCATTTCCAAGTTGCCAGACAGCTGATGTGGCTTATCTGGTGGCTTTTACGGAGCCTGGGATCAGGTGCCCATGAAGAGCATCCAGCGAAGCTCGCAGCACCACCAGAAGTCCTTTTAAAAAGTTGTTATGGACAAGGAATATCAGGGCAGATGATCAAATTAAAGGTCTAGAGATCAAGAAAGAGAGTTTCAAAATACAAGCTTTCGCGGATGATTTAGTATTCATTATTGAGGAACCATTACAATCAGGGAGCAGGTTAATGGAAGTACTGGGGGAATATGGAGAATTGGCTGGCTTAAAAATAAATAGAGAAAAAACTAAAATGATTATCAAAAACAAGACTAAGATACAAGAAGATGAATTAATAGAAAAATTGAATATTCAAACGACAAAAAAATAAGATATTTGGGAATACAAATAACATCAAGGTGTGCCACACTTAAGAAAGATAATTATGAGAAATTGATTGAATAAATAAAATTAGATTTAGATGGATGGACAAATCTGCAACTTTCCTTTATGGGGAGAACAGCACTAATTAAAATGAATATATTACCTAGATTATTATTTTTATTTCAATGCATACCGATAAAATTGGACAAAGAATTTTTTCAAAATTTAAATAAATTACACTCAAATTTATATGGCAAAAAAGAAAAGCAAGGATTAAATTAAAATTGTTACAAGATTCGAAGGAAGAGGTGGATTTGAACTTCCAGATTGGGAAAAATATTATCAGGCCACCAAATTAATATGGATTAGGGATTGGATACAATTGAAAAATGAAAGATTATTACAATTAGAAGGACATGACTTACAAATTGGTTGGCACGCCATTTTATGGGAAGAAAAATATAAAACCCACCAGTACTTCCTGAGACACTATATTAGAAGTGCATTGATTGAGGTATGGATAAAAATTAAACGGCAAAATTACATACATGTTCCAAATTGGATCTCGACCTTAGAGATGTTCACCCATCCAAATTTTATGCATCGGGGAAAAGCAATAACATATAAACAGATAATAGATGAGAAAGGAGATCTGAAGTCGAGGATAGAGCTAAAGGAAGAAGGTATAGATTTAGAATGGTGGGCATATTTACAATTACAGTCAAAATATAGAAAAGACAAAAAAGACCCAGGTATTAAAATGGAATCAACTGAATGAAAGAGACCTTATTCCTCCATGGTGAAAGAGACCTTATTCCCCCATGGATGACTGGTTTTTTAAAGTTTGTAATTTTTAAAATTGTTTTATTGCATTTTTTAAATTGTTCTTATCTCTGCTGTAAGCCGCCCTGAGTCCTACGGGATTGGGCGGCCTATAAGAACTTTTAAATAAATAAAATAAATAAATAAATTAGATAAATTACTTTTAGGACCAGAAGAAAAAACGATCAAAAAATATACCAGTATCTCTTAGAACAAGCTTTATTTGAAGAGGAGGTCAAAGAAACCATGATAACTTGGAGCAGAGATTTCGGATATAATATTGATTTAAACAAATGGCAGGATTTATGGAACAGAAATCGGAAATTGACCTTAGCAACTTCATATAAAGAAAATCTTTATAAGATGTTTTATAGGTGGCACTTCCCACCAACGAGGCTAGCCAAAATGGGTCCACATCTTTCGACAACCTGTTGGAAGTGTAAACTGTTACCAGGCACATATTATCACATGTGGTGGGAGTGCCATAAGACACGGGGATTCTGGGCAACAATAAAACAATGGCTGGAAGAAATATTGAGGATAAAGTTGGACTTAAAACCAGAGCTCTTTTTACTAGGAATAACAATAGATAAATATGACAAAAGCACAACATACCTACCGGTAATGTTACATATTTTGACCGCTGCGAGACTAGCCTTTGCTCAAAAATGGAAAAATAAAAAAACACCCACAGAAGAAGAGATTTTACATAAAATATTATCATGTGCAGAGATGGATAGGCTAACGTTAGAATTGAAGGGAAAAAATGAGACAGAGTATTTTGAAACCTGGAACAAATTGTGGGGAAACAGGAAAGCCAGGATTATGAATTAATGAAATTGGTGGAGATATATAGAAACTAAACTATGATTTCATTTTTGTATTTCTAGATGAATAATGAAGAAAGAATTAATGAAATGTAAATATGTATACTAGAAGATCCGTCATATACTTGTCTCTATGTTTTATGTATGTTTTGTCTTTTTATCTGTTTTATAAATAAAAAACTTTTTAAAATAAGAAAAGTTGTTATGGAATAACTCATTATGCAGATAGAGTCCATTACCCAAAGATGAAAACGAATAATCTGCAGTAATTTTTCTTTGAAGACAGAATTTAGGATTATTTTATTCCAAGATAGTTCCAACTGATTTTTAATGTTACCATATATCAATTTACCAAAAATGATATTAAATACCTCAAACTGTCAGGCTAAAAAAACAAATGAAAGAACTCTCTCAGATGCAAACTATGGAATCTGAAAGGTAGCATCTAGTTGACCTTCACTGACCTCAAAAAAGATAACCTGAATTGCTTAGTAACCTGAAGAGGAGACTACCAAGAAATAGCAAGATTCAGAAGTTGATAAACATCCCAAAACATGACAATGCCGAATATTTTCTGTAATTTTAATTCAAGGGAGATTTTGATTACTCTATGGTCATAGTACATAATACATCAGAATAATGGATCTCTTTTGTCCCAAGACATATGGGAATATGAGGTACATAAGCTGCAAAGGATTATGGCTGTTAAAGTTGATCCTCAGGATCTGTATTCTGAGAACACTAAGTCTGAGAACAAATATATTATTAATAAAGTTGGGATATTTCAGATTTGGAGAACTTCCTTTATGAACCATTCCCAATAATCTATATGAAAATAAATTTTGAACTTTCTGAAAATCCAACTGTAATTAGAAAATTCAAGTAGATGTTTGGACATATGCTTATAAAGCTTTGAAAGCTTTCTAATGTAACAACTGCCATTTAAATTACAAATTAAACATAAGAGGAATTCTTATGACAATTTCTAAAACTTAACAAATAAGATGAAATGGGTGATACTTTAATTCAAGCTAGATCAGTTGATTCAAATTATGAGAAAAAATGGAATATATATATCAGAGATGAACTATCAGATCTTTGATGCTCCTGAGCTGGATTGTTGGGGGCAATGTGCTGACTCTGTAAACTACTTAGAGAGGGCTTAAAGCACTGTGAAGTGATATATAAGTCTAAGGGCTATTGCTATTTTTGTTTGCAGACATTTCATTACCAGACTAGGTAACATCATCAGTGTTAGTGAATATGAAGTTTGCTCCCTGTTTAGACAGTAATTTGTCCTGCAAATGTTGATGGGAATATGGTTTTCTCTTTGGTAGATTGGTTGGTTGGTTGGTTGGTTGGTTGGTTGGTTGGTTGGTTGGTTGGTTGGTTGGTTGATTGATTGATTGATTGTTAAATTTGCTGCCTATCCCACTATTCTAAGTGACCTAGGGCAGCTTATAATGCCATAATTGTAGGGAATTGTTTTCTGCATGATTTTTTTTCTGGTGATGATCCCTGCTTATCTGAGTGTTGATTGCTGGAGGGAATATGTTAAAATATATTTTGGAAATCAAAACTAATCAGTGCTATTAGATATCAACAGCTATCAAACCCCCACTTAATTATACTGATGTTGTTACCTGGTTGGGTAATGAAATGTCTACAAGCAAACAAGTAGAGTTAGATCACCAAGGCTTCCACAGAAAAGGCTCTGTTTATTCAGAGAAATTTAAATGGGCCCTGGATGGTGAGCCATCAAGGATACTATAGTACCAGATTTTGTACATTTGTTGTGGGGCAGCAACTGTATTACACAGTTACTTCAAACTATAATACTAACTTCCAAGCTCTACTGAGCACAAAAAATGGATAACAAGGCACTTTAAGTCTGCATATGGATCTGAACTGAGTTTTCTACACAACTGAAAATTAAATTAAGTTGGGTAGGAAAGGCAGGAAAAGATATGTCCTTAAGCTGTTGTCACTTTGGTAAATTCTTAGAGAAAAGTTGAGAACTGAAGTTTTACAAATCCTTCCTAAGTAACTGAATTATATAACTAGATAGACTCTTAACACTATGCTTCTCTGGTTGTAATGAAATCTGCCCTGCACTCATATTAAAAAAACAATGGAAGGCTTACATTGTGATCATAAACATACCTTATCTATCTCTAACCCACTAATAACAGGCACTTATTCAGAAAGCAAATGTATGTTGTTGCAGATGGAGTCAGACCCAAATTAAAATGACATATCTCCATCCAACTAAATAATGAATGGCTGCCAAATCCATTCCTATAACAATCTGTGATCCCATATGTTTTATTAAATATACTGAATAAATGAAAGGCAGAGAAATAGTATTTTGTCTCAATTCTATAACTGGAAATATCTTTAAAAATCATGGTCTAATTCTTTCATTACAAAGAAATTGATTCGGATAGTATTCATGTCAGTAGACTAGGTTGAATCCAGATAGATACTGTTCTCATTGGAAGCCAAAAATTAGATGATAATGTCTGCCTTTTCAGACTCATTTTAAACTTTAAAATTTAAAGGGATCCAAATGCATCAAGTGAGATCTAAACTTCTTCAGTCACTAACCGAAGATTTGAGGAACTGACACTTTTCTTCAAATAGTGATCATGATTGGAAATTATTCCCTGACTTTTCAGATGTGTTTGAGCTGGTTGTAGTTGCTCCATCCCAGAAAACATTTCAGTCTCCACATGCTTAAGCAACTTTGTTCAGTCATTACTTCATTACTTCACCTTTACCAGATCTGATTCCATGCACTGAAAGTAGGTTACAGATATAATTTTAATTAAAAGAACCCTTTTTAATATATATATAATATATATAATAGAGAAGTACAAAATCAAATTATGTATGTCTGATACAGAAAGCTGTAAACTGATTTTAAATGGTATGTATTGTATTGTTTTGTTATGTTTTCTTTTCTTTTCTTTTTTTGTATTTGTGGTTGTTTTTTTAAAGAGAAAATTGTTTAATAAAAACTTTTTTTTTTAAAAAGAACTCTTGTTGCAAGATAATTAAAATTTGTTTTTAACCTTTGTTAAAGTGTTAACCCTTGTTAACACTTTTTAGTATTAACCCTTGTTAACATCCTTTTTAGGAGTACACAAATTTCTTTATACTAAATATCATACTTGCTCTTTGAGTAGCACACAAAGAGCTCTACTCCAAAAATCATGCCAAAAAGATGGTGACCAGAACAAACTAAACCTAGTTTCATTTACAATTAAATGAAATTATATGATTTTACATTATATTTTATAGAATTTATAAAATATAGATAATATATTTCTCCCTGTGTCTTTAGTAATTAATTGTTTTCAGAGCCCATCTGATAATCTGGGAGCAGCAAATGCCACACATGTATTCCACTGAGTGACCAAGTAAGAAGTGACAAGGATCCCATGGGCAAATCAAATGAGAAAATAATTTTTGAATGCACTCAATTCACAGTAATTTAGAAAAATACTTTCTCATTTGTTTTAAAGCCAGTCTTTAATCTAAACTGGTCAATTCTGCTGATTTCACAGCATGCTTTTATAAAACTGAAGGCTCAATGTCAAAGAAAGGTATAAAGATGAAGTCATGTCATGCAATGATTTTGTCAGAAATACTGTGGGTACTGCTGTCATACTTCTGCTGTCTTTTTTCCCATTATGTTGTGAATATTTTTCATTTGATTTGGAGTTCAGAAAACCATTTTTGTCCTCTGTTCTTCATTTTTCCAGACTTATTCATACATAGAGTACACTGTAGCAGTTTGAAGAAATTTACGAAGAGTTTACATATTTGGATACAAATGCTATTAATAAGTGTATCAGACCAGGAGACAGCGGGGCATCAAAAGTTTAGACTTACAGGAAAGTCAAATGACTTTGTTGGCCCCTGGCTTACAATGTTAACTGTGAAAATATCATAGCACTTTTTTTAAAGTTCCTACATATTTATCAATAATATATTCCTAATAATGTTTAGTTATTAAACAATTACTTGCCATGCAACACCTTATTATCCCACTTTTTTTCAAAAACATCTTCCACCTTTTACGTAGAAAATTTAAAACTTCAACTGTTCACTGAACATAATATTTTAGAATTAAGTGTCATTTGGATTCCTAATCAACACAGAAGAAAAAATACACCTGGAAAAGAACCAGATTATCTTGCTGATGAAGTGACCAGGAAGACGTTTTTAAGTAGACATTATAACAAGTATCAAATAATCTGCACATCCTCTCCATATTATCGTGCTAATAATGATGAGGACAAAGACAGTTTGCTATAATTTTACAGTCAATGATACCTTTGGTAAAGTATCTACTGACCACCTGATATTACAGGAAGGAGATCAGCCTAAAGGGCAACAGTTGTATGCCCGGCTTCTTTTTCACTAGAAGAATACAGTACTCCCTTCCAATAGAGACTTGCTGTCCACTTAATACAACTGCTATAAAAACAAATAATTTTTGTTTTTAATTCTATTTTACAATTGTCATAATAGATTCATCTTGATTTTCTGGACTACAAATATTAAATGGTAACAATTCACTCATAATGTCTTTTTATTGGCCATTATTAAAGATTATATCATAAAATTAGCATTAATTAAAAAATGAAAAAACACTACACCTTTACATCTCTCACAGCATGTTCCTCTTTGCTTAATAACCAGAGCACATGTCTTCGAAAGTACAGGGCACTTCTCACGTTTGCATGTCACTTCCTTGTTCTGTCAGGTGCAAAAATAGAAAGCAAAATATATATATCAATTTAAAAAAATCTAATGTTACTGTCTGTTTTCTGCCAATTTGGGACACAGAGCAGAAGACATGATTATTCCCTTTATGCAAATTACTGGCACTGCTTACTTTTTTTTTTGTATCACACATACAACAGAGAAGAGCTGGAAAATCAGGAAGAGAAGGAAAGCAATTGCAATTTGAAGAAACAAACCTAGATATACTCATGTTTCCCTGAAAATAAGACCCGGTCTTATATTTTGGGGGGCTCCAAAATAAGCCCTAGGGTTTATTTTCAGGGAAACACAATTTCAGGGTGATCAGCCTGGCTGGGCGCCCCACCCACCCCCGGTGCATGCACAAAAGGCAGCGAGTGAGCGGGGCTGATGTCTGGCAGCAGCTGCAGCCCACCGGCCCCTCAGTTAGCACACTCTGGGGCTGCGCAGCTCATGCAATTCAGGTGAGTTGATTACCTTTCCAAGTAGCAGATAGTGGCAGAAATCCGGGGGGGAGGCATACAATCCGGATGTGCTGCGCAGGCAAGTTAAAATACACACACACACATGCACACACACCAATAAAGAGAATGATGGTTTCTGTAAACTCCATTTTGTAAAAGAACACAAAATTTAAAACAAATACACTGCAATTTAAGCAGACAATCCAATCAACACCAAGAACAAGAAACACTATTGTTTCCAAAGTAAAACTTTAATACAGTGTTTTTGGATTTTAAATTGAAAAATGACCCTCAGAATATTTTGAGCATATGGATTTTCCCCTTCTTTCTTAAAATGGAAGGATGGGAGTTTGTTTCAATTTTGGAAATATATTTTAATATATTAATTTTGTCTACACATGAAGCTTAACTACGGTATTTAAAACAAGTCACATTTAATAACTGTAGTATTTTGAGTTGGCATTTTAGAGAGTCACTGTGCTTTGTTTTCATAATTTAGTATTATGTATTAGTATTCTAAAGGAGCTGGCAGATGTCATCTCAGAACCACTGTACCCCATCTTTCAAAAATCCTGGAGCAATGGGGAACTACCAGAGGACTGGAAAAGAGCTGATGTAGTTTCCATCTTCAAAAAAGGAAAACAATCAGACCCAGGAAACTACAGACCAATCAGCCTAACATCAATACCCGAGAAGATACTGGAAAAGATAATAAAAAAACAGATCTGCCAACATCTAGAAATGAGTAAAGTAATAACTAGCAGTCAGTATGGGTTTGTTAAAAACAGATCATGCCCAACCAATCTTATTTCATTCTTCAACATAGTGACTAAATTAGTAGTCCAGCGAAATACTGTGGACATGATAGACTTCAGCAAGGCATTCGACAAAGTAGACCACAACCTACTTCTTCATAAACTAGAAAAAAGTGGGATAGATGGATTCGTAACTGGCTGACAAACCATACTCAACGAGTAGTCCTTAATGGAGGGAAGTAAGCAGTGGGGTACCACAAGGTTCCGTCTTAGGCCCAGTACTCTTCAATATCTTCATAAATGACTTAGATGATGGAATAGAAGGGCAATTTACCAAATTTGCAAAGGATACTAAGCTGGCAGGAATAGCCAACACCCTAGAACCGTGATGGTGAACTTATGGCACACGTGCCACAAGTGGCATGTGGAGCCATATCCGAGGGCACGTGACGTGTTGCCTTATATCAGCTCTTATGTGAAAAAAGTAAGGTTCTACATTTAGGCAAGAAAAACAAAATGCACAGGTACAGTATATGTGGTACCTTGCTCAACAGTAGTAACTGTGAGAGGGACCTTGGAGTCCTAGTGGATAACTACTTAAATATGAGCCAGCAGTGTGCAGCAGCTGCCAAAAAAGACAACACAGTTCTAGGTTGCATTAACAGAGGGATAGAATCAAGATCACGTGAAGTGTTAATACCACTTTATAATGCCTTGGTAAGGCCACACTTGGAATACTGCATTCAGTTTTGGTCGCCATGATGCAAAAAGGATGTTGAGACTCTAGAAAGAGTGCAGAGAAGAGCAACAAAGATGATTAGGGGACTGGGGGCTAAAACATATGAAGAACGGTTGCAGGAAATAGGTATGTCTAGTTTAATGAAAAGAAGGACTAGTGGAGACATGATAGCAGTGTTCCAATATCTCAGGGGTTGCCACAAAGAAGAGGGAGTCAAACTATTCTCCAAAGCACCTGAGGGGAAAAGCAAGAACCAATGGGTGGAAACTAATCAAGGAGAGAAGCAACTTAGAACTAAGGAGAAATTTCCTGACAGTTAGAACAATTAATCCGTGGAACAACTTGCCTCCAGAAGTTGTGAATGCTCCAACACTGGAAGTTTTTAAGAAGATGTTGGATAACCATTTGTCTGAAGTGGTGTTGGGTTTCCTGCCTAAGCAGAGGGTTGGACTAGAAGACCTCCAAGGTCCCTTCCAAATCTGTTTCTATTCTATTCTATTCTATTCATCACTAGGATCATCAACCCAGTGACAGTAGAATTAGCACTCCCCAAACACTCAGACAAGTACACCCTTTCTTTCATATTAGTCTGTTAAAAAGAGAAGTCACATCCTCAATTAGACCTCAAACCCATGCACCACCCACACCCATAATGGTTGAGGGTGAGCAACATTTTGAAATAAAAGACATCCTTGATTCTAGAATCCATTGAGGGAAAACCCAATACCTAGTAGCATGGAAACAAATATCCTCTTCCCAAAATGAGTGGGTGCACAAAAAACATGTCATCGCCCCACACTCTTAAAGAAATTCCACATCCAATACTCTCAAAAACCTTGCTAAAATACTATAATGGTTCTTTTTCTTTCTCTCTTACAGGTGGATCTATCTTTTTTCTAAGAAGGGTGGGATGTCAGATCCCTAACATTTATTTATTTATTTATTTATTTATTTATTTATTATTGGTTCTTCTATGCCGCCCTACTCCCATGATACTGCCATTCAAATGGAGGGAGGGGGAGCATGGGGATAAACTGTATTTTATAACCTTTTTCCTGGTGCCTAAGCATCCTGCAGTATTCTCACCTTTTGTTGGGATGAAATAAGGAGGGAGGGCCATGTGGATTGTTTCAGTTTGCTAGAAGCGGAAGAAGACCCTGGGAACGGCTCCTTGTCTGTTTCTCAGGAAGGGCGTTACAATAACATCTTCAAACTTGTGGATTGGCTAGATCCACATCGGATTGGAGGGAGGGATTCTAAAGACCTAATTCTAACTGTATAGTATTGGAGGGAATTTAGAATCTGCTTTGCCTTTGTTCTGCTATCACTTCTTCTCAATAAAAGATTCCTTTTGAAATACCAAGTTTCAAGAGTCTACACTTTCTTGGGAAAGGAGGGGCAGGGCCTTACAATTTCTTTTATAAATGTATTCTTAAACTGCCCAAAGTTCACTGTAATTATGTAAAATGCAGCTGCATGTGCTGTGGTGGGTGTTTCAAGGTACACCCACGTAACACCTATACTCTGCCAGCTGCATTGGTTGCCCATTGGTCTCCGGGTACAATTCAAGGTGCTGATCATCATCTTTAAAGCCCTACATGGCTTAGGATCAGGCTATCTCCGGGACCGCATTCTGCCTCATTCTTCCCTTCGACCGGTTAGGTCCCACAGAGTGGGTCTCCTCCAGGTCCCGTCACCCAAACAGTGCCGACTGGCGGGGCCTAGGGGGAGGGCCATTAAGACATGGCTCTTCCTGCAGGCGGGGTGAGCTTTGAGACGATTTATATCTGATGTCTCCCCCATGTATGTATGGTGTGTGTATATATATATTTAACTGTTTAAACTGTCTTTTTTTAATTGTTTGGAGTTTTTTACAAAATGTTGTACGCTGCCCTGAGTCCTGAGGGAGTAGGGCAGCATAGAAAAACTACCAAATAAATAAATAAATAAATAAATAAATAAATAAATAAATAAATAAATAAATAAATAAATAAATAAATAAATAAATAAATAAATAAATAAATAAATAAATAAATAAATAAATAAATTACTTATATATTACCACTCCTAAGGGATTAATTAATTGAGGCCAGTCCACACTTTCCACAAAATTAGTGATGCTAAATTTGATTGCTTCCAATTAATACCACCACTGTTGAACCTCTTACATAAGGAAAAGTGTATTATCCAAAGTTCAGTCATGTAACATTATGCTCCTGTTCTATCCAGCCAAAATCTGTCAATGTTCCAAATTAAATTGGACATTAATATACAAACAAAAAACCTCTCTATTTTCTCTGTTTGCCTCATGAAAAAATCTACATAGGTTGAAAACTTGCATGACTTTCTGCCAACACAGTTGGCTCAAAAAAGATATTGCATTACCTATTCTACTATTCTACTAAGAGCTGCTTAATGTTCATCCCCTAAAACAAGCATGTGTAATTCCATAGAAACCTTTAGAGTTATGCCCATTTTCTGCTCCAGCCAGATACGCTCCCTACACTGTTATTATCCTTTGAAAAAATGTTATGGTCTAACATGATTCATATCATGTAGGCTGTATCTTCAGAAATGTCATAAATTGTAAGATGTGATACAAAGGGAGAAAATTTTTCTTTGTATTTTATTCTACCCACCCCACTTTTCTGCTACTTTCTCAAATTAAATTGTGATCCATCTATTATAGCCTGGAATAATAAAAGGCAACTTGCTTTCTTTCTATTATCTTTTTCCTAATAATAGAATAATTCACCAATTAACAGATGTTGCAGGGGAAGTACAACACACAGAAGAAAAAATAAAAGAAATTGCTACAGAATACTATAGAGACCTATATAGACAAGACCCAATAGAATTAGACAAAATAATTAATTATTTAAAGGATAGAAACATGCCACAAATAGAAGAGGAAGATATAGAAATGCTAAATAGGGAAATCACATTGCAAGAAATCCAAAATGCAGTCAAGAAACAAAATAAGAGGAAGAAGGCGTGGCCAGTGCCGCGGCGTTACAGAGCTTTCCCCATTCCCTGTGGGAAAGCCCCAAACCTGCACCGTCCGGGGACCTGGTCCGGTCAGGACCGGGTCGGAACCACCCAGGAGGGGTGGGGAAGAAGAGGAGTGCCTGCCGGCAGACTGGGGGGGGTGGCAACCCCCCCCAGGGAGCTGGCTTTGTCTCTTCGACCGGCGGCGTATGGAGGATGACCGTTTCAAGTGTCATCCCTAGTCGCGTCGGTTCCATCTGCAAAGAGTTTGAAACAGCAATGGGAGTCATCTGGGAAGAAAAATTTCTAAGCTATGTGCTGAAGAAGTTGAAGAAGAAGTAGGCTGGTGAGTCACATTGCCAAAAAAAATATTAAAAGAAACATTCTAATTTAAAAGGTGAATAAAAGGACCGGAAATTAAGGAGAGGCTGGTAATATGTGGATACAATGGTGGAACAAAATTAAAGGGACCTATAACTAAAGCACAACTATTAAAGACTTGGAATTTTCTGCTTTAAAGATTTGGAATCTTTGCTTTAAAGACTAGATAAAGATGTAAGAAATTTGGGGAACAACTTGGAAGGAATAATTGGAAAATTGGAACTGACTGAAAATGGAAATTTTTAATAGGAAGGAAAGAGCAAAGAAAGTTAACTGGAGAGTGCCATCTGGTGGCTGGAAGAATTACTGATATGGGAGTAGTTTCTGTTGTTTAGACAGCTGTGGCCTTGAACAAAGAAACTCTTTCTGAACTGTTATTTTCTAAAAAGAAAGTGTTTGGCTTGATCTGAATATGAACATAGTATTTGAAAGAAAATATTTGGACTGGTCTGGATAAGAAAAAGTATGAACAAACCTTTAAACTATAAAAGGCTGTGGAACATATTGTATGCAGCTGAATGAATGGTAGAAAATATTTGATCTTTGAATCTGAGACATGGAGATTAGTGAATACTGAGAATTGATGGCATCTTGGAATGAATTTTGATTAAAGATTGAATATGACTAAAGATTGAATCTACTTAAGCTTTGGACTTAACTGAAATTTGAGACTTGTTTGAATGAACTTTGACTAAAGATTGAACCTATTTAAGCATTAGATTTAAGAATTAAGAACTGAGACTTTAAAGATGGAGAGAATTGATTATGAAGAATTGGCTGAGTTTATGAAGGACCTTTTTGAAAACTTTAGAAGATCTGTATTTGGAGCATTTGGGACAGGAAAAAATGAAGTACAAATGGGAAAAAATGGATAAGAGAACAGAAGAAGAAAAGAAGAGTGATGAAGATATTATAAATGTTTATGTAAAGGGTAACAATATTGAAAATGAAATGCTGATTAATGATTATGTTAATGATAATTATTCCACTGGGTTTAACAGTGAAAATAGAGATAAAGATAACAGTTACAATGATAATAGAGATGATGATATTAAGAATAACTATGTTCAGATTGATGATAAGGATTTTGAGATACATAAAAGAATGGAAAAAATTAGATATACACGAAAAGTAAATTTAAGAGAGAGGAAAAGAGCGTGAGGAAAGAGAACTTATTAGTATAAAATTAAAATAAAGAGGAAAAAGAATTCAATTAGATGGGGTGGAGGAAATATATATATATAAAAATGAATTAGTCGAGAAATTAAAAGGGAATGGATGATGACATTGAAATATTATGGAAATGTTTTTTCTTCTTATTTAGAGTTATTATTTTATTAAGAGTTGAAATTTTTTTCCTGTCCTTTTATATATAGATTAATATTGTTTAATGAATTAAAAGATTTGATATTTTAAATAAAATAATGTTAATTAATATGAGAAGTATGAATGATAAATATGAATATTAGAGCTTAAAAGATATATTATGATTGTGTACTCTTTTTTACATATGAAATTTGTTCAAAAGAAAAACTTTAAAAGGAAAAATGTATTATTTTAAGAGTTGAATACTTAATTGAATAATTCAGAAAGAATTTTGATGATTAGTAAGTGAAAAAGCATATTATGATTGTGAATCATTATTTTAGATGAGATATATTCAAATGTAAAATTTAAAAACCATATATTTCAAGTGTTAAATGTTTAATCCGAGTGTAAATAATCAATAAAGAAATTTTATGACTAATATAAGAAATTGGAATGTATAATTGGGCACTTAGTTTGTGATAAAATAGAGGATAAAAAACATAAACAATGAATAAAGAGACAAAAAAGTGGAGGAAGCTATTTGGACTAAAATTAAGAAGTAGGTGAATAATAACTAATTTGGAAACTAATTAACAGCGGAGAATGTAGGAATAGAATTGAAAAAATAATTGGTGAATTAGATTAGATTTCCTCTTTTTTTCTTTTTTTTTTCTTTTTTCTTTTTGTGGAGGTAAGATGAAGTTAGCAGTATATACCTAGAAACAAAGTATTATATATAAAGAAATGATATAAAAATAAATACATTTTTCTTAGAAGGGATATGAAGAGTCTAAATTTGAGATTGTATCATCAGTCTGTTAAACATAAGAGGATAAAAGAGTACTCAGGGGAAGGCTAAGAGGGTGTAAGTAGAAGGGGAGGAAGAGAAGGAGTAGAGAGAGTAGAGAGAGTGAAGGAGTAAGAAAGTAGGAGGAGATGATGGAAGTAGAGAGGGGGAGTGCAACAGGGAAAAAAGCAGAATAGACTGATGATTGATGATATAAGCGTATGTATAAGATATTGACTTTTGAATGATGGAGTATAAATGTAAAACTGTGTATTTTATTGTAATAATTTAAGGTATATGTTTACTGAATTGTAAAAGTGGTGGAGGAAAAAATAAAAAACTTTTTGGGAAAAAAAGAAACAAAATAACAATAAATCACCAGGACTGGATGGTTTCCCCAGGGAATACTACAAAAACCTAGGAAATGTATTAGAAAATTTACTGTTAGAATTATATAATGATGCATTCTTAAGAGCTAAGATACCGAACTCGTGGAGGGAGACGTTCATCACCATGATTATGAAAGAAGGTACTGAGACAAATCAAATACAAAATTACAGGCCAATTTCGTTGCTGAACGTAGATTACAAAATTTTTAAGACAATTTAAGAAAGAACTAAAAAAATATTAAACAAAATTATAAATTCGGATCAAAATGGATTTTTACCAATGCGACAGATAAGGAATAACACAAGAACAGTATTAAATATATTAGAATATTATGAAGCGCATCCAGAAAAGCAAGCAGTGCTTGTTTTTCTGGATGCGCAAAAAACGTTCGACAACGTAAATTGGCAGTACATGATAGGATTGATTTAAAAAATGAAATTTGGGAGGATATTAGAAACAATTTATACCTCCCAGACAGCCAGGATAATTATAAATGGTGGAATGACCAAACCATTTCAGATACTTAAAGGAGTCCGACAGGGATGTCCAATGTCACCTCTGCTTTTTATTTTGACATTAGAAACACTACTTAACAAAATCAGAGGTAACCCAGATATCAAAGGAACCAGAGTAAGAAATGAGGAATACAAAATACAGGCATTTGCCGATGACCTGGTATTCTTCTTAGAAGAACCAATGGAATCAGGACAGGTATTACTTAAAGATATAGCGGAATATGGAGAGTCGGCAGGATTAAAAATTAACAAACAAAAAACTAAATTCCTAACAAAAAATATGACAATGAAACAAAAAGATAAATTGGAAGAACGATTAGGTCTGCAAATAACAAAAAAATCAAGTATTTGGGTATAATATTAACAAATAGATACTAGATAAATAGATAACAAATAGATTGATTAAAAAAGATAATTACGAGAAATTAATACATCAAACAAAACTGGAATTAGAAAAATGGAAAAAATTACAATTATCACTATTAGGACGTATAGCGGCAATTAAAATGAGCATTCTACCAAAATTCTTATATTTGTTCCAAACAACTCCTATTAAATTAGAGACAAAATTTTTCACTGAATTAAATAAAATCATTTCTAAATTCATATGTCAAGATAAAAAACCAAAGATTAAATTAACCAACTTACAAGACAATAAGAGCAGAGGTGGCCTCGGACTACCTGACTGGAAACTCTATTATAAAGCAGCATCCCTGACCTGGATAAAAGAATGGATTAATTTAACAAATAAACAAATGCTACTATTAGAAGGTCATGACCTGCAGATGGGATGGCATGCTTATCTATGGAATGCTGGAATTAAACCACAACAAAGCTTCAACAATCATTTGATTAGAAAATCTCTCCTGAAAACATGGTATGAAATGAAAAAGAAACACTACATAAAAATCCCTAATTGGCTTTCCACCATGGAGGCTATGACCTACCCAAATTTAATAGACATAACTAAAACGATCAAATACAGAGACATATTAGATCCGCTTGGAAAACTAAAAATTAGAGAACAATTGGCAGAACAAAACATAAAAATTGACTGGTGGCACTATTTACAATTGAAATCAAGGTACAAAAAAGATATTGAAGGAATTGGCAATTAGACAAAATCTTGACGGGCCCAGAAGAAAAAAATAATATCAAAATTATATAGTTATCTATTGAAATTCGATAAAATGGAAGACATAGTTAAAAATCCGATGATAGCATGGGAAAGGAATGTAGGTCATAATATTCACCTGGCTGACTGGGAGAGGACTTGGAATACAAATTGTAAAATAACAAAATCTGTAGCTTACAAAGAAAATTATTATAAAATGTTTTATAGGTGGCATTTAGCTCCAGCAAGATTGGCTAAGATATACCCAAACGTAAATTAGGCTTGTTGGAAATTTTAAAAAGACATAGGTACCTTCTTTCATATGTGGTGGACATGTCCTGAAGCGAAAGGTTATTGGAAAAAAGTTTACAATTGGTTACAGGAAATTACAGGAAGAACAATAGAATATACACCGGAACTCTTTTTACTTGGAATAATAATGAAACAACATCCCAAGAACATCCAATATTTAATATTACATATCATAACCGCGGCAAGAATTGCATATGCACAATATTGGAAGAACAGCCAAGCACCGCCAGAGAATGTATTAATGGACAAAATATATAAATGTGCTGAAATTGACATGTTAACTACTGAATTCAAAGGGAAAAATAACTCAGAATATGATGAGATATGGACAAAATGGTACGATTGGACTAAGGAAAAAAAGAAAGATTGAGAGATAATACAAGATGAAGAAGAAGATGGAGGATTTTATAAATATAAGGAAATACTGTATGGACTTTACCAACAAAATAATAATGTATGAAAATGGGTGTAGATCTGTGTTATAATAATATGATGTTTATGTCACGCAGTGATTTTATATTGCCTGTTATATGTATATGCAGGTATATGCAGGGAGATGCATCCCTATCAAATATAATGGTTTATTCCTGAGCACGTGATTAATGTTCCTAGTACGCATGCGTACATTCCTTCATTCCTTTTGTACTCTGCTTCTGATGAAGCAACATCTCTTTTATATAGCTAATATGTAATTAACTATTTTTGATAAGAAATAAATATCTTATACATTAGAATTATAATGCGGTTTATTTTGGCAATGTCAGAGTTCCAGGAAAAGATTCAGTTCGCCTCTGATAAGAGTAATTCTTATCTCAACATGATAGCAGACGGATTGGTTCTGGACCTTAATTAATTCTGACAGATTTATTGCGTTTAGCCTAGTAAGAGAAAGATAAGAATGTTTCTGGCTGTTTTTGAAGTGAAACTTTGATCTAATTAAAAATGTCTTCTCCGGAGAAAGAATTTTTATCCTTCCTCGGCCAGCCGGGTGAAGAAAGACCTTATTTGCCAGCACCTTCTTCACTTCTAATAACTGCACCGAAAAAGAATGAAACTTCTCCGATGCCGTCTCCCACGCCTCCAATTACAGCGGAAGAGGCCCTCCAACAAGAAAAAGATTTTGAAAGGTCAGTCAAAGTCAAAAACACATTTTTTCTCCCGGGGGCAAGTTCAACTCAAATGGGGGCTGTTCAAATGGGGGCCGTTCCAAAGATTACTCATTATGAGCCAATTCCGACTCAATTGCTTGAAAGTTTTTCTGAGACAGAGAAATTTATTGATTCACATTTTAAAGATCTTCTTGCTAGTAAAGACAGAGAAATTAAATACTTAAGGAGACAGTTACTAGAAAGCCACCACCCATATGAAAAACAAGATGTCTGCCAGTCCCACATTCCAGAAGCCTTTCCTGGGCCTTCTTTTCCGGTCTCTCCAACATTAGAGTCCCACCCCAAAATGGGTGTTACCTTTCATAAGCCGGAAAGGGAAAGGACATATGACTATACGTCAATAGGGGCTGGCTCTGATCAAAGATTTTATGAACAAAGAGACTCTCTCAAAAGTAATGTTGCAGTGCCATCTAGTGGACAAGATAAAATAGAACAACTTTTTCAAACAGTTTTAAGCAGAATAGAAATGTTGATCTCAGAGAAAAGACAACCTTTGTCAACTATAACCCAAGAACAATTTCTTCAGCCTGCTCAAACAATACAGGCACAAAGTGTACCACACATTTCTATGGCTGCAAAAATTATGCTGAAAACTCAAGCTTCTACGTCTACCCCAACTGTGGCCCAGTTAGTGCCAATTTCTCCACTGCCTGCTCCTATGCAGCCAATCCCTGCTGCTGCACTAGATGCTCCGATGCAGGCTCCTTTGCCGCCGCCTCTTCAACCCCAAATGGGTCCACAGGCAATTCCTCAAGCCTCACACTTGCAGCGCCCCCTAGCTGCAACACGTCTTCCAAATAGAAGACCCCCAAAGAGGAGATACACTCCAAGATTGCTACGTTGCCAATATTGTGATCGTGTAGGTCACACAAGCAGAAATTGTCTTAAATTGCAACGCACTCAATATCCTGTCCAGCCCAGAGGAACAGATTTTAGAGATCAGTATCAACCCAGAGCCACAGCCTACAGGAGAAGTGCATCCCAGCCCAGAGGAACAGTCTCTAGAGGCAGCAGAAGCAAAGGTGGCAGCCAACGTCGCCCAGGTCCAAGGCGCGACCCATTTGGCCCAGATGCCACTCTTGCCATCACACAAGCTGTCCAACCCTGTCAGCAATATGATAGACATTTATTGTGGACTTTGGACTCAGGTGCCTCAATTAGCATTACTTACCAAAAGCACCTTTTCAAAGAAATGCATGCACCAGAACCAGAACTTCGTGAACTTTATACATTCACTGAACGTCCTTGCAAAGTTGAAGGAAAAGGGACTGTTTACATTGAAGAGTTAGATACACTGGTTCCAGATGTTTATTATGTTCCTGCTGCAGCTTTTAATTTGCTTAGTTATATCCATTTAATCAATATTTTAGATTTTCAGATTCATCATTTTAAGAACGCAAGCTACATTGTTAAGAATAGTATGATTGTTGCAGACACAATTGTGATTGCTGGAGTCTTCTACTTAAGGCCAAAACCTGAGCCTCAAAAACAAGCAAGTATAATACCTTCCATTAATGGCAATGCAGGCCCAGAGAGAGCTGTCCAAGAGACAGATCCTGTAATTGCCTCACTGACTCCTAAAAGCAAACCTAAGGTTCCTAATTCAAATGTTAACCTTGTTAATTCTCTTACAGGCAGACCCTTACATTACAACTGTATACATAAATGGCACAGGAGAATGGGGCATGCCAGTTTTGACGTCCTTAAGCGGATGCCATTGTTTGCCCAAGGTTTGAATTTCAAAGGATGTAAGGTACATTTGGATTGTGCTGTTTGCAAAAAGGCAAAATCAAAGGCAGCAGCCATTCCAAAACATGCTATACGTAAGTCAACACGCATTTTTGATTTGGTTCATACTGATATTGTGGGTCCTTATGGCCCAACTATTGGCGGTAAAAAGTATTTCTTAACTATTGTTGATAATCATTCTAGATATGGTTATGTCTTTCCTATGTGAGAGAAATCTGAAGCCTTTCAGACCTTTAAAGATTTTGCAGTTCAAATCTACAATCAGCATGGGGTGAAGATCCGCAGAATCCAGAGTGATCGTGGTTCCGAGTTCATGTCACAACGTTTCCAGGACTGGATGCACAGAAACGGTATCATTCACCAAACATCTGCCCCATTTACACCGGCTCACAACGGAGTGGCAGAACGACGGCAAGGCGTTCTCCAAACCATGATGCGCTGCCTTCTAGAAGATGCCAATCTGAAACATTCATTTTGGGGCGAAGCACTTAAGTATGCAAACTACCTTGTTAATCGCACTTGGAGTAGTGTGATTGACCAAACACCTTTCTACATGCTGCATGGCTACCAGCCAGACCTTTCTAATTTACACATTTTTGGTTCATATGCAATGGTGAACATTCCATTAGCGCGAAGAAGAAAAGGTGGCCAAATTGCTAAAAGACTGAGATATATGGGCATTGATGACAATTCGAAATGGGGAAAATTCATTGACTCTAACAATATGATTACAATTTCTAATTCTGCTAACTTTGAAGAAGATTCAGATTGGTCCAAAATACATTCTAATGATCCTGGAGTTTATTTTCCCAGAGATGATCCATCCAACATTCCATCTTCACCTGCCGCGGATGCTCATGCTAGCGA
Organism: Diadophis punctatus similis; assembly: GCA_023053685.1. NCBI lineage: Eukaryota > Metazoa > Chordata > Lepidosauria > Squamata > Dipsadidae > Diadophis > Diadophis punctatus. The sequence goes on from JALIGW010000008.1 coordinate 20,895,854, forward strand.
CAACGATGGAGATGAGGAAGATGAAGAAGATTGGACAACCGCTCCAAGACGTTCCAAGAGAACTACAAAAGGTATTCCTCCAAAGAAATACACATTGCAATGCACAAACAGACCACCACCATTGGTCTGTAATGTTACACTTCCACCAGAGACATATGCTCAAATCAAATATCTTTCACAAGATGAACAAGATAAATGGCACACCGCCATGCAAGTTGAGATGGACAGCCTCCAGAATCTCAAGGTATTTACACCTGCAGCACCTCCTCAAAACAAGAAAGTCATTGGCACACGATGGGTGTACAAAATCAAACAAAAACCAGATGGTGAACTATTATACAAAGCAAGACTAGTAGCACAAGGTTTCGCACAAAGTTATCCTGATGATTACACAAACACTCACCTACAGTGCGGACTGAAAGTGTGAAAATAGCCTTAACTACAGCTTCCATTCTTGGACTTGAAGTTTTCCAATTTGATGTTGAAACTGCCTATCTACATGCAGACCTAGATGAAGAAATCTACGTGAAGTGCGCCCCCGGATTTCGTGATGACCTCCGTGGCCGAGAAGGGGACACGTGGATTCTCAACAAAAGTCTTTATGGTCTGAAACAATCAGGTTTGATGTGGTATAACTGTCTCAAAGACAAACTAAATTCAATGGGCTTTATTAAGTCCGAAACTGATGAATGCGTGTTTACAAAAAGGTTTAGAGATGCATATGAAACTGTTCTTGTTTATGTAGATGATATTGTTTACATTGGTCCTAACAAACAAATGAGTGAAATTTTTGTTTCAGGTCTGAAGAGATTTTTCACATTGAAGTCACTAGGTCACATCAATGATTATTTAGGTGTACAGATTGAAAAGACACAGAAGGGGTTTAGCCTCTCACAACAAGCCAAGATAGAACAACTCCTACACTATTGCAACATGCAAGATGCTACACCGACACACACTCCTATGCAAACAGATTTTTGTAATTTGAAAGATGAACAAAGTCCTGAGTTCAAGGATCAAACACTTTATCGCTCAGTAATTGGTTCACTACTATACATTAGTGGTTGGACTAGACCAGACATAGCACTTAGTGTCAATTTGTTGTCACGACATGTAGGCAAAGCCACAGAATTCCACTGGTCATGTATTAAGAAGCTACTGAGATACCTAAAATACACTCAACACATGAAATTAAAGCTAGAACCTACACATTCTGATTTTGCTGACTTGTATTGTTATGCAGATGCTGACTGGGCAAGCGATAAGGAATCAAGAAAAAGTACATCAGGTTTCATAATGTACCTAAATGGATGTCCCATTCATTGGAACGTGAGAAAACAGAGTTTTGTTTCCTGTTCTTCCATGGAGGCGGAATATGCGTGCATTTCTGACGCTAGTAACCAGTTAACGTGGTTCTATTCTTTAGTTACAGATATCTGGACCAAACCGAAGAAGCCAATCACCATGATGGAGGATAATCAATCAGTTGTTTACATTTCAGAAACACGTTTCACAGGTTCTAGATCCAGACACATTGACATTCGTTATAAAAATGTTAGAGATTTAGTAAGACAAGGTTTCATTAAGTTAGAATATGTGCAACAGAATATCAGATAGCTGACATCCTGAACAAGCCGTTACCAGCAGCAAGACATGAATCTTTGACATATCTGATGTGTGTAGAGTGATATAAGCATATCCATCCAACAGACAAAGAAGGGGTGTCACGCAGTGATTTTATATTGCCTGTTATATGTATATGCAGGTATATGCAGGGAGATGCATCCCTATCAAATATAATGGTTTATTCCTGAGCACGTGATTAATGTTCCTAGTACGCATGCGTACATTCCTTCATTCCTTTTGTACTCTGCTTCTGACGAAGCAACATCTCTTTTATATAGCCAATATGTAATTAACTATTTTTGATAAGAAATAAATATCTTATACATTAGAATTATAATGCGGTTTATTTTGGCAATGTCAGAGTTCCAGGAAAAGATTCAGTTCGCCTCTGATAAGAGTAATTCTTATCTCAACAGTTTAAAACTGAAAAACAATAAAAAAATTTAAAATAAATAAAATAAATAAAAGGCTGCTTTCCAGTACGCCAAATCAAATATCAAATGAGGAAAAATTATCAAATAAGGAAAATTTGTTTTGATTTTTCTTAAAATCCCCACATCTACCCAATGCCATTTTAACTAGTGGCACAAATCTAGTTACATTTGTCTTTTTCATCAAATTTGGCAGTGGATAAAGAAGGTAGGCAGAGAAATTAGGAAAAGGTCAATTTTAACAAGTAAGTCTGAATCTTCATTTCTCCCAATTATACATTTAAACAGAACCAATAACTAAAGACAAGAATTATCAGAATAAAAGCAAATTAGTATTGCCAAATCCCCATATATTCCCATTGTCAAGTATGCATTTAAGGAGTCAGATACATTAAAGATGCTGCTCCAAAGACAGCAAGGAAGATTGATGGGGAGTGGGTGTCTTTAACTCAAAAGCCATTTCTGAGATGGGGCAGAGGATATTCTTCCTCTGTATTAAATTGGTTAGAAATACATGAACTATTTGATAAACCATAAACTTAGGAACCAGGCAAAATCCGTAAGAGGATCCCCAAATTTATGATAAATAAATAATTATGATCATGCATGGCAGTTACTCTAACTCAGCGGTTCTCAACCTGGGGGTCACGACCCCTTTGGGGTTGAACGACCCTTTCACAGGGGTTGGGAGACTTTGCCTGGATCCCGCCATTTGGGTTCTTTTACCCTCTGCGGATGCACAGAATGTTTTGTGCATGCGCAGAGGGTAAAAGAACCCAAATGGTGGTGGCGGGGTGGGGGTCGCAGCTGCGGGTGCGGCGGCAGGGTGGGTCGCGGTGTGGGCGCAGGGGCAGGTCGCGGCATTAGGAAGGTTGAGAACTACTGCTCTAACGGGTCTATGACTTTTCTCCTCCTCCACTTTGTCGCACCTGTTTTGTCCCGAGATTTCCGCCCCCAATCATTCGGGCGCTGCCTTTTCTCCTTGGCCCATTCGCCAAACGGGCCAAAAAGCCAATTCTCCCAATCAGAGGAGCAAGAATCCCACCCCCTTCTTCATTCCTTCTTTTCCATTCCCTGGGGGGGGGCGCATAGGCTCTCTCTCTCTCGCTGGCTGGCTCACTGGCCTGGCTCGCTGGCTGTGCTCGCTCTTTGTGTGTGTGTGTGTGTGTGTGTGTGTGTGTGTGTGTGTGTGTGTGTGTGTGTGACTTTTTCTCCCACTGAGGTCCTCACGCTCGCTCTCTTCGCAACATTATCAGAGGCGAACGGGAGTGGGGGGGAGGGAAGGAAATAAAGGAATTTCCCTCCCCCCCCTTCCTGGCTTCTCCCTATCACTTTTCCTCCCACTGAGGTCCTCACGCTCGCTCTTCCTGTGTGTGTGTGTGTGTGTGTGTGTGTGTGTGTGTGTGTGTGTGTGTGTGTTATGTTGTGTGTGTGTTGCAACAGAAGATTCTCAGCGGCACGGAGGAGGAGGAGGAAGAGGTCAGCAATGCAAGGCTGCCCGTCCCGCTCTCTCTCTTCTGGTTGCCTGGATTGACACAGGCAGCAGCCACAGAAGTTCATGCAGCCACGCGCGAGAGCCAAGAAAAGGGAGGAAAATTTCGAGAGACAGAAGCCAGCCTGAGGAAGGCGGGCTCTGCTGGGAAGTCAGGCGTAGCATGCCAGGGGGGGGGGCTGCTGCTAATAGACAACCCCTGAAGTAAGTGCCAACTGGTTGTCACCTCGCTGCAGCAACTGGCTAGGAATGGTGTGTGTGTGTGTGTGTGTGTGTGTGTGTGTGTGTGTGTGTGTGTGTATGTGTGTGTGTGTGTGTGTGTGTGTGCGTCTCTTCCTGTGAAGGGGGGAGGCCAAAGGACAAGTTAAAAAGCCTGCAGTCTGCCAAAGGGTTTGGGCTGAGGTAAAACAGCCCTGCAGTCCATCCGCTCCTGACCGGCACCAATGGGAGGCGGAGAAGCCCTGTGGGAATCCAAAGCCGTCTCATCAGCTATTCCCTCCTTGGCCAAGTTACAAGGGGCTCGTCGCCTCGGGCTCTGCCTCCCCAGCCAAAGCGATGGCGTTTTCCCTCCTCACTCGGCTGGGATAGTGGTGTAACTTCGTAGAGCTGCTCCACTCAGGGGGCTCCCCATTAGTCGCAGCCGCATTTCCGGCATCTGCGGTCTCCCTCAGACTTCATGACAAAGGAAGTCCCACGTGAGATCCCGAAGTTCCTCGACAGACAAGAGTTCGCGGGGCGATCAAGTGGGGCAAGAAGAACCGGAGTCGGCAAGTAACTTGGCCGAGGAGGGAAAAGCTGACGAGACGGCTTTGGATTCCCGCAGGGCTTCTCCACCTCATTTTGGTGCCGGCCAGGAGCGGGTGGACTGCGGGGCTGTTTTACCTCAGCCCAAACCCTTTGGCAGACTGCAGGCTCTTTAACTTGTCCTTTGGCCTCTTCACAGGAAGAGACGCACACAGAGACACACAAACACACACACCGTTCCTAGCTAGTTGCTGCAGCGAGGTGACAATCAGTTGTCACTTACTTCAGGGGTCGTCTATTAGCAGCAGCCCACCCACTCCCTTGGCACGCTATGCCTGACTTCCCAGCGGAGCCCGCCTTCCTCAGGCCGGCTTCTGTCTCTCAAAATTTTCCTCCCTTTTCTTGGTTCTCGCGCGCGGCCGCACAAACTTCTGTGGCTGCTGCCTGTGTCAATCCAGGCAACCAGAAGAGAGTGGGACGGGCAGCCTTGCATTGCTGACCTCTTCCTCCTCCTCCTCCGTGCCGCTGAGAATCTTCTGTTGCAACACACACACAACACAACACACACACACACACACACACACACAGGAAGAGCGAGCGTGAGGACCTCAGTGGGAGGAAAAGTGATAGGGAGAAGCCAGGAGGGGGGAGGGAATTCCTTTATTTCCTTCCCTCCCCCCCACTCCCATTCACCTCTGATAATGTTGTGAAGAGCACGAGCGTGAGGACCTCAGTGGGAGGGAAAATGATACACACACACACACACACAGGAAGAGTGAGCGTGAGGACCTCAGTGGGAGGAAAAGTGATAGGGAGAAGCCAGGAAGGGGTTAGGGAATTCCTTTATTTCCTTCTCCCCCCCCCACTCCCATTTGCCTCTGATAATGTTGCGAAGAAAGCGAGCGTGAGGACCTCAGTGGGAGGAAAAGTGATACATACACACACACACACACACACACACACACACACACACACACACACACACACACAGGAAGAGTGAGCGCAGCCAGCGAGCCAGCCAGCGGGAGAGCGAGCCTACGCACCCCCCCCCGGGGAATGGAAAAGAAGGAATGAAGAAGGGGGTGGGATTCTTGCTCCTCTGATTGGCTGGCGGCAAAGTGTCCCGTGCGGCCAAAAGCCCAGAGTGAATGGGCTTTTTGGCCCATTCGGCGAATGGGCCAAGGAGAAAAGGCAGCGCCTGAATGATTGGGGGCGGAAGTCTCGGGACAAAACAGGCGCGGCAAAGTGGAGGAGGAGAAAAGTCCCATTCCGTGCTCTAACTGATCATTTGTGTCTGTTTTTTGCTTCATTACATCTTCTTAAACAAAGGGGACAATTATAAAATAGTCGACAAGATTGTCTTAAAATAAACAAATCTTTAGGACCTATTCATTAAATTGGACCCTAGAAAGGCTGCCGGTCCTGACGGTATCTCTGGCCGAGTGATTAAAGACTGTGCTGATCAGTTGGCTGGAGTCTTTACCAAAATCTTCAATCAGTCTTTATCCTGTCCACTATTCCATCTTGTTTGAAGGTTTCCACCATTGTTCTGCTGCCAAAGAAGTTCCATATCAATAACCTCAACGATTACAGACTAGTGGCACACACTCCTATCATCATGAAGTGCTGTCAGACTCCAGACTCTGCCATTCAAAAGGAGAAGGGGGGTCTTGGCTCTGCTTGACCAAAAGGTTATAACATGTCCGGATCCCAGACACCTGGGAGCCTTCTCATCTTAAGATAGGGTTTTATGAGGGGTAATGCAAGTCAGTTGAACGGAAGGGAGGCTGGGAACGTAAAGCCATCTGGTCACACATTTGTGGATTGATTATGCTGAATGGGGTGGGGCATTAAGGTTAAATATGCTTGCCTTGCCTGAAGGCATTTAGACTTTGCTTTGAACGAATGGATGTTATACAGATGCAAATAAAGGAATCCTTTTGAGAACACTGACTCAGAAGTTCGTACTTTAATTGTGGCTGGAAAGACATTCCTTACAGAAAGCAAAGTCTGCAAAATCGGTCAACCCAGAGAGTAACTTTGCTCTACTGAGGGGACCGGGCAATCATGGCTTAACAAAACTGGGAACAGGAGGAAATTGAATGCTGGGGGGAGACACCAATCACCCCCCAGGCGGAGGCCTGTTCCGCACTCCCCAGCAAAGAGGCTGAGGGAGGTTTCGAGACCTCTGAGAAGCCCCGCTGGTCTATCGGCATTGGAAAAAAAGACAGCTGGGATGGGAGAACCAGAGGAGTCACCCTTAATCAGAGGAATCGGAAGCCTCGTTGGTAATTGGAGCTAGAAGCTCTCACGGACCAGGAGGAGCCCACCAAAGCACCTCTAAGGGAGGGGCGGTTGAAGAGATACCTATCCCAGCTGGTGATGGAAACATTGGAAAATCTCAACATCCGAGGGACCCCAGAACGACGAATAACGAGTGCTGGGAGCATAGCAACCGCTGAAGAGACTGGGGGCGCCAACAACCTCCGGGAAGCCGGCATGCAGATGGAGGACGTGGCAGGGGACCCAACAAACCCCCCCAGGGCAGCACACGCAGCGGCACCCCTTCCTAACCAACTCCAAGCCCCACAACTAGAAAGGAAAACTCCCCCCCTGGGAGTGAAATTTGATGGGGACCCGCAACAATTGGGATTCTTCATAGCACACGTGCTCACCTATATGCAAGAATATGGACGTGAGTTCCAAACCCAGGGATCCCGGGTGCGAGCAGTTATCTTAGCTCTGGAAGGAGCCACTGCCAGATGGATGGTGACCCTACATAACGACGACGCACCCGAACTGCGCAACTTCAACCAATTCATGACGGCCCTACGACGACGGTTCGAGGACTCGCTGGCAGACCGCAAAGCACGCAATTGTATTAAGGTAGTGAAACAGGGACGACGACCAGTGGCGGAGTACACTGAAGAATTCCGGGACCTCGCATGTCGGTTAAACTGGCCAGAAGACATTCTGGTAAGCTGTTTTAAGGATGGACTGAGTGACGATCTGTATAATGCCTGCGTGGCTAGGGGTGCACCGAATCATCTGCATGAGTGGTACCTCACCGATGAAGAAGCGGAGATTGATATGGCTAGGAATCAGTACCGTACGGGGAGAGCATGGAAGAAATCCCCACCCCAATGGAGGAAAGAGCCCTTCAGAAGGCAACAGGGCTTTTCCCCTAAACCTCCAACCTGTTACAAGTGCGGGAGGAGGGACACTGAGCACCCGAATGCTGGCCCCAAACACCCACCCGGAAACCCGAACGCCAAACGGGGGAGAGACCAGCAAGACCCATCCAGCGTGGGAGGGAAACAGCCCTGAGGAGCAGCGAGATGGTAGGACCACCATCCCCTCCTCCCGCTGGAGACAACATCCCAGCATTTCAAAGGGAAGATCCAGCATCGTTCGAGAGTGATCCAGAGGATGAACCACTGGTAAGCAAACCAATTGAACCGCTCACCCTCCCTCTCAGACTATTTATCCCTAACCAAGAGAAGGGAAAAAATATCTCCGCATTAGTAGACTCAGGGTGCACCCGCTGCTTAATCAGTCCAACCCTAATCAGGGAGCTGGGAATTACAGTGAGAAAGCTTAGAAATCCCATCGCGTTTTGCCAACTGGATGGGTCAATAGCAGGGGGGGAGCCAGCTGCTTTTGCCACGGAACCCCTGAAAATAGGCATTGAAAACCACGAAGAGAAACTTACGTTTATAGTAGCACCTGGCATGGAATGGCCACTAGTCTTGGGACTCGCATGGCTAAAAAAGTGGAATCCAAGAATAAATTGGGAGCAAGGCACCATAAAATTCCAAATGCACGTGACTGTTGCGGAGGACCCACAGATAGAAACTGAGGGGGCTGAACGCAGGGAAACAGCCATGCCTGGTCATAGCGTGGCAACAGAAGGCATACCCAAGGAATACAAAGACTTGGCAGAAGTTTTTAGCGAAGCAGCGTCGGATGAACTTCCCCCGCATCGCGCATCTGACTGTGCAATAGAAATCTTACCTGGGGCTAAACTACCTAAACCAAAAATGTATAGCATGTCACCGGGGGAGTTAGAAGAGCTGAGTGCTTTCATTGAGAAAAACCTAGCAAGGGGTTTCTTTGAACCAGCCAGACCAAAGATAGCAGCCCCAATGTTATTTAGGGAAAAGAAAGATGGCACAAAACGCTTATGTGTCGATTTCAGAAACCTAAACTCGATAAGTGTTGAAAACATGTATCCCCTCCCCCTGATGAAAGATATGCTGGCCCACCTCACAAAAGGGAAAATTTTCTCCAAACTAGACATCAGGAAGGCATACTACCAAATCAGAATTAAGGAGGGGGATGAATGGAAAACAGCATTCAACACCCCCCTGGGATGCTACCAATTCAAGGTGCTCCCTTTTGGGCTACAAGGGGCACCTGCAGTGTTTATGCAATTAATCAACGATGTGTTACATGAACATTTATACAAAGGGGTTCTTGTTTATTTAGATGATATTCTATTATACTCAGAAACCAAGGCTGAACATGTTAAATTGGTGAGGGCAGTGCTGAGCAAACTCTGTGAGGCAAAACTTTATGCCAAACTCTCAAAATGTGAATTCCACCGAGAAAAAATTGATTACTGGGGTATCGTATTTCACACCAGGGCATAGAAATGGATCCTCAAAAAGTACAGGCAGTACTCGATTGGGAAATGCCTCGCACACGCAAGCAGCTGCAAAGTTTCCTGGGGTTTGCAAATTTCTATCGCCAATTTATCCCTGCGTTTTCTCAAATTGCCCTGCCCATCACAAAACTGCTAAGAACAAAGGGGGAGGGAGACCCTAAACCGAGACAGCCCGTGAATTGGACAATGGAATGCCAGGCAGCATTTGAAAAACTAAAATGGCTGTTCTCAACAGAACCAATTTTGAAGAACCCAGACACAGAAAAACCCTTCATAATACAAGCAGATTCTAGCGATGTGGCAATAGGAGCAATCCTACTCCAGAGTAATGAGCAAGGACAGCTACAGCCATGTGCGTATAAATCCAGGAAACTAAGTGAAACTGAACAAAGGTGGGCAATCTGGGAAAAAGAAGCTTATGCGGTGCGATGGGGCACTTTTAACTTGGAGACAATTCTTAGAAGGGAGTAAGATGCCTTTTGAAGTCTGGACTGACCACAAAAACTTAGAAGCCTTAAAGACACCAAGGAAACTATCTCCTAAACAGGTTCATTGGGCGCAATACTTCAAACGGTTCGAGTTTACTCTTAAATTTATCCCTGGGGGGAAAAACTTTCTAGCAGACGCACTGTCCAGAAAGCCAAAATATAATTGTGTGAAATCAGAGGTATTTAAACCTATAGTACAAACAAATCAATTGGCAGCCAAAGTAATCACCAGGTCCCAAGGAGGAAAAGACGCATTGAGGGACGCAGACGTCACTCACGCATTTAAACAAGCATTAGTCAATGATGAATGGTTTTTGAACCACAAATCCAGTTGCGTGATGAAAGATGAATTAGCTTGGGTAGGTGACAAACTTTATGTACCCGCTAGCCAAAGATTACGCTTAATGGAAAGGTGCCATGACTCTAGATTAGCTGGACACTTTGGTTTTGTAAAAACTTTACACTTAATAAAGAGACAATTTTGGTGGCCTTCGTTGAAAAAGGACTGTTGTGACCCAGCACCGCAACCCCCCAGAAACACACACACACAGTCGTTGGGAGGCAAACAAAAAGGTTCCTTTTACTAATAAAGTTTCTTAGTAAAACTCAGAGGGTTTAGAAGTCCAAAACAACACAAACGGAAAGTCTTCAGGAATAAGGTTCTTTGGGTTACGTGAGGGTTAAATAGCACACAGACAAAAGTTCAAAGCAAGACTCATTAATTCTTATCTGAACAACTTGGCTGGCTTCCCGGAATAAAGCTGGCAGAAGCTGGTGATAAGATTCCCAAACAGACGTAGAAACGAAACTCTGGATATGCTGCGGTCAGTGAATTGTTGTTCTCAGCAATGAGCACTAATTACCATGGCCTAATATAGCCACTGAAGGGCGTGGCCCAATTAGCCCTCACTGCTTCCTCCTATTGGACCGACGCTTACTCAGCCAGTCCTGTCTTCTGGCTGCTCTGCGTGCTCTGGCATTCAGCATGAGTTCTTCATCTCCTGATGAAGAACTCTGCTGCGCAGGTGCAGAAGGTCCTGGGAGATCGTCCTGCTCTGGCACCGAGTCCTCATCACCAGCCGTCTCTGGTGCCAGGCACATAGGCTGGTACTGCTGCACCATGAGCGGCTCCGCGTCCTCCGGATGCTCCAGACTCGGCGCCGGACGCGGCCAAGGCACAACAAGGACATAGAAAGCTATGTAGCAAGTTGCCCCATTTGTGCTGCAGCAAAAAGACGACAGGGGAAAACTCCAGGACTTCTACAGAAAGTAGCTGAGCCGTCAGCCCCATGGGAAGAAATTGCTATGGATTTTATTGTAGAACTACTGAAAAGTGGGGGAAACACGGTCATTTGGGTTGTGACAGACTTGTTTTCAAAACAAGCACATTTTATTCCTTGCCAAAAGATCCCAACTGCCAAAGGCTTGGCTAGAATGTTTCTAATACACATTTATCATCTTCATGGAGCTCCTAAAAGAATAATCTCGGATAGGGGAGTCCAATTCACCTCCAACTTTTGGAAGGCGTTTTTGGGCTTACTTGGTACCGCCCAAGGATTAAGCTCCTCCCATCATCCTTAGTCCAATGGAAATTGTGAAAAAACGAATGGCGTTCTTGAACAGTATCTAAGATGTTTTATTAATTTTCAACAGGACAATTGGACTGAACTTTTACCATTTGCAGAGGTTGCATTTAATAACTCTGTACACTCAAGTACAGGTTTTACACCTTTTAGAGTAGCCACGGGGCAAGACTTCAGCCCAATGCCGGAACTATCCACAGAAAAACCCACTATCCCCTCACTTAAGGAGTGGATAGAAAATTTGCAAAACACATGGCCAGTAGTCAGGTTGGCTTTACAGGAAGCTAGAGAGGCTTTCAAAATTCAAGCTGACAAGAAAAGAGTAGAGCCTAAACCTTTCCATGTTGGGGATAGAGTATATTTATCTACAAAATTCTTGAGATCGTTTCAACCATCAAAAAAATTAGGGCCTAATTTTATTGGGCCTTTCACTATTAGCAGGATCATTAACCCAGTTGTGGTTGAATTGGCTCTTCCAAAAACACTTAGACAAGTCCACCCAGTATTTCACATTAGTTTACTCAAGAGAGAGGTAACCTCGTCACTTAGACCGGTGGTAGCTGCACCACCTGCCCCAATCATGATAGAAGGGGAACAACACTTTGAAATCAAGGAAATTCTTGACTCTAGAATCCACAGAGGGAAGACCCGGTATCTGGTAGCTTGGAAACATTTGCCTTCTTCACAGAACGAGTGGGTCGCTAAACAACATGTGAAAGCTCCCATCTTATTGAGAAGATTCCACTCCCCATACCCTAACAAACCTTGTTCTCCAGCATGTCACTAAAAATTCTTCTTTCCAGATGACTCCAAACTTGCAAGTTTAATCCTTCCGATGTGACCGTTGCGACTAGGATGGCATTTTAGCCGTCTTCCAGATGCCGTCGGTCGAGGGCAAAGCCGGCTCCCTGGGGGATTTGCAGCCCCCTCCCAGTCCACCACCAAGCACCCTCTTCTTCACTACCCCTCCAGGGTGGTTTCTGACCTGGTCCTGTCCAGACCAGGTCCCCGGACAGCGCAGATTCGGGGCTTCCCCATGGAGCGCGGGGAAACTCTGTAGTGCCGCGGCTTCAGCCATGCCTTCTCTCTCTGGTTAGCCAGTTTTGAATCCATCTGGTGGTGTTGTTGTCCATCCCATATTTGTCTACTTTATCTAGTAGTAGGTTATGGTCTACTTTATCAAATGCCTTACTGAAGTTCAAGTAAATCACATCAACAGCATTCCTCTGGTCCACTAATTTTGTCACTTTGTCAAAGAATGCAAGATTAGTCTGGCATGATCTGTTTTTGACAAACTCATGTTGGCTTTTGGTTATTACTTTGTTTGCTTCTAGGTGTTCATTGATTTGTTGCTTGATTATCTTTTCCAAAATCTTCCCTGGTATTGAGGTCAGGCTGATAGGTCTGTAGTTTCCTGGATCTGTTTTTTTCCCTTTTTTGAAGATGGGAACTACAGTACATCAGCTCTTTTCCAGTCCTCTGGCAATTTCCCGGTGCTCGAGGATCTTTGAAAGATATAGTTCAGTGGTTCTGAGATCTTATCTGCCAGTTCCTTCAGAACCTGGGATGTAATCCATCCGGTCCTGGTGATTTGAACTCATCTAGGGTAGACAGGTGTTCACTTACCATTTTCTTCCCTATTTTAACTTGTGTTCCTAATATGTTTTTTGTGATGCTGTTTTTGATAGGTTGGACTGTTTTTTCCCTTTGTGTAACGACAGATGCAAAAAACGTGTTAAGTAGCTCTGCTTTCTCCCTGTTGCTTGTCACCTTCTTGCCACTTTCTCCCTGCAGTGGACCAATTTTTTCCTTGACTTTTTTCTTGTTTTTAATATGTTGGAAGAAGGTTTTTTTTGTTACTTTTTACTTTTGTCGCAAGCCTTTGTTCATTGTGAGCCTTAGCTTTCCTCACTTTATCTTTACAGGCTCGGGCTATTTGCTGGTATTCTGCCTTAGTTATTTCCCCTTCTTTCCCCTTTTTATACTTGTCCTTTTTGTCTTTCAATTTGTCAGAGAGTTCTTTATGCAGCCATGCTGGTTTCTTTTGAGACCTATTATTTTTCTTCTTCATTGGTATTGTGCTAGTCTGGGCTTTTATAATCTCACTTTTCAAAATTTCCCAAGCTTCTTGAGTTGTTTTCCCCTTGAGATCCATGGAATCTTTCCCAAGCTCTAAGTTTATTGAAATTAGCTCTCTTAAAGTCCAAGACTCTAGTTTGACTTTGTTCTACTGCTTGTGTTTGCATAATGTTGAATTCCAATATTGAATGATCACTTGCCCCCAAGGTTCCTGTAGCTTCAACATCTTCTATCATTTCATCTCTGTTAGTGAGAATTAAGTCCAATATGGCTGATCCCCTTGTTCCCTTCTCTACTTTTTGGGTAACAAAATTGTCTGCTAGGTTTGTTAGGAACCTGTTGGCTCTTCCACTTGGTGCAGAGTTTGTCTCCCAGTTGATGTCAGGGTAGTTAAAATCCCCCATTACTATTGTGATGTGCTTTCTGCATACCTTAGTTAGCTGACTAGCAAAAAGTTCATCTACTTCCTGTTTGTTTGGTTGGGTGGCCTGTAGTATAGACCTATGGCAATGTCATTTCACCCCCCCTTTAATATTGACCCAAATGCATTCAAGATGATTTTCATTATTGTTGTGCTCTATTTCTGTAGAGATGTAGTTATTTCTTATATATAGTGCAACTCCACCCCCTCTTTTATTTGGTCTGTTTCTTTTAAATAATTTAAATCCCTCTAGCTGTATATTCCATTTGTCAGTTTCATCCCACCAAGTTTCCGAAATGGCAATTATATCATATCTTCCCTCATTTACTTGAATTTCTAATTCACCCTGTTTATTCCTCATACTCTGTGCATTGGTGTATAGACATCTGAGTCCATTTTGATTGACCCTGTGTTTACTGTCTACATAACCTGTGTTGTGCCTGACTGCCCTTACTTTCTTGCCACCTGCTTGATTAGTGCACATGGTATGGCCCTCACTATTAAATGCTTGGCTTTGTTTGATAGCAGGGCTGGTAAACTTACCTGCACACCCATCTATGTTGCGTGCACTGATAACCCTATTAATTTTAGATTGCTGGGGACAGATATGTTCTGTATCAATTAATTCTCTGTCCCCGCTGTTCAGTTTAAATGTTTATCCAGGAAATCTGTGAATTTAATACCAAGTAGCTCAGTCCCTTTCTTTGATGGATGCAAACCATCTCTTTTGTACAGTTTTTCATTGGACCAGCTGCAGACATCATGACTAATAAAACCAAAGCCTTCCCTTTTACACCACTCCTTTAGCCACACATTAAACTCTGCTACACATTGACCTTTCCCTTTTTGTTCCTTATGTACTGGTGAAACCTCTGAAAAGATAAGCCTACAACCTATACTACTAAGTTCATACCCCAAGCTCTGGAAGTCATTCTGCACAGAAAGTACATCTTTTTGGGACAGATCATTTGTGCCAAGATGTATAATAGCATCAACATCACAGTCCTTACTGGCATTCTTGACTATCTTAAGAATACGCTTCTTGTCTCTACTGGCAGTAGCACCTGGCAGACACCTGACCTCTTTCAAAACCTCAATATCCTTTCTTCTCTTTTTGGATACCTTACTGCTCTTGTGTGACTGATGTGTAATACCTGATTCACACTTTCCACTTTCCAAAATAAGTTCTTCATCTCAGACCACGATCCCCTGCTTATTTGAGTTATCATTATCACAACTACCTTGACCTGTCGCTTTAGTGTCCCTATTAAAGTCAGCAAGGGCACTATATCTGTTATGCTGGGACACAGCAAAAGCTTTGTGTTTAGGGTTCACAGCTCTCACCCTGCCAGATCCCACAGTTGTCCATACTGCCCTTCTCCTGCAGGATCTTTGTGGTAGAGGGGGCTGATAGTGCGGCAGCTCATTAGAGTGGAATGGCTGAATTTGGCACCTAATTTCTGCTTGCAGAGCACAGATTAAAGATTCTAGATAGGTAATATGTCAACGTAGACTAGTAATTTGTTTACAAAGAGGACTGTATCCAAATTTGAAAAGAGTACTTCGAAACACAGCTGTAAAAAGGGCATTGTTTACTTACCTGAACGCCCATTCTCGTAGGGTGGAGCTAGCCTCCAAGATTGAGCTAGCCTCCAAGATTGGGATGACACCATCCATCAGCCAATCAGGACTGAGTCTGACATCATATAAAAGCTGTCCTCCTGTCATAATCCCCCTCTTGTGACGAAGGACAAGGTCAGACCCAAGTGTACTCCCCATGCACACCTATAAAGGAACAGAGAAGCCAAGGAAAGGGAGGGACTTGGAGGCTAGCTCCACCCTACGAGAATGGGCATTCAGGTAAGTAAACAACGCCCTTTCTCCATAGTGGGTGGAGCTAGCCTCCAAGATTGGGACATGCCAAAGCAGTATCATCCCCTAGGGAGGGCTTCCAGATAATTCGGCTACCTCCGCATGCGGCACTACAGTCTGCAAGACCCACCGCCCAAAGTCTGCTTCTGCAGAAGCAAAAGTGTCCACCTTGTAATGTCTAATGAAAGGCACCGGAGAGGACCACGTCGCCGCACGGCACACCTCCTCAATAGAGGCATTAGTCATCCAAGCTGCCGTGGTGGCTGCACTGCGTGTCGAGTGTGCCGTCAGATGCGCCGGTCACGGAAGATCCTGCTGTTGGTAAACGTCCGCGATAACTGCACGGATCCAGCAACCGATCGTCGCCGAGAATGCCTTGCATCCCAGCGATCCGTGATGAAACCCCACAAATAGGGACTCGGAGAGACAAAAGGGTGCCGTGCGGACGTTGTAAATCTTAATCGCCCGCCTCACATCGACGGCATGCCACCTGCGTTGTGTCGTCGTGGAAGGTGGGGAACAAAAGGAAGGGAGGACCACCTCCTGTGCCCGATGGAAATATGTGTTGACCTTTGGCGTGAATGCCGGGTCAAGGCGGAGCACCACTCTGTCTGGATAAAAGACACAAAGATTCCCCAGATGGAAATGGCCGCCAACTCCGAAATCCTTCGAGCGGACGTTATCGCCACTAGAAAAGCGACCTTGTGAGTAAGAGGTTTCAGGGATGCCGTCCGCAGCGGTTCATACAGTGCCTCTGTCAGGGTGAGAAGGACCTTCTGCAGATCCCAGGTGGGGTACCTGTGTACCACAGGGGGTGATATGTTAACCGCCGCCTTCAGGAAACATTTGACCAATGGGTGTGCAGACAGCGGTTTGGAGGAGCGGCAAGAAAGGACCGTGGAGAGCGCAGCAATCTGTCGGTGCAAGGTGTTAGGCGCCAGACCCCTGTCGAGGCCTGCTTGCAAGAATTGCAGGACGTGAACAACTGAAAAGTCCACAGGACAAAGGGCGGGGCTTGAGCATCACTCACAGAAAACCCTCCAGGTCGAATTGTAAATCTGAAGAGTGGACGCTCGGCGAGAGGAGAGGAGGGTGCGGATGATGCTGTCGGGGACTCCGCGAGTCTCAGAGTGCGCCACTCAAGCGCCAGGCGGTCAGTTGGTACCAGTGCGGGTCCGGGTGCTGCACTGACCCCTGGGAGAGCGACTATTCTGTCGGCGAGATTCACCAGGGCGGGCCGATCGACAGCAACTTGAGATCTGCAAACCAGGCCCGTCTCGGCCAGTGAGGGGCCAAAAGAATCAGGTCCGCCTACTCGGCCAGCATCTTCCAAATCACTTGAGGAATGAGAGGGAGGGGTGGGAAGGCATAGAGGAGGCCCCTTGGCCAGGGGCAACGAAGCGCATCTGTGCCCTCCACCCTGTGCGTCCGGTATCGGCAGAAGAAGCGTGGGAGCTTTGAGTTCAACGGGGTCGCGAACAAATCGACTACCGGGAGTCCAAACCGATCCGCCAGCTACTGGAAGAGGTCCGGATGCAGGTCCCATTCCGCTGAGTCCACCTCGTGGCAACTGAGCCAGTCTGCGGTACAGTTCTACACCCCCGAGATGTGTTCTGCCTTGAGAGACAGGAGGTGCCATTCCGCCCAGAGGCCCAATGCCTTGGCCTCAGAAAAGAGGCAGCGGGACACCATGCCCCCCTGCCGATTGACGTGGGCCTTGGTGGTAACATTGTCCGTCAGCAGGAGGACGTGTTGCCCCGACAAGACGTGCTGTAACTGCTGAAGAGCCAGGGACGCCGCTCATAATTCCAGGAAATTGATGCTGTTTGATGCCTCCGTCTGGATCCAGGTGCCCTGGGCCACGTGCAATAGCAATAGCAATAGCACTTAGACTTATATACCGCTTCATAGTGCTTTACAGCCCTCTCTAAGCGGTTTACAGAGTTCAGCATATTGCCCCCAACAATCTGGGTCCTCATTTTACCGACCTCAGAAGGATGGAAGGCTGAGTCAACCTTGAGCCGGTGAGATTTGAACAGCTGAACTGCTGAACTAGCAGTCAGCTGAAGTTGCAGTGCTGCTTTTAACCACTACGCCACCTCGGCTCCACCTCGGCAATGCTGTGTGGGCACCCCATCCATGGAGGCTGGTGTCCGAGGTTACCGTCACCCGGTGCGGCTCGATGAAGCTGGAGCCCTTGGTGATCGCCGGGGACCACCACCACTGTAGGGAGTGTCGGACTGCGGCCGGGAGCTGGACCTTGGCCATGGAATTGGATCTGCCCACCTGCTGAAAAGGCAAAAGAAACCATTGGAGGTCTCTGGAGTGCAGCTGGGCCCAAGGAGTTATGTGTATCGCAGATATCATTTTACCCAACAGGGAGGACAGGAGGTTCAAGGGCACCCGTCCCTGGCCCAGGACCTGTTGGGTTAGGGTAGATAGACTGGTCTGTCTGTCTAGTGAGAGATACACCATGCACTCCAGAGAGTCCACAATGGCCCCCAGGTGAGTGATGCGGGTTGAAGGATTCAAGTGGCTCTTCTCAAGGTTGAGCGAGAAGCCATGAAATTGAAGGGCGTCCATAGTGGCCTGGAGATCTAGTGCCACCTGGGACTGGGAGGATGACTGGATCAGAATGTCATCCAGGTAGCACTGAATTCTTATCGGGAATGACCATAGGTGGGCCGCCAGGGCTGCCAAGATCTTGGTGAAGACCCTGGGGGCCGAGGACAGGCCGAAGGGAAGGGCCGAGTACTGGTAGTGCTCATTAAGGTATGAGAATCGGAGATACTTTTGGTGGGAGGGCCGAATTGGGACATGGAGGTAGGCCTCTGTGAGGTCGATGGAGGACATAAGGTCCCCTCTACGGATACCATCCAATATGGACTGCAACGTGTGCATCTTAAACTTCTTTTTTTTTCTTTTTTCTTTTTAATTCAAAAAGTTTTATTAGTACAAAGTACAAGCATTTTTCTCTTTTCTCCCCCCCTTTCCCCCTAACCCCAACCCTCCCCCCTCCCCCTCCTCCCCATCCCTTCCCCTCCCTGGACTTCCCAGAACATACACAGGGTATAATATAGTTTACACAAATGCAAAACTAAAATATGCTAACAAATTATTAACTTCCAAATATCAAAAACTCTTAACTCCTTATACAGTAAATTAAACAAAAAATTAAGTTGAAATATGTCCTTCCTCATCTATTTTAGTCCATTCATCTTCTCCTTTATCAGGAATATCATTTAAATAATCTTTAACATGTTCTAAAATTTTTGCCCTTTACAATATTAATTTTAAATAAGTCTTCCTCTTACACTTTTATGACACCAACACCTGGCAGCAATTATTAAATTCCAAACCAACTTAACCAAATCTAAAAATATTTAACAACATCACATTCATTTGATCTCTATTACATTAGATTACAACCTATACTTATTTCCACCTCTAATATAATTTTAATCTTATTCTCTACCAATTTAATCTCTATTACATTAACTATCGTCTATTCTTATTCCCCAAACTGTAAAATTAATTTAATCTTATTATTTAAACCAATTTAATCTCTATTACATTACTTTACCTTCTATAATTATTCCCCATAAGTAATCTTGTAATCTAATTTCTGTAAACTTAAACAGCCTCATATATACATTTAAACTTTATTCTTATTTCTTTTACATTATCCTACTATTAGTAAAACGTCAATTCTCAATTCTTCTCCCCTTAAATATTTCTTTAAGTTGGCATCTGAAGATATGTTTATCCATTCTTGCTTCATTTGGAGAAGTTGAGGACTGAAATCGGTAATTTGAATCTTCTTCGCTTTCAACCTTTACTTCACTAATCTGTCTTAAATCCTTTGTATCTTCTTGACTTTTCAGAGTTCCTTTCTGTTGTGAAAACCACCAGTATTCCTCTCCCTCTTCTTTAATTTCTTCATATCTTTTGTCTTCTTCACTTTCAATCTTTACCTCTTTAACTTGTCTTGGGTCCTTTGGTTCTTCTTGACTTTTCAGGATTCCTTTCTGTTCCTCATTTCTTTTGTCTTCTGGTGACTTTGGTCTCTCAACCTTTAACACGTTGGCAAAAAAATCTTTTGCTTCACAGATCTTAATAAGTCTGTATCTTTTCCCCCTAAAGGTAACAGATAGTCCAGCCGGGATTTCCCATTTATATCGTATCTGTTGCTTTTTTAATTCTGCCACCAGAAAAGTATAACCTTTACGTGCTTTTAATATTTTTGGAGGAATTTCCTTAAATGTCAGAACCTCTTGTTCTTCGACCTTAAGATTGTTTTTATAAGTCGCCTGTAAGATTCGATTTCGCAGTGTCCTTGTGGTAAAATATACTACAATGTCTCTTGGTAAATGATTTTTTCTGGCAAACCAAGAATTAGCCCGGAATACTTTTTCAATCTGCCATTCCAATTCAACTTTTCTTTCCCCCAAGAGCTTCACCAATGCATCCAGGATCTTTTCCTTTAAATTTTCTTTATTATTTTCTTTTGCCCCCCGTAGCCGTAAGGCAAATTCCATGTCTTTATATTGAAACATCGTTAATTCTGCCTCAGTTCCATCAATTTTATTCTGGATCTCAGTTACTTTTTCAACCAAAGTCCCAGTAGACTGTTTAATTTGAGTCACGTCCTGTCCCAATAAGTCCATATTAACTGCCAAGGCTTTAAATACAGATTCCACATTGTCTCTGGTTTGTTGAGTCTGAGAAACAAACTCCTCTGAGACAGCTTGTATTTTTTCATTAATTTCAGTAATTTTTCCATTAATTTCAGTAATTTTTTTGTTAACTACTAAAACAATTTCTTTCTGCATATCTTTCATAATTTGCTGCCATTTTTCCAATGTAAGAGGCTGTGTTGGGGGGGCAAAGTCATGCAAATTAACAATATTTGTGGGAAGATTTTCAATTTTTCCTATTCCTTTAAAAGAAGCATTCTTTGCCAGTTTTAAAGACATCTTCAATTTGTATTAATTCTGTATAGCCAAAAAACAAAGTTCATCCAAGAAGAGAGCAAAAAACAAGAGGAGTTCTCACCAACATCTGTTAACAATCAGAACTCTCATTAGCTTCAGTAGCTTTCGCTTTCTCCACACCTTTCAAATTCCAAGCGCCGTCTTTAGCTACTTTGTTGCTTCCCAAATAATCCAAAAAGCAACACCGGAGTTAGGTAAAAATACTTGCTTTTAGATTCTCCTGGTATGCTCCGTCTGCTGCATTGTTTAGAGTAATAAAGTAATAAAACCATTTGTCACCAGCAGAGATGGTCGCGGCTTCTTGCTCCACTAAAAGTTAGCAGAGGCATTCCAGGTCCGGAGCTGTGACAGACTTCAAGGGAGCCCTCGCCCTTCGCACCCCAGAGCTTCTTCTGGGGTGTTAGGGGGGGCTCTACCTCTGCCCATCTGCTCTTCTCCCCTCCCTTTGCCCGGGACAGGAGTTTCTAAGCCACCAGACAGCTGATGTGGCTTATCTGGCAGCTTTTAGGGAGCCTGGAATGGAGCGCCCATAAAGAGCGTCCAGCGAAGCTCGCAGTGCCACCGGAAGCCCCTGCATCTTAAACTTCTTGTAGACCAAGAACTTGTTGAGTCGCTTTAGGTCCAGGACAGCTCTCCACCCACCCGAGGATTTCTGCACAAGGAACAAATTGGAATAGAATCCCTGCCCCCGCTTGTCCTCCGGGACCCGTTGGATGGCCTCAATCTCCAACAAATGCTGGGTGGTGTCCAGCATCAGAGATTGCTTTTGAGGATTGGAGGACTGGGAGCACCTCATGAAGAATCCAGGGGGTGGGGGTGGAGATGAAGTCCAGGGCGAGATCAGATGTTAGTGTCTCGCGAACCCAAGTGTCTGTTGTAATCTCCTCCCACCGCCTGGTAAAAAGGCGCAGGCGACCCCCAATGGGAGAAGCGGGTTCATCTATTTGTAGCGGCGGAAGGGGCGACCACCTGCCTTCTGAAAAGGCCGCTTGGAGGACTGGTTGGAGTTATTCCTGTCCTGCCCCTGGTTCTGCCTTGCCCTTGCCCGTGGCCTGTTCTGGGTATAAGTAGGGGCCCTGAAGGGGCGTCTAGAAAAGGTAGCGGCGGGGGTGGGAGGCTTGGTCTGTGCCTTCCTGGTGGAATTGGGCAACAAATTGGGCTTGGAGTGTGGCGTCCGATGTAAACTGGGTGGCCGCTATGAGCTTATTAATGTCCTGCCTGGCCCTCACGTCGGATGTGGGAAGGTGCTCCTGGAGCGCCTTAAGCCAACGGATGGAGGTGCGGCAGAAGAAGGAGGCCTTTGCAGAGGCCTTAACGGCCCAAGCTGTGGCTTGGTGGGTCTTCTGCAGAGCCTGCTCGGTGCGCCAGTCCTCCGGGCGGAGGAGTTCCTCAGAGTCCCCCAGGCATTTGCGCCGATGAGTACAACGCCTTAATGGGCGGGTCCACAGGGGGGACTGGGAGGTGCTTTGCCAGCGCTGTAGCCACATTGAAAAACCGTTTGTCTGAGGCAGATGGAGCGATGCCGGCCAACAGAGTGGTCCATTGCTTGAGGCGAACAGCTTTGGAGCTGGGACCACCTCCACCTGAGAGATGGTTTCCTCAAAGATGGTTTCCTCAAAGAGGGGGTCCACTGATTCGTCCTCGGCTGGCAGCTGCTCCTTTGAGGAGAATTTGGCCGTGGCCCTGGCCTTGTGCAACAGGGACTTGAAAATGACAGGGTTGGGACTTCCGGGGCGGGGCCATGGCGGAGCGAAGCTGAGAAGCAAACTGCTGCAACTTAACTCGACTTTCTCCATTTAGCTTGCTTGAAATCCGCAGCGTGGAGCCTCACAGGGGCTAGTGTAAGGAAGGGGAACATCGTGCGAGGACGGGAGGTGGTGCAAACCCCTGCCGAAGCAGATGGAAGCCCTATAGCTGAACAGAGAAGAAACGAGCAGATTGTGCTGGTCCAGAGGCATGGCTGCCTGAGCATACAGCAAGGAAGGAAAAAATAGAGAAACGGCAATATATTGACAAAATTATCGGAACTACCTAAATTGAAGTGGATTACAACTTTTTCCGGAGAGTACTCCTATTGAAAAACGAACGACTGGCACTACCGAAGGAGAAGTGAGTCTCCAAAAAGGACCAAGCGGTGCCTTAGCAGAAAGGAGCGAAAGGTGAAACAAAAACAAAATTAAATCAAGAACGGATTGCTTTAAAGTGACACGGACTGGAAAGAACTACCAAAGAAACAACTGACGGCAGAAAGGGAATTCACGTTATATCTACATCCAAAATACTTTGAAACTAAAAGACACTGACTAACGACCTTGAGCCAAGGGAAAAGAGGGGGAAAGAAAAAAGAGACGGTGACAAAGCATTCTCTTAGAATGCAGACATTTTGAATGGACAGTGAAATTGAAACAGAAGAGAGATGATTTCCCCTAAGAGACATTTGTAAGATATACAGAGTTTAATATATTGACTGAACATCTTGAAATTAAAAATTCTAAACTATATATCTACTATATATCTATAAATTGATGCATATAAAGTTATAAATAGAAATATTTTGATATTTAGATAATTGACTGTTACTGCTACTATATATTAGGAAAAGTAAGAAGTAAGATTCCATAAGTGTTAATAATAATTTGAATTAAGTGATTGAATTGAAATATCTACTTTTTATTTTCTATTATTGAAGTTTAAGTAGTGAATAATTTGAAACACTATTATTTTAAAATAACAGTTTAATCAATAACTATAGAAATTATTACTGAATATCTTTGATTTATATATTGAGTAGATTAGTTTACAACAACATTAGCAATTTCTTGACAAAAATATATTAAGTAGAAAATTTATGTTTAAATGATTAACAACTAACTTTTCTTTCCTATCTCCTTCTCTCAAACTACGAAACAATATTTTTCTTTATCTTTCTTTATTTTACTTTAAAGATATAAGATATATATATAAGACACAATAGAAATATTATAAATATCTTTTCGACTCTTTCTTTCTCATTTCACCTCTCTCCTTCCCCTCTATTATTATTAGTATTAATTTCTCTCTTAAGAATACTAAAATATAACATAATAGGAAATAGTAAGGATAAGAAAAGAAATCTATGAAAGTGTGGAACAATTTTTTTAGTAGAATAAAAATGTCAACATCAACAACCGTGACCAAAACGATTAAGAAACCAACCCCTGCAACACCCTCAGCGACAGGGCAAAAACTTATCACAGAAATGGCATCTACAGAAAAACAAGGACAAACACCTACACTACACACTATGCAAGCCACACTAGACAAAATCCAAGAATTCATGATGACACAACAAGAAACAATGATTAAAACACAGCAAACTATTTTTCACAATCATGAAGAGACAAAAGAAAACTTTGAAGAGGTTAAGGGGAACATCAAAAAATTAGATAACAGAATGGAAGTAATTCAGGAAGTGGTTGCTAAACATGAACAAAAAATTAAGAGTATAGAGGAAAAAACTGATCTAACTAATAAAAAATAGAAGAAACGGAGGAAACATTAAGAGCAAAAAACAAGGAATTGGAGGGGGCCATTGCACATCTTGAGTTGGAGAAATCAGCATTCTACTTAAGATTTCAAAATATACCGGAAGTAAAAGAGGAGGATTTACGTGAACAGGTAGTAGAGATACTGTCGGAAGCCCTGCAGATAGATAAAGAAGAACTAATTAGACACATAGACGAGATTTATAGGATACAAACAAACTTTGCAAAAAGACACAAACTACCTAGGGAGGTACACGTACGATTTACCAAAAAAGCAATACGGGATGAGATATATAAAACCACAAGAACTGAACAAATACTACACAAAGAAAGAGAAATTAATTTATTAAAACAAATCCCAAAACGAATAAGAGAAAAGAGAAGGGATCTACAATATTTTACCACAAAATTAATAAGACAAGAAATACCCTTTAGATGGTTGATTCCGGAAGGAATCCTAATAAAATGGAAAGGGAAAAAATAAGGATAGAAACGATGGAAGGAGCAGACCAATTTATTGAAAGATATTTAGAAAAAGATGGAGACAGTAGCGCGGAGGGAGAGGGACGAAGTCAGGAAGAAAAAGAAATGGTAGAAGATATAGAATGAATGAAAAGACAAGAGAGAGAAGGAGATAGGATGACAAAGCCAAAAGAAACAAGAAGTACGAGAGTAACAAGAGCAACAAGTAGACAATAAAATGCAAAATCAAATTAAAATATTCTCAGTAAACATAAATGGAATTAATTCACCAATAAAAAGAAGGCAAATATTTAACAGACTACAAAAACAAGGATCAGATATCACATGTATTCAGGAAGTCCATATAAAAAAAGAAGATTATAAATTATTAGAACAACCCAAAATAGGTAAACTCTTTGTATCCCTAGCTGATTCAAAAAAGGGGGTATAGCATTATATATAAAAAGTTGGTTAAGCCCTAAGCAAATATATACAGATATAGAAGGAAGAATACTTATAGTAGAAGTTACCATTGATAAAACTAAAATACTACTCGTGGTCATCTACACCCCAAATAGTGAACAAAAAGAATACTATGCAACACTATATCAACAAATTATTAAATTAGAGAGAGAAAATATATGCATAATTGGAGACTTCAATGCAGTAGTAGATGCTAAAAATGATTATAAATCGGGAAGTAAGAAAAATTCGGAAAGGAAAATTCTACCAAATTTTTTTTTTTTGACATGGCAAATGAATTTAAAATAAAAGATATATGGAGGGAAAGACACCAGAAACAAAATCAATTTACATACTTCTCAAGCCCACATAAATCTTGGTCCAGGCTCGATATGATCTGGACCAATATAGAACCAAACATAAAAATAGAAAGTGTAGAAATCGAGCCAAACACATGGGCGGACCACAATCCCATATCAACTATAATAAGAGGGACAAAAAAGGTAAGAAGAAGATGGATGATGAATCAGAAAATAATAAAAGAAAAAGAATTTAAACAATATATGGAGAAAGAATTAACTTTCTTCTTAAAAGAAAATTGGAATAAAGATACAACTACACAAAATATATGGGATACTATTAAAGCCTATACAAGAGGATTAACTATTGCCTATACTAGTAAAAGAAATAAGAACAAAAATAAACAAATCAATGAATTGCAAAATAAGGTAGGGGAATTAGAACGCAAACTGCAAGAGACATCACAAAACGACAAAGTTAAAGAAGAAAAGGAATTAATTAAACATAAAATAAATTTGATATCACAAGAGGAAATTGCATTAAAAATTAAGACAACTAAACAGAACTACTTCGAACATGCTAACAAACCAGGCAGATGGTTGGCCTACAAATTAAGAAAAGAAAAGGAAAAAAAACTATACAACAATTAGAAGATTCAATAGGGAGAATGCAATTTGCAATAGAAAAAAAAAGGAAATAGCGAGAGAATATTACAGTGAGTTATACAGCAGGGACAACATACAACAAAAAGATATACAAGACTATCTAAAACACTCTAACATTGCACAAATATCAGACGCTATAAAAGACAGGATGGATGAAGAAATAACACTCACAGAGATAGAAAAAGCAATTAAGAATCAATAAAACAATAAAACTCCAGGACCTGATGGAATCCCAGCAGAATATTATAAAGAACTACAAACAATTTTGAAAAATATTCTATTAACAACATATAATGAAGTGTTAACTAAAGGAGTACCGTATTTTTTGGAGTATAAGACGCACCGGAGTATAAGACGCACCTTAGTTTGGGGGGAGGAAAACAAGGAAAAAAGGCCTCTGCCTCCCAGCAATCTGCCAAACAGCAAACAGTACAGATGATATACACTGTTTGCTGTGTATTTCTGTGCATGTGTGCCTGACCCATAGAAATGGCAAAGAATTGGAGAAATGTATATTTATGGCAGTATATTAATCCCAGAAAGTTTTCTTAAATGTAATCACACTAACTCCTCCCAATTATTTGAATAGATCTACTCCAAACATGACTAAGTCAGGGTTTAACTCAGCTGCCTTATTTTAATACTAATATTTAATACTAATACTTAATACTAAAACAGGACATTTCAGATTATACTTTTACAGATCTTTAAAATTGATGTGGCTTTCTGGAAGTATTCTCTGCTATTTAAAAGAAGATACAATAGCACTGGGCTTCTTCAGAGCAAGCATTTATTTTAAAAAGCTTCTTCATTTTGTTAAGTTGTCTAGAACAATAATAAAGCAGTCTTTAAAAAAATAAGTCTAATAATTAGAACACTCTACAAACATTTAACAAAATAACATATTAACAGAATCTGCCTCTACCTAGAATAGAACTCACAACCTCCTGATTGTGAGGCAAGAGCTCTAGCTGTGAGCCATAGCAGCTATAGCTTGCCTCCATTTGATTTCAGCAGCCTAATATTGCCAGCAGTTTATCTCCCAGCATTTTGTCTCATTACAGCCACGTAGTTAGTTTCATTTTACCATGTGGCTTGCAAGCCTCCTCAGCTGTAGATCGGGAGGCAGTTTATCTCTTCTTGTGCTCTTCTTGTGCTTTGCCCTGTTTGCTACAAAGAGGTAAATTGCTGGCAGGCAGAGGCCAAAGGGTGGGGGTGGCTGGGTGGGGCTGCATTCGGTGTATAAGACGCACCCAGGTTTTCACCCTCTTTTTGAGGGTAAAAAGGTGTGTCTTATACTCCAAAAAATACGGTAATTCCAGACTCATGGACAGAGGCATTGATAACAATAATCCCAAAAGACTCCACTATGAAACATAAGATCCAGAACTACAGGCCAATCTCGCTGTTAAACTCTGATTATAAAATTTTCGCTTCAATAATGGCTGAAAGAATGAAAAAAACACTTACTGAAATCATACAACCAGACCAAAACGGTTTCTTACCAAACAGATATATTAGAAACAACATAAGAACAGTCTTAAACATTCTAGAATATTATGAGACACACCCAGGGGAATCCGTGGCACTCATATTTTTAGACGCCCAAAAAGCATTCGATAATTTAAATTGGGATTTTATATTAAACCAACTAAATAAAATGAATTTCGGAGAAAAATATATAAGAACAATTAAAACAATATACTCAAAGCAAACTGCCAAAATTCTTATCAATGGAGAAATGACTGATAGTTTCAATATAGAAAAAGGAGTCAGACAAGGCTGTCCATTGTCCCCCCTACTATTTATATTATCATTAGAATCATTATTACAGAAGGTAAGGGAAAACAAGGAAATAAAAGGACTGAAGATAAGAGAACAAGAATACAAACTCCAGGCATTCGCTGACGATTTGGTCTTTAATATAGAAGAACCATTAGAAGTAGGACCAATTCTATTAAAAGAAATAAAAGAATTTGGAAAAGTAGCTGGTCTAAAAATTAATAAACAGAAAACTAAAATAATATCTAAAAATCTGACAGATATACAAAACAAAGAATTAGAAGAGAAATTGGAATTGCAAATTGTAAAGAAAATAAAATATTTAGGAATAAATTTATCAGCGAAATGCACCAAAATAAAAGAAGAAAACTATAGGGAAATATTAAAACAAATTGAAAAGAAATTAGAGAAATGGAACAAACTACAAATTTCCCTTATTGGCAGAATTGCAGCAATCAAAATGACAATATTACCCCAAATTCTGTATCTTTTCCAAACTATACCAATTAAATTAGAGAAAAAATACTTTGAACAGTTAAATAGAATACTAGTCAAATTTATATGGGTGGGAAAGAAACCAAGAATCAAATTAAAATACTTGCAAGAAAATAGAAATCAGGGGAGCTTTGGACTACCAGATTTCGAATTATATTACCAAGCATCTGCCCTAACATGATTAAAAGACTGGATACAGATTAAAAATAGACGATTATTGACATTAGAGGGTCATGATTTACATTTAGGCTGGCACAGATTCCTCTGGGATGACAAACACAAAACCCACTCGTACTTTAGAAGACATAAAATTAGGGATTCACTACTTGGAATTTGGCTCAAGATTAAAGAACAGCACTATACAAAAATACCGACTTGGTTTTCTGGTATGGAAGCCATCACACACCCTAACACAACAAATTTGAATAAAATGGTCACCTACGAAGAAATATTAGAGGAAGGGGGAGCCTTGAAACCTATAGCAAAATTAGAACAAGAAGGAATCAAAATTGACTGGTGGCCATACTTCCAAATTAAAAACAGATTAGAAAGTGATAAAAGAAATTATGGAATACAAAAAGAAAAATTAGAATTGGATAAAATTTTATTGGGCCAAAAACAAAAAGCAATCACTAAAATATACAAATTTTTGCTAAAATACAAAATGCAAAAAGAAACAATAAAAGGAAATACGATAAGTTGGACCAAAAATTTTGGACATGACATACAGTTGAACCAATGGGAAAAAATTTGGAACCAGAATTATAAAATGACAAAATCAGTTTCATATAAAGAAAACTATTATAAATTATTTTATAGATGGCACCTCCCCCCGGCGAGATTGGCCAAAATGTATAAAAACCTAACACCCAATTGTTGGAAATACCAACACAAAACAGGATCTCACTATCATATGTGGTGGACCTGTCCAAAAATAAAAAGCTTCTGGAATACAATCAGAATCTGGCTAACAGAAATTACACAACAGGAAATAGACATAAAACCAGAATCATTTCTGCTGGGAATCGTTAATCAGAAAATGGAGAAAAAATATTATTATATCACGTTACACATATTAACAGCAGCAAGAATAACGGTAGCACAATACTGGAAACAAAGCGATATCCCCGATGAAAGTAGTGTAATTAGAAAAATTCTGGAATGTGCTGAGGCAGACAAATTGACGATGGAATTAAAAGGAAAGGAGGACTCCGACTACTATGAAATCTGGAACACATTTTACAATTGGTACGAAAAACGAAAACAAACACGATTGATACAATAAATACAAATATAAATCAAAGCAGACATGTATAAGTATGACCAAGAAACTTATGGAAAAACTAGCCTTATTATACATATGTGTGTATATGTGTGTGTGTGTGTGTGTGTGTGTGTGTGTATATAGATAGATAGATAGATAGATAGATAGATAGATAGATAGATAGATAGATAGATAGATAGATAGATAGATAGATAGACAATATATATATATGTGTGTGTGTGTGTGTGTGTGTGTATGTATGTATGTATGTATGTATGTATGTAATGTATGTATGTATGTATGTATGTATGTGTATATGTATATGTATATGTATATATATATATATAATGATGTTACAATACTAAAAAGAATATTTCTTCTGTATTACTATTATTATTATTATTATTACTATCATTATTGTTGTTATTATTATTACTATTATTATTATTATTATTACTATCATTATTGTTGTTGTTATTATTATTATTATTATTATTATTATTATTATTATTATTATTATTATTATTATTATTATTATTATTATTATTATGGTTACTATTACTAAAATCACTATTAATATGTCTATTACTACCTATTAACATCTACTGTACAATACATGTTATACAAATACATAAGACAATGAATTGAAAATTATATAGAAGTAAATTGCCAATATATAATTGCCATAAGATAATTATAGAGATTGAAAGTTTTATAGCTGTATGCGCTTTTTATGTTTTTATATGTTTGTAATGTATTTGTTATTGTCATATATTTTTTTTCTTTTGTATGTTTTTTTTAAATGTAAATAATTTAATAAAAACTATTTTATTTTAAAAAAGAGAAAAGGACAGGGTTAAATAACCCGGTGATGACCGGGGCCTCTGGGGCGAGGTATTCGTCCGCGGACAAGTCCAAGTCCTGCCCCTGGTCCTCCTGTCCCTGTATTGACAAAGGGGAGCCCTGCTGAGGATAGAAGTCAGCTCCCAGCATGGGTGGCTCGGGGGCCGGAGCAGCCTAAGAGTGGTGTGGGGGAGGCTTGGGGGCCGCTGGGGGAGGCAGCACTGTAGTAGCGACATGTTTCATGCCAGCCTCGATGCCCTGCACGATGGCTGCCTGATCATTGCTTGCACTTCTGGGCTGTAGAATTGTGTAGAGGCAGCGGTTGGTGGGGGGCTCAGCAGCACTGCAACTGGGTCTGGGGTCCTCCCAGATGTCTCCCTCCTCTAGGCAGAGATCTGGATTGTCCAAGGAGAGGGCACCTGAGGAGCGCCTGTCCCTCTGAGCAGAATCGCCAGAGGGCTCATGGTGTGCTGTGGAGCTCATGGATGCTGCAGTAGGGGGCAGCATGGAGCGCTCAGGGGTCTTGGAGTGCTTGCTCCGTTCAGAATGGGCCCCCTTTGTAGAAGTCTTGGCCCTGTCTGATGTATGCCTTATGGGAGAGCGATCCCTGTGGCTTGCTGGGGGGGAGAGGATGTTCTTGCCCCACCCTCCTTGTCCCAACCGTGCATGGGCTTATTCCTGCCCGATTTGGTCACCTTGTCGGACATGGTTGGAGGGCTGTGGCTGGAAGAGCTGAGCTTGTCCCTGTCCTTTGTGCACTTTTACAGCACGAAATAGGTCAGGAGGCTTCAAAAAGCGGCGCGCGTGTGCCAGGAAGGGCCGCGGACCAGCTGGGAGGTGGGGCGGCGGCTCGGAGCTTGAAGACAGCCGCCAGTGTCGGAGATCAAGTGCGGCTGTGGCAGGGGACCGCCTGGGAAGCCGCAAGCCAGCTGAGGGGCGGGGCGGCAAGGCGCGAGTCGGGTCGTCAAAGCCCGACGCTCGTGTCACAGCCTCCTTCAGAGAAGTGAATGCGGCTGCGCAGAAAGGCCGCCTGAGACGCCGCAAGCCAGCTGAGAGGCGGGGCTTCAAAGGCGAAGTCGGCTCCCTCCTTGTTCACGCCAAAAAGTAACCTTGTCAGGAGGCGGTCTCACAAGCTGAAATGCCGCCGAAGAGACCGCCACCACCCCGGGGAGAGGCCTAAAGCGAGCCGAGGGTGGAAGCCAGGTGTCAGGGAGGCCGCGGCGTGTAGGTGGGGGTCCGGAAGCCCGGCGATCGCAACGGCTCACTAAAACACAAACACAGTGAGGAGGGGCGGTCACGCAGGCCGATGCGCCACCGAAAGGACTGCCAACACTTGCCCTCACTGGAAGCTCGCCCCCAAGGGAGATAGTAGCCGAAGGCAATGTCCCTGGGACCCTAGCTAAGGGGGGCGGAGAGGAAGAGAGGCAGAGGCCACTCAAGCGCAAGGCTTCTGCGGTTGCTGTCACTCAATGATCGAGTAGAGGCCTCTCTCCTCACGGAAGTGGCACAGGCTACCCTGGCTGCTGGTCACTCAAGCGCAAGGCTTCTGTGACAGGTGGAATCAAAGAACAGGAATGCCAGGCCGCTAATTGAGGGTGACAGCCAGCCACACTGTGGTGGGCAGTTGGCCGTGGACCAGGCCGCAGCCTGTCCTGCTAATCCCCACACCCCGGTGGTATAGGGAAGGTGGGGTAAGCACTCACACTCAATAAGAATATCTTGAAAGTAGATCTTGATGTTTAGATCAGGAAGAAGGTGATAGTAATTGCGAGATTGGGGAGAGACAAATCCTAGGCCTAGGACTGAGTCGAAAGAGGGGGATTATGACAGGAGGACAGCTTTTATATGATGTCAGACTCAGTCCTGATTGGCTGATGGATGGTGTCATCCCAATCTTGGAGGCTAGCTCAATCTTGGAGGCTAGCTCCACCCACTATGGAGAACAAGTATTACACTGAACTAAGCCAGTCATTTTGAAATAAAATAAAATCACAATCTCAAGCACACTAAGCCTGAATGTATTATTACTATTTTTGGTTTATACTTATATGATTCACGCGCCATTTTGCATGCGGGCCACTACCTTTCTCCTCTTTCTCTCAATCAGATTCACAAGTCTCAGCCCAGCCAGGAGCCCCACCCCCAGCTTCTGTGAATTTAAACTGTAATGGAAGAAGGTGTTTTCCTACCTTTCTTTCTCCTCTTTCTGTCTTGGTCAAGAATAGATATGATATGGATGTCACTGGAGTTAAAGTCAAATGTGCAAGAAATAGAAATAGAAGCAAGCACTTGGATAGATCATAGCCCAGTTAGAGTTAAGTGGAAAGGACAAAAGAGAAAATGGAGATGGACACTGAATCAATCAATATTAAAAGATAAGGAATTTATACAAAGTATGGAAAAAGAAATGGACTTTTTTTCCAAAGAGAATAGGAAAGAAGAAACCTCATTACAAAATGTATGGAACACTGCTAAGGCATATATTCATAGATTAGCCATAATATATACGGGGGGGGGAGGAACAAAATCAAAAGATGTTAATACAAGAACTAGAATTAGAATTACAAAAAGAACCAAATAAAAAAAATTAAAAATCAAATGGAACTAATAAAACATAAAATGAAACTACTAGATAAAGAATTGGCACAAAAATAAAAAATGCTAAACAGAATTTCTTTGAAAATGAGAATAAACCAGGAAGATGGTTGGCATATAATTTGAAAACAGAAAGAGAAGAAACTGATACATAGATTGGTAGATCAGAAAGGAACTGTAAGGCCCAGCCTCTCCCCCTTATCCAAGAAAGTAACAATTCTTGAAACTTGTTATTTCAAAAGGAACTTTTTATTGGAAAGAGGTGAAAACAGAAGAAACACCAGTTAAAATAGGGAAGAAAATGGTAAGTGAGCATCTGTCCTTCTAGATGAGTTCAAATCACAAGGACCAGATGGATTACACCCCAAGGTTCTAAAGGAACTGATAGATGTGAGCTCAGAACCACTGAACTATATCTTTCAAAGATCCTTGAGCACCAGGGAACTGCCAGAGGACTAGAAAAGAGATGATGTAGTTCCCATCTTCGAAAAAGGAAAAAAATAGATCCAGGAAACTACAGACCTATCAGCCTGACCTCAATATCAGGGAAGATTCTGGAAAAGATAATCAATCAACGAATCAGCGAACAGAAGAAAACAAAGAAATAACCAAAAGCCAACATGGGTTTGTCAAAAACAGATCATGCCAGACAAATCTTATTGCATTCTTTGACAAAGTGACAAAATTAGTGGACCAGAGAAATGTTGTCAGCTTCTGTTAAGATACTGTGGACATAATATATTTGGACTTCAGTGAGGCATTTGATAAAGTAGACTATAACCTATTACTTGATAAAATAGAAAAATATGGGTTAGACAGCATCACCACCAGATGGATTCGTAACTGGCTGACCAACCATACTCAATGTGTAGTCCTCAATGGAACTGCATCTACACGGAGGGAAGTATGCAGTGGGGTACCCCATGGCTCTGCTTTAGGCCCAGTACGCTTCAACATCTTCATCAATTATTTGGATGAGGGGATAGATGGGGAACTCATCAAATTTCCAGATGACACCAAGCTACCAGGGATAGCCAACATTCCAGAAGATAGGCTTAAGATACAGAAGGATCTTGACAGACTTGAACATTGGACGCTTTCTAACAAAATGAAAATCAATGGTGAAAAAAGTAGGGTTCTACATTTAGGCAAGAAAAACAATATGCACAGGTACAGTATATGTGGTACCGCACTCAATAGTAGTAACTGTGAGAGAAATCTTGGAGTCCTAGTGGACAATCATTTAAATATGAACCAGCAGTGTGCTGCAGCTGCCAAAAAAGCCAACACAGTTCTAGGCTGCACAGGGATAGAATCAAGATCATGTGAAGTGTTAATACCACTTTATAATGCCTTCGTAAGGCCACACTTGGAATACTGCATCTGGTTTTGGTCGCCATGATGTAAAAAAGAGTACAGAGAAGAGCAATAAAGATGATTAGGGGACTGGAGGCTAAAACATATAAAGAACGGTTGCTGGAATTGGGTATGTCAAGTCTGATAAAAAGAAGGACTAGGGGTGACATAATAGCAGTGTTCCAATCAGAGGTAGGATTCACATAATTTCCCTACCGGTTCACCCAGCACCGAAAATGTAAGCACGCACACATGCACACTCGCTTCAGTCACATGCGCACCTTCTGCGCATGCACATGGCCTTCCACGCATGCTCTTTGCTCACACATGCGGCTTGCACGCATGCACTCAGCTTGAAAACATGGCTAAATAGGACAGCATAGTGCCGGGGTGGGTGTGTGGGCCCACCTGCAGGTCGCTACTATCGGTTTGCCCAAACCGGTACAAACCAGCTGAATACCACCTCTGGTTCCAATACCTCAGGGGCTGCCACAAAGAAGAGGGAGTCAAGATATTCTCCAAAGCACCTGAGGGGAGGACAAGAAGGGTGGAAACTAATCAAGGAATGAAGCAACCTAGAACTATGGAGAAATTTCCTGACAGTTAGAACAATTAATCAGTGGAACAATTTGCCTCCAGAAGTTGTAAATTCTCGAACACTGGAAGTTTTTAAGAAGATGTTGGATAACCATTTGTCTGAAGTGATATACATAGGGTTTCCTGCCTAAGCAGAGGGTTGGACTAGAAGACCTCCAAAGTCCCTTCCAATGCGGTTATTCTATGCTGTGCTGTGCTGTGCTGTGCTGTGCTGTGCTGTGCTGTGCTGTGCTGTGCTGTGCTGTGCTGTGCTCTGCTGTGCTGTGCTGTGCTGTGCTGTGCTGTGCTGTTCTGTTCTATTCTATTCTATTCTATTCTAAAGACAAAATCAGCACAATTTGATTTCACTATTCAGTAGAAGCAAGTTTTGTCCTCATGTTAAATCAGGGCTTTCCTTTCCCCATTGGAACAAATGGAAGTCATTTTTATACATGATTATTATTGCTTTTAAAAGAAGTGTATTTAGGAGTATTGGTGGCATATGGTAAATATTAACCCAACTCTGTAGTCCTTTTAGCTGTCTTGTTTTTTAAAAAGAGAGATTTTATATGCTTTCTCTCAGCAACTGTCACTACAAAATCATTCCGTAGAAGTTGCACAAATCCCTGAAAACTAAGCTCAAGTACATCTACATATTTTCACCCTTTTATTTAATTTCATGATTATGCTAGTGTGACCCTAGAATATCACAAAATGTTGAAAATTGAAAGCTGACTTTGTTGTCTACCATTTATTTTATTTATTTTATTTGGTAGTTTTTCTATGCCGCCCTACTCCCTCAGGACTCAATGATTAAGATAATTCTAATCACTTTGTTACAATATCACATCTTTTATCCACTGCAAACTACTGAACTTAAATTCCCTTTTCCAGGGAAAATAAAATACAGTTTAAACCAGTTGATTCATAAGAAAGACAATCCAAACAGAAACTTGATTTTATAACCACAAAAGACTATTCTGAAGTCCCATTTCACCAATAATTTATATTCATTCTTGAACTAAGGCCTGTATTTTACCTACCATCAAACAATTCTGTATTTTAAATCCCATTATGAATGACAAATCATATTAAGATTAAAAATTCCTTATTCATATGGTACAAAAGAATAAAATATCAACATGAATACAGAGAGAGAGAGAGAGAGAGAGAGACAGGCAGACAGGCAGACAGACACAGAAATTCCTATGGGACTCCCTATTTCAATTCAGCTAAGAAAAAGAGAACAAAACAAAGAATCAATATCAGTATTTTCAGTATCTTGAATCAGGAGGTAATCTCTTTGGGGAATATAGGAAGCCCCGTGGAATAGCCTGTTGCTATCTTCTCAATCTAAAGTTTGATTTTCAGGTACAGAACAGGTACAGGTATGCACCAAAGACAAATTCCTTGTGTGTCCAATCACACTTGGCCAATAAAGAATTCTATTCTTATTCTATTCTTAGATGGAAAACAAGCTATGAATCCTGAAGATATTAATCTCCAAAATACATTCTTCACTTCCAATATCCCATTCTCATTATGTTTGTAACAGTTCTGTATTGTATTTGTGAAATTTTCCAATGTATTTGCAATCTTTTTAAAATAAACTATTCTGTACATCCTTAATAAATCTAAAAACATAGCATATCTTGTTATATATCCTCACATTCTATAAAGTTACAAAGAGTATGTTGGGTCAATTCCATAGGATACAAAAATAATAGTAAGGCTTGCCACATGTCCCAGGGGCCATACCAGGGGCAGGTTCCTAAATTTTTTACTCTGTGGGCGTTGCTTAATTTTGTGGGCGTTGTTTAATTTTGTGGCCGTTGCTTAACTTTGTGGGTGTGGCTTGACGGTCATGTGACTGGGTGGGAGTGGCTTGATGGTCATGTGACTGGGTGGGTGTGGCTAAGTGGTCACGATCCTAGTTCCCCCTACGAGGATTCCTGCATCTGGACCTTTTACAATCCCCCAAAGGATTAAAAGAAACCAGATTCCATACAGCTCTGAACCCTTAAGGCAAACCAAATACAAGTGGTCCTCGCTTAATGGCCGGTTGCTTAGCAAGTGTTCAAATTTATGACTGACCTCCTCAGAGCTACTTGACCTGTTTTTTGAGTTTTGACAGCCTTATGCATGCACACATGTACGCACGCGCGCACACATTTATGACCAGTTACAACATCCCACACAGTCATGTGACTGAGGTTTTCTATGTTTTTTGCCAGTTCCCAACAATTTCTTCTGGTTTCCGGTTAAAAATGCCCATAGGGGAAAATGGACTCATTTAACAACCAGTGTTTGCTTAATGACCACAAGGTTCACTTAACGACCATGGTGTTTGCCTAACCCAGGGGTCTGCAGCCTTAAACACTCAAAGAGCCATTTTTCTATTTTCTTTTAAACAGGTATCTCTCTCTGTGTCTTTCTCTTTCTTTCTTTCTTTCTTTCTTTCTTTCTTTCTTTCTTTCTTTCTTTCTTTCTTTCTTTCTTTCTCCCTATCTCTCTCTTTCTCTTCTCTCTCTCTCTCATCTTTCTCTCTCTCATCTCCTGTCACTCATCTCTTTCATCTCTTTTTCTTTCTCCCCCCTCTTTCTTTCTCATCTCTCTCCCTCTCTCATCTCTTTCTCCCTTTCTCTCTCTCGTGTTTGTCTCTTTCCTGTCTCTCATTCTCTCCCTCCATCATTTTCTCATTTCTTTCTCTTTTCCTCCTCTTTCCTCTTTCTCATCTCTTTCACGCGTGAGTCCAGTCCCCTAATCATCTTTGTTGCTCTTCTCTGCACTCTTTCCAGAGTCTCAACATCCTTTTTACATAGACTGTGTTTTCAAGCTTCATACTTTTATGGCATTTGGTTCCTAAAATTCTCCAGCCAGCATGCTGGCTGGGAAATTCTGGGAGTTGAAGTCCATACATCTTAAAATTGCCAAGGTTGAAAAACACTGGATAACAATTAAATCTATTTCAAGGACATTTATATTAAATTAACTTAGGCATAGTTGAAGGTTTGCTGCAGGAATTTAAAATGTACCATTTGCTGCAATGGTTCACCCCTTTAAAAAATTGCATTTGGCACAAAATGCTGCTCCAATAGCTGCATGCTTTGCAGTCAACTATATCTCTTATTCTAGAGAATGAAACCATAAAAATATCTGAATTCATATTACTATCTCTTACTTGTATGTCTGGTATTAAATAATGACCTCTCCATTCTAATGAGTTCTGCCATCAGACATTCCACTAGGGATTTCATCCATGTAAGCCCCACTGTGGGGGGAGGGGGGAAATGGACATAGAATTCAAAAGAGATTTTTGCAGGAGAATCTTTCCCCCACCAACATTTTCTGCTTCTTTTGGATAACCAAAATGCAGACTGTTAACATTTTCTGACACTGCCAAGGGAAGCCCCTCCTTAGTCCTAATAATTCATGGCAGCAACAACATGTGTTCAAATCCTTGATTGTTTAGTTAAAAGAATTGTGTTTTGACCACAAGAGGATTTGGGTTCATATGTTTTAGCCTCCAGTCCCCTAATCACCTTAAACATTCAAAGAGCCATTTGGACCCATTTTCCACAGAAGTTGAATGCCCTTCACATTCTTACTCTTTCCTCCCTCCCTCCTGATTTTACCTTCCTTCCTTCGTTTCCCCCCCCCTCTCTCTCTCACACACACAGTCTGATTGCAGGCAAGCAGCTAGTTCCGTTGTTTAAAAGGGCTCCCTTCTTTCCCCCTCCCCCCTCGCTTCCTTTTGCTTTCAGGAAAACCAAATATCTCCATTTATATTTGCCTCCGTTTGCAAGGGAAATGGTGCCTAGCTCTAAATAGGAGAAAGGCATTTTCTGGGGCTGAAGTTGAGGACACCCAAGCAGAGTGGGTTCTAACTTACCTCTCTGCTGGCTGGCTTCATCAAGATGGCGACCGCATGCACAGCGCCGGAAGCTCGGCTTCTGCACATGCTCAGAAGAAAAATAAAATTTAAAAAATTCTAAAAAATTCTAAAAAAATAAAAAAAGAAAGCCAAAAACAAGATGGCGACCGCATGCACAGGGCTGGAAGCTCGGCTTCTGCACATGCTCAGAAGAAAAGAAAAAAATTCAAAAAACAGATGGTGGCACCCAGGGACCTGTAACCGACCATGACATCACCAGCTGGTCGCTACTGGTGCGATAGAGTGGACCACACCGGTAGGAGCCCACCACTGCCCCATTCATATTAAAAAAAACATTTGGAATGAACCTGGGCTTGTCTGTGTGTTCATATACAGTATATTATGGCTTTAAATATGTATAGACCTTATGAATGGAAGCTATGAATATGTGCATATGTAAGTTTCTGATCTTGTTTAAGTAATACTGTGCTGAATTTTAGTATTTGAATTTCTCACAGATGTTCTCTTAGAAAAAGGTGTTTTGTTTTCCTACTCCATTCTAACATATTTTACAACTTCTTTTAACAGATTTGAACTCCTACTTTGAGACTGTTATTTTCTATTATTTCCTCTTCTATTATTCTGCAACTTTTTTGAATGCTCACATTTTCTGATCTAAACACATTTCACAGCAAGAATTCCCTGAATTTTCTCTTAAATAGATTTAAGTAAGGATGTGAAGATAAAAAAACTCTAAGCTTCTGTTAATATACTGTGGACATAATATACTTACACTTAGTAAAACAATGAGAATAAATAGCATTATCGAAATACAATGACACGTTAGACTGCTTAATGAAAAATAATCCTATTTTATTTGACATGTTGAGTTTTTGAGGTTTGTTAGGTTGTTTTGTCCGTTCTAAAACTTTTGTATTTATATTTATGTATATATGTATGTATATGTTTTTTTTCTGTTCATGTTTGTTGTATGTGATAATTTTAAAATTACTTAATAAAAACTATTTAAAAATAATATACTCAGACTTCAGCAAGGCATTCAACAAAGTAGACAACAACCTACTTCTTGGTAAGTTAGAAAAAGGTGGGATAGATAGCTTCACCATCAGATGGATTTGTAACTGGCTGACAAACCATACTCAATGAGTAGTCTTTAATGGTACTACATCTACATGGAGGAAAATAAGCAGTGGGGTACCACAAGGTTCTGTCTTAGGCCCAGTACTCTTCAACATCTTCATAAATGACTTAGATAAGGGAGTAGAAGGAGAACTTACCAAATTTGCAGATGATACTAAGCTAGCAGGAATAGCCAACACCCTAAATGATAGGCTCAAGTTCCAGATGGATCTTGACAAACTTGAACACTGGGCCCTATCTAACAAAATAAAATTCAATGTAGAGAAAAGTAAAGTCTTACACTTAGGCAAGAAAAACCAAAAGTATACATATAGACTGGGTGAAACTAGGCTTAATAGCAGTAACTGTGAAAGGGATCTTGGAGTCTTAGTGGACAACCAATTAAATATGAGCTAACAGTGTGCGGCGGCAGCCAAAAAAGCCAATGCAATCCTAAGTTGCATTAACAAAGGGATACAATCAAGATCAAGTGAGGTACTAATACCACTCTATGAAACCTTAGTAATACCAAACCTAGAATACTGCATCCAGTTTTGGTCATCACACTATAAAAAAGATGTCGAGACTCTAGAAAAAGTGCAGAAAAGAGCAACCAAGATGATTAGGGGACTAGAGTCTAAAACATACGATGAATGGTTGCAGGTACTGGGCATGGCTAGTCTAATGAAGAGAAGGACCAGGGGAGACATGATAGCAGTGTTCCAATATTTGAGGGGCTGCCACAGAGAAGAGGAGGTCAAGCTATTTTCCTGAAGGCCAGACAAGGAATAATGGATGGAAACTGAAGAAGGAGAGATTCAACCTGGAAATAAGGATAAATTTTCTGACAGTGAGAGCAATCAACCAATGGAACAGCTTGCCATCAGAAGCCTCATCACTGGAACCTTTTAAGAAGAGACTGGACTGTCATCTGTCAGAAATGGTATATGGCAGGACTTCCGGTTTGGCGTCATTATGGGACAGTCGTAGGTACGGGGCTCCGTGAAACTAAGCTGAATCCTCATCATTGGAGGGCCCTAAGAGACTAAAGTCCCCCTGAAGGGGTGACAAAGGAAGGAGGGGCGCCTTGCTGATGGCAGAGAGTGGCAGTTCTCCTGCTTGATCCGTTGCTCCCTCCCATCCAACAATGAAGAGGAGAAGCGGCCATTATGGCCACTGTGAAGCTGGGACAACCGAAGAAAGATAAGTGCTGGAGCGGTTTGTGAACAGTGGACTGGAATTGGATGATTTTTTATACCAGAGATTTAATCCCAAAGAAAAGAAATTCCAAAAGAAAGAAAGACTCTCTAAAGTGTTGTAAAAGTGGCGAATAAACACTTAGAGAAAGATTACAGACCCGAAAGAAAGTGAAACCTAAGGGAGAACACAAAGTTTTAAAATAAAGACTGGATTTGAATATTTTATTGGTAATATTCTTAAAAGGCATTTTAAAATGCTGGAAATATTTGATGGATTATTGGAAGAAATTGCTTGAAGAAAATTTGAATAGTAATTAGCTGTCAGATTTTATATAATGTTGAAATTCTAGGTGAGGGTGCCATCTACTGGTGAAAGAATATATACTATATTTTTACAATGCTGGAAATATCCTTGAACTAACTTGAGAATTGATAAGAATTGATAAGACAGGAAAGATAGGGGAGACAAACAATATCTGGAAGACTGCCTTTTTGCATATGGCTCTCTATATATTTGCTACACAGCGGAGGGGGAACAAATTTTGAGACCTTGGAAGATTTCTAAGTAGAGTGGATTACAAATACCTGGAATTACCATTGAAATTAAAGAGTTGACTATATGACTTAAGACGACATGGGAAAATTTGATGGATCACCTAGGATTATGAATGTTGTTTGATAACTATTTAAGAGACGAAAGAAGGAAAAAAAGATCTTTTGGAGAA
This sequence comes from Diadophis punctatus similis, assembly GCA_023053685.1. NCBI lineage: Eukaryota > Metazoa > Chordata > Lepidosauria > Squamata > Dipsadidae > Diadophis > Diadophis punctatus. Next base: position 20,937,512 of record JALIGW010000008.1, read on the forward strand.
CTTGGATGGAAAAAAAATGACCTGTTGAGGACTATAAAGAACTATAAATATTGTGCATCCTGAGGAATAATTTTGGGACTGAGTAAAATATTGGGGTTTTTTTGGTGTTATAGATAACTGAGATTTTGGGACTTTGGTAGATTATTGAGTAAATTTTTGATTCACTAAAATAAGGCAAAATGCTTCAACAGGGAAAAATAAGTCTATTTCAAAAAGAAATATTATTGATGTTTCAAAGTATTCATGAAACTGTAACAAAGAATCACAGGGAGATAAAGGATCTGAAACATGATATAGTTGTGAGACCAGAAAATGCTCAGCAAATGACAATGAAAAATGAACAAGAAACCCAGGAAATAGAAATAGAAAAAACAGAGGAAATGATAGAGCAGATAAAACAACAAATGAAACAAGAAGACAAGGAGAAGAAAGAGATAATAAAAACTTATGGAATAGATAAGACAGATTATATATTAAGGGATCAAAAAATAAAATAGGATAAACAGGAAGACATTCCTGAAGTGGGGATGGCACAGATAGGTGTATTGAAGGTCTGGCAGTGAGAGATAGAGGTAGAGATGGGGGAAATACTTAGATTAAATATGAATGATGCTTGGAGATACAAAATCCCAAAGGAGGAGTATGGGAAGCATGCCAAAAAATCAATAAGAATTGAAATATTAAAACAAGAAATGATGGATAGAAATAGAATACCTCTTAATATAATATCTGTTCTATTAAGAATTATAGAGGTAGAAACTAGAAAGAGGGAAATATTATTGTGCATCTATATAATACTTTAAAATTAATATGTAGATGTAAAGTTTAGAAGTTGAAAGCTGTTCCTATTATCAGCTGTCCCACCTGATGACAAAGTGACTCCACGAGTTTGACACCCCTGCCCTACACCATTTTTTAAAAAAATTTTAATTTTTAAATATACATAAGTATTGAATACCTGAACAGTGTGGCATCTGGGTATCATCAGGTGACATATCACAACTTTTTTTCCTTTGCTAAAATGGGGGTGGGCATGGCTAGCACATGATACATCTGGCCTGTGGGCCGTGAGTTTGACACCCTGATGTAGGGTCTCCTGTTTGGGTGGGGGGTTGGACTAGATGACCTACAAGGTCCCTTCCAACTCTGTTAATCTGTTAAAAAAAGATGACTGCGTAAAGAAAGATAGAACACATGCTCCTTTTAGCCATCTCATAACTAAGCCAAGTGCTGAAAAAACTCAATGCCTATCTATGATTTGCTTTCCAAAATTGCTTTTCTTTCTTTGATCCCCAAAAGCAATTTATTTTCCATAAAAATGAACTAGAATCATAAATATACAGAAGAATTTGCCGTAGCATTTCATTAAACAACTTTCCTCATCAAGACCTGCTCAGATGAAAATTACACTCAATTAGACTCAGGTTCAGGATGTTCTGTGTGGAAGGTATATTAAATACACCAAGCCACATTTTCTTTCCATTTTTACACCTCTGCTGGAGTGACTCCAAAAGCCCTCCTATAAGAATTTGAAAGTAAGCACTGAATCTTGCAGGTCGAAAGGACCACAGTGTCCAGACCAGCAGGGCACTGTTTATCCTAGGTAACGGTGCTTGGTATTACAGATCTGTCTACAAGGAATCTCTGCCAACATCAATTATTCCCTTTGGCATTCCACTTTGACCCAAAGAAGACATTAATAAAAGCAAAGATTTATGCCTGCACAAAGACCTTCCATTTCACTGCAAATTTTCATCCTGCCACCAAGTTTTATAAGCAGTTCACAACACTCCCTAAAGGCCAAACAATCACTTCCTACAGTCTGACTGATGCTTAAACAAATTTTCTCTTGTGCTCAGTTGCACATCTGAGTTTTTCTGTCAGCAGGGAACTGCCCTGGTACAGTCGAATTAAGCAAAGGTGGTGTGTGTTGGATTTGTGCATATGCATACACTGGGTAGGTAAGAGAAACGGATGTATGTACATAGATCCATTTCCCTGTTAAAACAGAGTTATGTTAATGGATTCTGTGACATTAGGCTGAATTTGCTTTTAGCAGTCAATCTTAACTGTACACATGTGCACATAAATTTATACAGAAAAGCTTTAGTTAAATTAAATTAAACATAGGATAAATCCAGGTACAATATCTACTATTGATAGAGGAGAGCTGTTCCATTGTAAACCCTTGCTACCACCTGAATTATGATTAACCCTAGATACAATAAACTTGGCCTTATGAGTATTAACTATGAATAGGGTGTTACCCCAGCTAAGTTTCCAGTTCCTAGTAATCAAGCAATGAGACCAGCTTAAAGCCTGGGTTATATCAGGCCGATAAAGCACTACATGACTCTTGAGTGTTACCTGAATTCCATTCCAATTAAAAAAAGTTTTCATTAAAAAATACTTTAAATTTAAAATTACAAAAAGGCATGAAGTAGAACTGATCTAACTGATCCTTACTATGAGCTGAATGGGGAAAAACATGTCAGGATTATTTCAGCAGTTTTCAGCTTCCTTAAAAAGTTCAGTCTTTCATGGAATCAAATCAACATGGTCTTAAGCAACAGTTGAGACAGCTCAATTAAAAGGCTACATATTCAAAGTTAATTATGCTTACAGTTGAAAGAATATCTGAGGAAACAGTTAATCCACCAATAATTTTGCTAACTGTTATGTATTGGACAGTTAACAGGTTTCCCCTCGGGTTAGCTATTGGCTAAGCATCTGACAGCTCCCTATAAAAGAGCCGGCTATCAGACAGCAAGCCACTGGTCTTGTATATAGTTTGCCTAATAAATACTGTTCCAGAGTTGGTCTCTCAAATCATTATTCCCACGACTTAACAGTGGCGACGAAGGCTTTGGGAATTGGAGAACTAGGACAATCGAACAGAAGGCATAACAGTCCAGCCGGGCGGACGAAGGGAACGGAAACATGTCTGCATTCCATCCAACGCCATTTGATCTGGTGAAGGAAAAATGGGAGACATACATGATGCGGTTTGACTGCTTTTTGGAAGCAACCAACCTTTTGAGTCTGGCAGTTAATAGAAAAAGAGCTCTTTTTCTGAGTCACTGCAGCCACGATGTGTTTGACACAGCGGAGGCACTGTCTGACCCAACCCCAGTGCAGTCTGTTCCGTGGCAGGTGTTGCAAGCTATGCTCATGACCCACTATGCTCCCACACTGTCTAAAATTGTTAGGCAATATGAATTTAGACAACGGATGCAGCTGGAAGGCGAATCAATAAACCAGCATATTGCTGCCTTTAACAAAGCTGCTGGTCATTGTGAGTTTAGGGATCTGAACAACATCCTACTAGATCAACTGATCTGCGGCATCTGCAACATCCGGCTACAATGCAGACTATTGGCTACAACAAATCTGACATTGGCAGCTGCCTTAGATGAAGCCAGAGCTGCTGAATCGTCTACCAAGGCAGCCGAGTCACTACACAAATTCGCTACTGCTACTACAGAAGCTAAGCCTCCAACCACAGTGCACAAAGGCTCCTACGAGGACTCTGACACCAGCGAGGATGAAGTCTGCCGCACTGAAAAAAAGTGACCTTTCGATCGAGAGGAGAAGCGGTTGGACTGCGCTAGCTGTGGAGGGCAACATCACAGATCTTCCTGCCGTTTCTGAGATGCCATCTGTAAACAGTGTGTCAGAAGAGAACATCTGGCAAAGATTTGTCGGGCCATTTTGCCCGCCAACCGAGTGCCATTTCCAGACGCAGCACAAAATGAGGCGCCAAAATACAAAAGGCGGAAAACTTGGAAGCTGAGTCGAGAAGTCACCACTACTGGGCAATGTTCCCTCTAACATTGAAAATCACTGCGCGGCAGTTGGAAACTGCTGCATCACATTTTCTTTTCTGGAGGGACTGAACCAGCCTCCCTGGATGAAGAGTAAGCTGGTGGGCAGCAGCCTTTGATCTCGCTCTCCTCTCCCTAGCAGCGGAGCCCGCCTGGGGAGGCAAAAGTTAAAGCCTCCGCCTCTCTTCATTGAAGGCTCCTTTCCCCTACCCCCCACCCACCCCGATCGGCTGGTGATCAATGTTCCCTCTGACATAAGAAAACACCACAGGGCAGTTTGAAACTGCTGCACGGAGTTTTCTTATCACATGCACTGCCGTGCAGCCATGCAGCTTAGAGGGAACATTGCTGCTGGGGCGCCTGACACTAACCAAACTCTCATCGGGCGCACTAGCACTTCCTGCAAGAAGAAGTTGATTGTGACAGTGACTATCAAAGGGGCTCGGTGTGACATGGAGTTGGACACAGGATCAGCCGTCACAATCATCTCCTGGCAAGCACTGAAGTATGCCATTCCAGGCATTCAGAAGCACCATCTCGAGCGACAACATCTGAGACTCAGCGACTATCAGGGAAACCGTATTCCTGTCATTGTCTGTGGAAAATTCCAGGTGAAATTCAACAATTTTGAGGGGCATCTGCTGCTAACAGTCATCGGCAGAAACCTTCCTAGCCTCCTGGGCTGGGATTGGTTCGATGCCCTCAGTCTGGGGGTTACAGGCATCAGTCTTGGGCAGTACAGGCCGAGATGACAGGGACTGGCCTTAGTCCTGTTATATGGGAGGAGTTTGAACCGGTGACTCCTGAGGATGTAGACAAGGCCATAGGAGCGATGAGCTCCACCACTTGTTTATTGGACCCGTGTCCCTCCTGGTTGGTTTCCCACCAGGGAGGTCTCACGCGGCTGGCTCCAGGCATTGGTCAACGTTTCTTTGAGAGAGGGGTCCGTCCCGCAGCCCTTAAAAGTTGCGGTGGTGAGGCCCCTCCTCAAGAAGCCTTCCCTGGACCCAGCGGATTTAAAGAACTTCCGGCCAGTCTCTAACCTTCCCTTTGCAGGGAAGGTTGTAGAGAAAGTGGTGGTGCTCCAGCTCCTGCGGCTGTTGGATGACACTGATTTTCTGGATCCCTTTCAATCAGGTTTCAGGTGCGGCTACAGTACGGAAACGGCTTTGGTCACCCTGATGGATGATCTCTGGCGAGCCCGGGATGGTGGTCACTCCTCCATCCTGGTGCTACTTGACCTCTCAGCGGCTTTCGATACCATTGACCATGGTATCCTTCTGCATCGTCTCGGTGAGGTGGGAGTGGGCAGCACTGTTTTACAGTGGTTCTCCTCCTACCTCTCTGACAGGACGCAGTCGGTGTTGACAGGGGGGCAGAGGTCGAGCCCTAGGCCCCTACTTTGCGGGGTGCCACAGGGCTCGGTCCTCTCACCCATCCTGTTTAACATCTACATGAAACCGCTGGGTGAGATCATCCGACGACACGGGGTGAGGTATCAGCAGTATGCTGATGATACCCAGTTGTACATCTCCACCCTGTCTCAATTCAGGGAAGCTGTGGACGTAATGGGCCGCTGCCTGGACGATGTTAGGGTCTGGATGGGGATGAACCGGCTAAAACTCAACCCTGACAAGACCGAGTGGCTATGGATATTGCCTCCCAAGGATTTTGTCAACTGTCCCTCCTTGGTTCTTGGGGGGAGAAATTAACTCCCTCAGAACGGGTTCGCAATTTCGGTGTCCTCCTAGATCCACAGCTAAAATTGGAGCAACATCTTTCAACTGTGGCTAGGGGGATCTTTGCACAGGTTCACCTGGTGCACCAATTGCGACCCTACTTGGAGAGGGAGGCTCTACTCACAGTCACTCACACCCTTATCACCTCCCAGCTGGATTACTGTAACGCGCTCTACATGAGGCTACCCTTGAAGAGTATCCGGAGACTACAATTGGTGCAAAATGCAGCTGCGCGAGCTGTGGTGGGTGTGCCTAGGTACACCCACGTAACACCCATTCTCCACCAGCTGCATTGGCTGCCCATTAGTCTCCGGATCCAATTTAAGGTGTTGGTTTTGACCTTTAAAGCCCTACATGGCTCAGGGCCAGGGTACCTTCGGGACCGCATCCTGCCACATACCTCCCTACGACCGGTTAGATCCCACAGAGTTAGTCTCCTCCAGGTCCCATCGACCAAACAATGCCGGTTGGCGGGGCCGAGGGGGGAGAGCCTTCTCTGTGGGAGGCCCCTCCCTTTGGAACCAACTCCCTCCAGAGATTAGAACTATCCCCACCCTGCTGGCCTTCTGTAAAGCAATAAAAACTTGGCTCTTCCGGCAGGTGGGGTGAAAGTGAGACCAATTAGATTACATTTGGGTCTCCACCCTTGGTTTATGAATGTCAGATGTTTTTTAATTTTTATAATTTTTTAATTAGATGTTTTTATGTAACAATGATTTTATATGTTGTTAGCCGCCCAGAGTCCCTCGGGAGTTGGGCGGCATACAAATCTATTAAATTAAATTAAATTAAATTAAATTAAATTAAATTAAATTAAATCAATGCCATCACCAGCTCCTGGTTTGATGACCTATTCCGGGAGTTCCAGGACATGTTTAGCCAGGACCTGGGCAAGTATGTGGGCACCCCCATTTCTTTTAATTTGGACCCAAGCATTGCCCCAATTCGATTGAAGCCATGGCGTGTTCCATTAGCTCTCAAACCAAAAATAGATCGGGAATTGGATAAGTTGATTTGGCAAAGCATATTGGAACCGGTCGAGCACACAAAGTGGGAGATCCCAATTGTGACCCCCATTAAAGGGGATGGCACCATGAGAATCTGCATTGACTGTAAGTGCACACTCAATAGGGCTCTGCAGCAGAGCGCCTATCTGGTGCCCATTGTTCAGCACTTCTTGCATTCTCTTGGCCCAGGCAATATTTTTGCTAAACTCCATTTGGTGCAGGCATACCAGCAGTTGCCAGTAGATGGCACTACTGCTGAGGTTCAGACCATTGTAACTCACAGAGGGGCATTTAAATGTCATAGGCTGCAGTTTGGAGTCAGCGAAGCCCAGGGTTGTTCCAGAGTGTAATGGAATGACTATTGCAGATCATTCCCGGGGTTGTGCCATACTTTGACAACGTCCTGATTACATCCTGTGACGAGGAACAGCTTCACTTGAGAGTTAGACTGGTCCTATCTAAACTTCACGCTGCGGGACTAAAAGCCAAACGCAGCAAATGCCAGATGGGAGTCCGAGAAGTTGAGTTCCTAGGATACCGTATTGACGGAAAGGGCATCCACCCAACAGAAAGCAAACTCTGGACCTTCCACAAGGCTCCTACACCTAGGAATCAGAGTGACCTTCAAGCATTCTTGGGTCTACTAAATTTTTATAGTATATTCCTAAAAAATAAAGCGACGGTGGCTGACCTGTTGGACAAGCTGCTGGCTAAAAAAACTCCCTGGGTTTGGGGACCTAAAGAAGCTGCAGCATTTTGCGCAGTAAAACAGTTGCTGACAGCTGACAGTTTTCTGATCCAGTACAATGCGACTCTGCCATTGGTACTGGTCTGTGACGCTTCCCCATTTGGCGTGGGGGCAGTTCTGAGCCACAGACTCCCAAATGGGACTGAGGCCCCAGTAGCCTATTTCTCCAGGATTCTGTCCAGCACTGAGAGGAACTACAGCCAGCTGGACAGCGAAGTGCTGGCTGCGGTTGTCGGGGTCAAGAGGTTCCACAAATACCTTTTTGGGAGGGATTTTGAACTGGTGACTGATCACAAGCCATTGCTGGGTCTACTGGCTAGGGACCATCCCACTCTGGCTGTCCTGTCCCCACGGCTAAAAAGATGGGCCATCTTTTTAGCCGCTTACAACTATAAACTTGTCCACCAGTCCGGCAAGAACATGGGAAATGCCTATGCCCTCAACAGGTGCTCTCTGCCTGACCTGCTTGAGAACATTTCCCCAGATGCCCCGGTGTTACTGATTGACATTTTGGACTCGGGACTTGTCACGTCTGCTGAAGTGGTGAGGCATATGGCCAAAAACCCACGTTCAAAACCATTTTGAACTGGGTATGAAGAGGGTGGCCGAAGGAATTTAAACCGTTTATGTTAAAGCAGCACAAGCTTTCTGAGCAAGGGAGCTACCTATTCTGGGGTAATCGGGTTGTAATTCCACTGAGTCTGCGTACTGGCATCCTCAGAACACTACATGAGGCCATCCGGGGATTGTCTGGATGAAAGCCCTCGCTAGAAGTTACGTGTGGTGGCCAAACATGGACCTTTATTTATTTTATTTATTTATTAAAATTTCTATGCCGCCCAACTCCCGGGGGACTCTGGGCGGCTAACAACAGGTATAGAAACATATAATCAATAAAAACAATTAAAAAAACATGTTAAAATACTATCAATATTTTAAAAAGAACTTTCACTCATATCCCGCCTGCCGGAAGAGCCAAGTTTTTATTGCTTTCCGGAAGGCCAGTAGGGTGAGGATGGTCCTGATCTCCGGGGGAAGCTGGTTCCACAGGGAGGGCACTCCCACAGAGAAGGCCCTCCCCCTCAGCCCCGCCAACCAACATTGTTTGGTCGATGGGACCTGGAGGAGGCCGACTCTGTGGGCCCTGACCAGTCGTAGGGAGGTATGCGGCAGGATGCAGTCCCGAGGTAACCTGGCCCTGAGCCATGTAGGGCTTTAAAGGTAATGACCAAACCTTAAATTGGATCCGGAGACTAATGGGCAGCCAATGCAGCTGGCGGAGGATCAGTGTTATGTGGGTGCATCTAGGTACACCCACCACAGCTCGCGCAGCTGCATTTTGCACCAATTGCAGTCGCTGGACACTCTTCAAGGGTAGCCCCATGTAGAGCGCATTGCAGTAATCCAGCCGTGAGGTGATAAGGGCATGAGTGACTGTGAGAAGTGCCTCCTTCTCCAAGTAGGGTCGCAATTGGTGCACAAGACGTACTTGTGCAAAGGTCCCCTTAGCCACAGCTGAAAGATGTTGCTCCAATTTTAGCTGTGGGTCTAGGAGGACACCCAAATTGCGAACCCGTTCTGAGGGAGCTAATTTCTCCCCCCCAAGAACCAAGGAGGGACAATTGGTCAAGTCCTTAGGAGGCAATATCCATAGCCACTCAGTCTTGTCAGGGTTAAGTTTTAGCCGGTTCTTCCCCATCCAGACCCTAACATCGTCCAGGCAGCAGCCCATTACATCTACGGCTTCCCCGAATTGAGACGGGGTGGAGATGTACAACTGGGTATCATCAGCATATTGCTGATACCTCACCCCGTGTCGTCGGATGATCTCACCCAGTGGCTTCATGTAGATGTTAAACAGGATGGGCGAGAGGACCGAGCCCTGCGGCACCCCACATAGTAGGGGCCTAGGGTTCGACCTCTGCCCCCCTGTCAACACCGACTGCGTCCTGTCAGAGAGGAAGGAGGAGAACCACTGTAAAACAGTGCCGCCCACCCCCACCTCGCCGAGACGACGCAGAAGGATACCATGGTCAATGGTATCAAAGGCCGCTGAGAGGTCAAGTAGCACCAGGATAGAGGAGTAACCCCCATCCCGGGCTCGCCAGAGATCATCCATCAGGGTGACCAAAGCCATTTCCGTACTGTAGCCGCGCCTGAAACCTGATTGAAAGGGATCCAGAAAATCAGTGTCATCCAACAGCCGTAGGAGCTGGAGCGCCACCACTTTCTCAACAACCTTCCCCGCAAAGGGAAGGTTGGAGACTGGATGGAAGTTCTTTAAATCCGCCGGGTCCAGGGAAGGCTTTTTGAGGAGGGGTCTCACCACCGCAGCTTTTAAGGGCTGCGGGACGGATCCCTCTCTCATAGAAGCGTTGACCAATGCCTGGAGCCAGCCGCGTGAAACCTCCCTGGTGGCCGAAACCAGCCAGGAAGGGCATGGGTCCAATAAACAAGTGGCAGAGCTCATCGCTCCTATGGCTAGGAGCTATGAGATTCAGGAGTGGGTGGCAAAGTGCAAGCCTTGCCAAGAGTCGCGACCAGCTCCCCCAAAGGCCCCGGTACAGGAGTGGGAGAAGCCCAAAGCTCTATGGTCTAGACTACATGTAGATTTTGCAGGCCCCTTCCACGGCCAAACTTTCCTGGTCCTAGTAGATGCTTACTCTAAGTGGGCGGAAATTTTCCTAATGGCCTCCACATCAGCTGAAGCCATCATGAGGGTCCTAAGATGGTTGTTTGCTACCCACGGCCTACCTGATGTAATTGTGTCCAATAACGGCCCACAATTTACAGCCACTCTGTTTGAAGCATTTTTGGCAGGTTTAGGAATTCGCCATGCACTTTCGGCTCCGTTCCACCTGGCAATGAACAGCCTAGATGAAAAACTGTTTGGTCCACAAAAGAAGCCCTGGGTAGGCTGGGCCCAGGGGATTGGGAAGCCAGAATAGACACCTTCCTACTCAGCCAACACATAACCCCCTGCACAGCCACAGGTCGCAGCCTGGCCGAGTTACTAATGGGCTGCAGACTCCGTTTGGTCCTGGACTGGCTGCACCCAAATTATGCACCCCAGAAAAACAGCGAAGCCACACAACGCACTAGGTCCTTTAGCATCGGGGACCTGATATTTGCAAAAAATTACGCCAAGGGTTCCCTATGGCTACCAGGCAAAATGGAGCAAGTCACAAGCCCCAAGTCATATATAGTTAGGCTAGATGATGGGAGACAATGGAAGAGGCATATAGATCAGATTCAAAGCCGCCTTGTTGAAAAAACACAAACACCAGAAACTGAACAAAATTATACTCTTTCTCCAGCTAACTAAAGCCCAATGGAGCCGGGGGACTCACCTGAGAAACCAGGAGTCTAGCGCCGATCAACCAGTGAACCAGTTCCCAACGAGACGAAGGCCCTGCCCAAAAGCTTCCAGGAGCTTCCAGGCTCAGACCACGGAGCAGCAACAGGCCTGTCCTCATAGGCTGCTGCCTCAACGCCGACTGAGCTGCACAGGTCAGGGAGGGTCTGTAAATGCCCCACTTACCTGCGTGACTTCATCTGCAACGCGGAATGCTCCATCTAAGAAGGGAGGGGTGTTATGTATTTGACAGTTAACAGGTTTCCCCTCAGGTCCAGCATTTGAGTGGAAAGAATGCTCAAACGCTATTGGCTAAGCGTCTGACAGCTCCCTATAAAAGGGCCGGATGTCAGACAGCAAGCCACCGGTCTTGTATATAGTTTGCCTAATAAATACTGTTCCAGAGTCAGTCTCCTGAATCGTTATTCCCACGACTTAACACTAACATTTTCTTATCACCATGTTATTTTAAAATACAATATCTACCAGAACATTCTTGACTAAAAATTGGAGTGACATCCAATATAACAATATCTTAATGACTGAATATTATTTTTGTCTAACAGATAACTACATGGCTTTAATTCAAGCAGTCAAGGCAGTGTCCAGAATGCTTCCTCCTCTTAGTTCTCCCACAGAAACGTCTCTGTGAAAAATATTTGCTACAAGTCACCAAAATGGAACATTTCAAAATATCAAGCTTTTCAAATTCAGAAATTTATAACAACTGCACTTAAGAGCATCTTTAGGGTAAACAATAATCTGCTTTTCTTTATTTTTCTTAATTGCAATGGCATTCCCCTAATGTTATTTCATCAATGGTACAAACTAGCTTTCTAGTTTCCCTCCTGGGGAAATTTCTGTGTTTAAAAACAATCCACCTTTAGAGCCTTTCTCCATGTTATTTTTGTAATATTATTTTTTAATACAATTTTCTTTGTTATATATAAAATTTCCATATCCACAATGGCAGTGTACTGACTGGGTATAATCTCTTTTAAATACAAATAATACAGTAACTCTTATACGAGGGTGAGTCAAAACGTAATGCCGTTTTCTTTAGGACAGGTATAATTACCAACACAGGAACATGTAGCATACATCAAAATGAAGCTGGTCCTCTGTGGATCACATCCCTACTTCTCAACATAGTCACCGTTTCTCTCAATAGCAATGCTCCACCTTCGAGTGAGAGCATGTATCCCTGTCTCGTAAAATTTTGTTGACTGTTCTTTGAGCCACTTCTTCACTGCAGTTTTCACTTCCTCGTCACTGGAATAATAATCCTCCATACTCACCAGATTTAGCGCCTTCAGACTATCATCTCTTTGGCCCCATGAAAGAGGGATTGAGAGGCAAACATTATCCGGAGACTTCAACTGGTGCAAAATGCGGCTGCGCGTGCTGTGGTGGGTGTCACTAATTCTATAGTGAATCCAAAATTTTTGGACTATAGTATCATAGTTTCTTTAACTTGTTCTTCTTCCAATTTAAAATTCAATAGGTACCTATGTTTTTTTTATTAGTTTATCATCCGTCCCTAAAAATATCTGATCTAATTCTAAAGGTTCTTTGTAAAATCTGTACATTTCTGCATCTTTCTTGTATCTTGATTGTATTTGCATAAGTGGCCACCAAAACAAATCAATTCCTTGATTTTTCAGTTCTTGTTTCGGTTTTAATTCTCCTTGTTCATTTAGGATATTTTTATATCTTGTAATTTTTTCCAGTTCAAGAACATTTGGATATATTAGTGCTTCCATTGTGGATAGCCAGACTGGTATTTTCATGTAATGTTTCTCTTTGATTCGTTCCCATTCTAAAAGCAGAGCATTTCTAATATAATGTCTTTGAAAATATTTATGTATTTTATTTTTCCCATACCACATAAATGCGTGCCATCCAGAAGTGGGTTCCTCCTGGTTCAGACCAGTTCAGCCGAACTGGTAGCAACCCACTGGTGATATCACGATTATGTCACGGAACCGGATCGGTCAGTGCGGGTCCATGGAGGCCGCCATCTGTTTTTTTAAAAAAATTGATTTTTTTTTATTTTGGGGTTTTTTTTTCCTTCTGCGCATGTGCAGAAGCTGAGTTTTTGGCACTGTGCATGCATCACCATCTTGTTTTTGGCTTTTTTTTGGAATTTTTTCTGAGTTTTTGCTACTGAGCATGCGTGCGCGCCCATGCAGTGCACCGACGCGGTGCAGAAGGAAGCAAACCGGCAGCAAGGTAAGTTAGAACCCACCCCTAGTGCCATCCCAATTGTAAATCATGTCCTTCTAAAGTCAATATTCTTTTGTTCCTCAAATTAACCCATTCTTTCACCCATGTAAACCCTGAGGCCTGGTAGTACAATTCCCAGTCAGGTAACCCAAATCCTCCCTTATTTTTAGCTTCTTATAGCATTTTTAGTTTTATTCTTGCTTTTTTCCCTTGCCAAATAAAATTTAAAATCAATTTATTTAAATCCTCAAAAAACTTTTTTTCTAATTTTATCGGAATTGTTTGAAACAGAAATAATAACTTCAGCAAAATGTTCGTTTTTATTGTAGCTATTCTTCCAACCATCGACAGCTGTACATTTTTCCATTTTTCCATGTCTATCTTTATTTGTTGTATTAATTTAAAATAATTATCTTATTTAATAGTTGCACATCTCACCATTAACCAAATTCCTAAATATTTTACTTTTTTAGTTATCTGAATGCCCATCTTTCTCCCTGTTATTGCATTCATTTCCTTATAATGCAATTGTCAACATAAAAAAAAAAAATCCACAGCAGTCATTGGCAAGGTCCTAAAGGCACCCAGGACAGTCCCCAAAATACACACACACACACACACTCACACAAACACACACAAACACACACACACACACACACACACACACACACACACACACACACACACACACACACCTTGCTATCTAATTAGTTGCCCAGCTTGCTGGGTTTCTGAGTCATTCAGGTTTTCAAGAACACCCAATACTCTTGCTATTCTTCCCCTCTCCACTTGAAACTTGCCAAGAGTGTTCACCCCCACTTCAACTGTGTCAAGTTTCAACCAAGCAAATTAACCTTCCATTTGCTCTATAGAAACTGCACTGTTTTGTCAGCTGTCTATTACTGTTACAGCCATATACTGTATGTGTGCCTTTCAGCAGTTTAAGACAACTCTTTATGTGAGCTACATTTTTGGTGGCTATTTTGGAAATTTTTAAGGTACCGCTTGAAAAATTGTACAAAAACCTGTACAACAAGCTTGACCACAGACCAAGATGTTTTTAAATTAAACTAACACAAATGCATGGCAAAGATACATTGATTTGATATCATCCTAGATGAGACTTCATTCAAAGAAGATTAAAAATGAAGTGAATAGGCGTTGTCTTCTTACCTGAACGCCTCCTCTCATCTGGTGGAACCAGCCTTCAGGAAGTGGGTAGACCTCAGCCAATCAGCTTAGGACCGAGCCAGTAATTTAAATACTCTGTAGGATCTGCCAATGTTCCCCAGATCTGATGAATCCCGAAACTGGACTCGGGCGTGGCTACTCAGTTCGTTATAACCTGAGAAAAACTCCTGTCGCTATATAATAAGAAACTAGGAAGAAATCTAATAATAGAAAGAAATTGAATCTCTAGCATAATTACATATCTATATACAAGGGTGGGAACTGAAGGCTGGTTCCACCAGATGAGAAGAGGCATTCAGGTAAGAAGACAATGCCTATTCTCCATCCTGGGGTGGAACCAGCCTTCAGGAAGTGGGACATACCAAAGCAGGGGTCCCAGGGAGGGTTAGCACAATTTCTGCTCCTATTGAATGTCAACTACTTGCTGTAGCACCCTCGTTCCAAACGCTGCATCCGCTGAGGTGAATGTATCTATCTTGTAATGTCGGATAAACTGGGATGGTTGCGCCCAGGTTGCCGCCCGGCATACCTCTTCCAGTGAGGCTTGTGTGTTCCAGGCTGCCATTGTGGATGCACTTCTGGTGGAATGTGCCGTAATTCCTGTTGGTGCTGGCATGCCGCTTAGCTCATATGCTTTGGCAATGGTGCCCCAGATCCAGCGTCCTATGGTAGCAGACGACGCCTTGTCTCCCAGGGATCTGGTGTGGAACCCCACAAAGAGTGCCTCTGTCTTCCTGATATGTTTAGTGCGGTTCAGGTATATTTTGAGCACCCTGTGCACATCTAATGAATGCCATCATCTTTCAGATGGGTGCGCTGGTTGTGCGCAGAAGGAGGGGAGAATCAGCTCCTGAGATCTATGAAATACGGAATTGATCTTGGGAATGAATGATGGATCGATTCTGAGAGTTACCTTGCTTGGTTGAAAGATACATAGATCCTTCCGGACTGACAAGGCGGACAGTTCGGAGATGCGTCGGGCAGATGGGATGGCTATCAGAAAGGCTACCTTCATGGTGAGATGGCGTTGTGATGCTTCCCTAAGCGGCTCGTACGGGGGCCCCGTGAGTGATGACAGGACCCGTTGCAGGTTCCAGGTTGGGTATCGATGTACCGTAGGTGGATGTAAGTTAGTTGCTCCCCTCAGGAAGTGACAGATTGCTGGACATTGGGATAAGGAGTCATAATTATCACATGCTAACACCGAAGAAAGAGCAGCCACCTGTCTGCGAAGAGTGTTAGGTGCTAGTCCCTTATTGAGACCGTGATTTAGGAATCTCAAAACCTTAGGAAGGGGGATACATAATGGTGAGAGCCCTTCCTCATTGCACCAAGCGCAGAATGCCCTCCATGTAACCACATAAATGCGATTTGTAGAGGGGCGGCGGGGCGCCTGCATAATGAGGATGACGTCCTGGTCGTAATCCTGACTTAGAAGGTCGTTCCGCTCAATCTCCATGCAATCAGTTGTAACCAGGCCAGATCTGGATGATGAATGCTCCCCTGTGACAGCAAGTCCTCTGATACTGGCAAGCGCCATGGTCTGGTGACCGAGAGAGCCTGGAGGTCTGCAAACCAAGCTCTTCGTGGCCAGAACGGGGCTATGAGGATTATCTCTGCCTGCTCCACTACATCTTGTGAATGAGCTCCGGAATCACTGGTAATGGTGGGAATGCATATAGGAGCCCTTGAGGCCACTGGCACATGAGGGCGTTTGTCTGCTCCACCCCCGGCGACTGGAACCGTGTGAAGAACCTTGGAAGGTGGGAATTGCTGGGAGTGGAGAAGAGGTCCACCTGCGGCTGACTGAGTCTCTGGGCTATCTGATGGAATACGCAGGAGTGAAGTCTCCATTCTGCTTGATCTACCTGAGTGCCGCTGAGCCAGTCCACCTGCGAGTTGTGAACCCCTGATATGTGGTCTGATGAGATCAACCGTATGTGTTTCTCTGCCCACAGTCCCAGGCTCATTGCTTCGGCTTGGAGGGATTTGGATTTGGTCCCCTCTTGGCGATTGATGTGTGCCTTGGTGGAAATGTTGTCTATGAGTACTAGGATGTCGGAGTCCAAGATCAGGTGCTGAAAGTGTTTCAGAGCCAGGGATACTGCTCTCAGCTCCAACCAGTTGATGGAGTGTGATGCCTCCCCCAGTGACCACTGACCTTGAGCTATGAGTCCCTCTGAGTGAGCTCTCCAGCCTGTCAGACTTGCGTCGGTTGTAATCGTTCTTCTGTGTGTGACCCTGAATGAGGTGCCTTTGGGTATTGCTGAGGAAATCCACCAATCAAGCGACCTTTGAACCTGTGAGGGAAGTTGAACTTTCATAGAAGATGAGCCCCGACCAGCTTTCTGGAATGGTAACAGGAACCATTGGAGTTCCCTTGTGTGTAAGCGAGCCCATGGGGTGATTGCTATGCAGGAAACCATCTTCCCCAGGAGGGAGGATAATGATTCTAGGGGGCCTTCTGTTCCCCCCGTATCTGGGTGACTAACTGTTTAATGCTGTCCTGCCTTTCTGGGGAGAGGCGGACCATACAGTCATGGGAATTGATCACTGCTCCCAGGTGCTGTATGGACGTGTCCGGGTTGAGATGGCTCTTTTCCTAGTTTACGGAGAAACCGTGTTCATGGAAGGTGTCTATGATGATTTCCACATGCTGTTGAGCCAAACCTTTAGAGGGAGCATGTACTAAGATATCATCCAAATAGCAATGGATACAGATAGATTTAGTCCGCAGCCTGGCTGCCAGGGCTGCCATTATCTTGGTAAACACCCTGGGGGCTGATGAAAGGCCGAATGGAATGGCCCTATATTGATAATGTTGATTGTTATAACAAAATCTTAGGAAGCGCCTATGGGGTTTGAATATTGGGACATGTAGGTATGCTTCCGTGAGATCTAGGGATGCCATGTAATCCCCCTGGCGTATCAGAGAAAGAATGGAAGACAGGGAGTGCATCTTGAAACGTTTATACACCAAATATTTGTTTAATCTCTTTAGGTCCAGGATGGCTCTCCAACCCCCTGATGACTTTGGAACCACAAAGAGGATAGAATAGAAACCCTGCCCCCACTGGGAGGGTGGAACTGGCTGTATGGCCCTGATGGAAGCTAGGTGTTTAATTGCTTCTTCCATCAATTTCCGTTTGGAGAAGACAAAGGAAACTGAACATTTAATAAAGGATCTGGGTGGGAATGAGAGGAATTCCAACTTCAGCCCTCTGCGTACGGAGTTCCGTACCCAGGAGTCCTGAGTTGAATGCTCCCAGGCCTGCCAAAACTTGGCAAGCCTGCCCCCTATAGGGGCACTCCTGGAGCTACCATCTGCCTCTGCAGAAGGGTCTGCCTGACGGAGCCCCTCGGGGTTGTTTACGAAAGTGTTTCCCCCTGCCACCCCTATCTGGTTGCTTCTGTCTGGAGGAGTACTGACCTGGGGACCGGGAGAAGGAAGAGCCCTGGTCAGAGGGACGAAAGGGCCGCCAGGTGTATGGTGTAGATCTTGTGAACCCCCTGCGTGTGATAGAGGGCAGAACCTTTCTCTTGTCGCTGGTCTCGACGAGGAGAGGTTCCAGTGTGGCTCGGAAGAGTGATCCTCCCTTGATGGTCCCCGCTGCCAGTTTCCATTTGTGACGTGGGTCTGCCTGCCACTTCCTGAGCCAGTGCAGCCGCCTGGCCACTATGGAAGAATTCATCACCGTAGCTGCAAAATGCGATGCTTGCAGAGAAGTATCTGCCCAAAACTGCATCGCTGCGAATATCTTATTGATGTCCTGTTGAGCCCTCGCATTTGAGGGGGGGATGTGATCCTGAAGCTGCTCCAGCCATGCAAGAGTCGCGCACGCGAAGAAGGAGGATGTGGAGGAAGCTTTCACAGCCCAGGCTGCTGACTGGAAATTCTTGACCAGCGTCTCATCCATGTGCCTTTCCTCTGGTTTCAGGATCTCCTCTGGCTCTTCCGAGACTGTTGTGGAAGAATGCAATGCCCTGATGGGCGCATCTACTGTGGGGACTGAAAGTAATTCAGAGAGGTTAGAGGCAACGTTGTAAAATTTCTTGTCCTCTGAGGAAGTGGATGGGTCGGCCGCTGGAGTGTCTCTGTGTTTCTCCACCGCATCTACGAACAGCTGTGGGATAGGAATAAAGTCCACCTCTGGCCTGGATTCTAGGTAGAAGTGATTAGGTTGTTCCTCTGCATTTGAGTCTGCAGTAGCTTTTGGTAATTTAATCCTGGCCACTGCCTGAGCCTTGAGCAATAAGGACCTAAATAGGCTAGGCGGAAACAGACCCGCTGGGGGAGGCACCTCCTTGGGGGCCTCCTCATCCTCTGAAAGATCCCATTTGGAATCATCCTCTCTAGGTTCCTCATCTTTAGGATTATCGAGGATTGATTCATCAGAAGAATCTTCTGAACTATGTTTATTGGATGGGAGTTCCTTCCTGCTGGCAGCTCTCTTTGCGCCCCTAGATGATGATGAGGTGGAGGCCGCTGTGGAAGACCCTGCCCTCGATAGGCTGTCTAATCTGTCTGCGATGGCCTGCTCTAGTACCTGTTCCATCAATGCTCTAAGATTGGAAGTGCTAATAACTGTCTGTTCTGTCCCAGAGGCCCCCTGTGCCTGTGACCTGGGATGATCTGCTGCACTTGAATGCCCCCATGCATCTCCTCTGGATTTTGCCAGAACATCAGCATCCATATCTAATGGGTCCATTCCTACTGCCCCAGGTTCCTGACTGGGGTACTCCTCTTGGACCTGAGAGTTCTCCACCTCTGCTTGGGCCTTATCACTCAATTCCTCTAATATCCTATGGAGTCTCTCCTCTGTCTGAACTGTGGCCTTTGATGGGGCCTTGCGGGGGGGGGTCGCTCTGGTGAAGAGGCTGTATCCTGTTCTGATGAATGATTGGATTTTTTTGATCGTTTGCCTGATGTTTGAGCCTCTTTTGAGCTCCTGGCCACCATCCTGTGGTTGCTGGCTGGGGGTGGGATGAGGGAGACTCCGCCCCTCCCAATCTCCCAGAAGATGGCTGCCCCCCAGGTGTGCCACGTGGAGGCCTCTTTAAATGGCCCCTTTCAGTGGGCACCACGTGCTCCTCCAAACCGGTCCGCCCAATAGGTTTCAAGTTGCTCCAACTGCGTTGCTAGCTCTTGGCCTGAGAAGTCTCAGGGCTGCTAAGAAGCTGGGCCAGGAAATGCTGTTCCCCCCCCCCCCAGTTTCCTTCACCTTCTTCTACTGGGCACCGCGAGAAATCTCAGCGGTGTCCTCCACCTTGATCTGTTCCTGGCCCCACAGAGAGGGCTGGCGGCGCATGGGGGGGGGGAACCCAACACCCTATATCGCCCTGGAGCGATTGCCGCCTTGCTGTCCCCCGCTGATGCCTTTGTGCTTGCTTGCAAGATCACAGTAGGAAGAGGACAGGGACAATGGTGCTGCAAACACCAACTGGAGCATGAAATTTAAACGAGGGAAAAGGATGCCTGCCTCGCCTTGCTTCTGTTCTTCGTTCATTCCTCCCCTCCTTCTGTCCCCCCGGTGAGAAACAAGCCCACGCTGGAAATCACCAATTCCCTTGCTTTCCTCCCCCCCTCCGATGGCGTGCGGAGCCTCTCGATCACGTATATGCCTTGGAGGAAGAGGGGGGGTTGGGGGGAGGGGGGAAAGCCGGATCACACTCTCCAAACCTTGCCGGTGTGTTGCTGCACGGCTCCTCCATTGGTGATCTGGCTATCCAGTCCTTAAGGGGACTTCTGTTTAAGCGGATTCCTCTTCTCTTCTTCCCTTCTCCTTCCTTGCTTCCTTTCTTCTTCTTCTTCTTTTTTAATAAAACCGGTTAAGGAACAGATAAACTGATAGGGTGGGATGACCTAGGAAGAGAAAGTCCTCAACAAGAAGGATAAGAAAGGTTAAGAAAGGGAAAAAGGAAAAAGGCCCTAAGAACAAAGAAGTTTTCAGGACAGGAGTTTGGCCACGACCTTCCTCTGAGTGGACCGAGTCAGATCTGGGGAACATGGCGGATCCTACGGAGTATTTAAATTACTGGCTTGGTCCTAAGCTGATTGGCTGAGGTCTACCCACTTCCTGAAGGCTGGTTCCACCCCAGGATGGAGAACATAGAGTTCTGTGATTCAAAATATTCTCCACAGAAATAAAGCATCAAGATTGTGCTGGGGGGACGACCTGTTGAGGTAGCTTAAATCTAGTGTGTAAATAAAGCAGGCCCTTTTTAAAGTAAGAGAATCTATCTAGTCCCAGTAGGCATAACAAAATTTTAATAAGCAGATGCTTGTACATCTCAACTACATCAAAATATAAAATGCCGAGGACTTCCGCTTGGCTCCGCAGGCATCGAGGATGCTCCTCGTTGAGCGCCTGTTCCGAGGTCCCGTAAAGCCACCAGAACAGCTGTCTGGCAGCTTGAAAATCTTCTCCCCGGGCTTAGGGGAGAGATGAGAGCCGACAGATGAGAGTAGAGCCCCCCTAGTGCCCCAGGAGACAATCTGGGGCACGAAGGGTGAGGGCTCACCAGGCAGCCTGTCATTTGCTCCAGGACTTCAGACGCCTCCGCTTTTGCAGAGCAAGATGCCGCGACCAGCTCTGCTTTCAAGATGGGATTTATAACACTTTGATTTATTGGAGACAGCAGACAGAGAAAGGCAGGAGACTCGAATGGCAAATACCTTAACTTTAACTCCAACACTGACTTTCACTTCAGAAGTTACAAATTAACTGAGCTAACAAGTAACAAAATGGCGATTGAAGATTCAAAGGGTGTGGAAAGTGAAAGCTAGAATGAAAATTTCGTTTCGTTAGCAGCCCTTTGTATGAAAACGCCTGACTCTGAGGAATTTTTTTCTTTCTCTTTGACTTTGGAATAAAATAACAAATCTAATTTTAAAACCTAAATGGCTTTAAAACCTGGAAATAAAGGATTTGGCCCTTTGTCTGAAAATGCCTGATTTTGATGAACTCTCTCCTCTCTCTCTGATTTTGGATTAAAACAAAAAGTTTAACTTTAAATCTTAAATGGCTTTTAAATCTGGAAAGACTGTTTTTAATAAAGGATTTGAGCACCCTCCTGTTTATACTTCAAGAATGCAACCCACTCCTTATTCAACACCCCCACAGACGTTAACACCGGAAAAGTTATGTGAAGCTTTAAAAGTTATGAAGAATGAACTTGTTATGGAATTTAACTTAAAAATTAATGAAATTAATGAAAAAATACAGGCTGTTTCAGAGGAGATTGTTACTCGACACCAGCAATTAAGGAATGATATGATATTTGCATTTAAAGGACTGGTGGGAAATATGGAAATTTTGGAGGAGGTGGTGGAAGAAATTAAACGGTCTGTGATAACTTTGGGTGAAGATATAGGTAAGACTCAAAATAATATTGAAAATTTTGAAGCTGAGGTGTTAATGATTCAATATAGAAATATGGAGTTTGCTTTAAGACTAAGAGGTGTAAAAGAGAAAAAACAAGATCTAAAAGAAAGGATGTTGGAGGCATTTGTGCACATGCTAGGAGTGACAAAAGAGGAATTGGGTATGCAAATTGATAAAATATATCGTGTCAATTCTTGGATTGCTAAACAGAAACATCTGCCAAGAGATATTGTAATATATTTTACTACAAGGGCACTACGTAATGAGATTCTACAGGCGACTTTAAAGAACAAGCTTCAGATAGATGGACAGGAAGTAATGACATTGAAAGAAATTCCTCCTAAAATGTTGAGAGCCAGAAAGGATTATGCCTTTCTGGTGGAAGAATTGAAAAAACAGCAAATACAGTATAGATGGGAGGCTCCAACTGGGATAGCGGTGAGACATCTGGAAAAGAGATATCGGCTTAATACGATATTGAAAGCAACTGATTTTTATGTAAAAGTGTTAAAGGCCGATATATCCAAAATTCCAGAAGGAAGAAGAATGAAGGAAGCAATGGAAGATGAGAGAGGAGAATTGTCGACAGTTGTTCAAATGGGAGGAGCTTTGATGAGTCAAGGTGATTTACAGAACCAGAGTGATGTTCATAATGCGGAAGAAGAGACAGAAGATCAGAGTCAGACTAGAGCAGCGGCTACATGTATCGAAGTATCCAGACAACAACAACCTAAGCTGACAATTCAAAAAATTACCAAGCCACAAGTGACTGCAAGAGTCAGATCTAAAGTTCGAGTGAGAAGAAGGAATGATTAGAACTTGGTCTTAGCATGGGAAGTCATAGGCCAGATGGAGAGAAGAATATAAATCGGTATTTTGCAGTAAGACGATCCATTTATTATTGAGGAAATGACACTGATGGTTGTGCATCTGGCCAAGATGGTGAAAGAAAGACTTTTTTTCTTTTCTTTTTTTCTCTTCTTCCTCTTTCTTTTTCTTCTTTTGTCTTTTTCTTCTTTTCTTTTTATTACTATACTTTAAAGATTATATAAATGAAAGACACATAGAGGATTGGTTTAAAAATTCTTTTTGACTACTTTTAAAAGGTTTTGAGTTATATGGAATTAAAGATTTAGAATAATTGTGAAATTAATAATTTGATATATTGGAATGTTAGGTTATTAATAATGTGTTTGATTTTTAGATTATGCTTAAAAGGTTTTGAGTAATAAGGGGTTAAAGAATTAGAGAAATATTGGAATTAATAATTTGTTAGTATATTTTAATTTTTATGTTTATCAAGGAGCTATAGCGTCGGAAGAAGGAAGATCTATTCAGCATTGAGGAAATGACGTTGATGGTTGTGTATCTGATTGCAATGGTGAAAGAAAGATTTCTTTCTCTTCTTTTTATTATTATATCTGAAAGACTATATAAATGAAAGATACATAGTGGAATAAATTAACAGTCTGATATATTGAAATGTTAATTGATTAATAATATGCTTGATTTTTAGACTATGCTTAAAAGGTTCTGAGCAACAAGGAGTTAAAGATTTAGAGAAATTTTGAAATTAATAATTTGTTAGTATATTTTAATTTTATTTTTATTGAATATTATACCCTGTGCTTTTTCTGGGAAGTCGGGGGGGTGAGAGGGGGGGAGGATGGGGGGAAGGGGGGGTTGGGGGGAAGGGGGGAGAAAAAGAGAAAAATGTACTTTGTACTAATAAAACTTTTTGAAATAAAAAAATATATAAAATGCCAACTTCATAAAAATAAAATAGTTGCTCCTAAGAATATCTTATGTCTATCCCCAACAATAATTATAGGATGACAACTGTGTCTTCAAGCAGAGTTACAAAGAGTACTAAAATGGCTGAAGTAGCCAAGAATTGCTAATTACGATACTTAACAGTCATGCAAATATTCTCTTCAACTACAGAACAGAATTTTTCTAGAATGCCAGTATTTTATCTGTTAAACAAGATTGAGGTTTTATTTGGGATATTTTGTAGCAACATTAAATTAATATTGTGTTTCACCTGAATGATGGCATTTATTTATCTCAACATTGTACGGCTATAGATGTTTTGACTGCGATCTCTCTCTCTCTCTCTCTCTCTCTCTCTCTCTCTCTCTCTCTCTCTCTCTCTCTCTCTCTCTCTCTCTCCTCTTCTCTCCCCCCTTTCTCTCTTTCTCTCTCTCTCTCCCTCCCTCCCCTCCTCTCCCCCCCTCCATCTTTCCTATATATCAAAGGTCTGTTTAGACATCTTTACACTGGAGAATTTATCTATGACAATATTACCTTGTTGGGCTTTTTCATGGCCAGAGCCTGCACTCAAAGTTCTGAACAAAGCAGCTCTTGAAGCTGTTCATTTTCAAAAGGGGTTACGGTACAAAGCCCACTGGGCCTCCCAGATTATTTTGCAACAAGTCATATCCCATGAAGAAATTCAGTTCTATGTAACACAAAAACAGAGTCACATTAAAGGGAAAGTAAGTAAGTAAGCAAAATCCCCTGCTGATCTGTCTGGCTAAAATAATGTCTTTTATTGCTTACATTCTTGAACAAAATGATCTTCTAGAGTTGTATGACCCCACTGTATCACTAATCTATAGTGTTTTCATGATGCTGTATTCATAAGGATATCATAGACATCAGTGGAAACCACAGGGAATACTTTATTCCCTTTTCTTTCATGCTCCTTGAAGTTTTACAATGGAAGGGAGTAGGACATTTAAAAATACAGTCTCCTTGTTGTCCAGAAGGTTATTCTTCTTTTACATCTATATGCTTCTTGTGCATTCTAACCTTAAAACCTTGAAATGTTCCATGACAAAAATAATAACACGGGTATAAAGCCCCGGAAAAACATATCAGGGTGTTATTTGTTACCTCTGTATAAATTTTGAAAATCTGTCTGAAGAAGTTGGAAAAGCAAAAGCAAAATAAAAATAGTCGCTTAAAGAAAATAGCAGCAATCTGTTTTCTATTACAAAATTATCTAAACAAGAGGCCCACAGTCACTGTTGTTTGAAAGTACTTGTAATCAGAAGAAGAGCTGAGCTTGATATTATTTTCTTCTGTGATCTTGCCTGTGCTATATAGTAGTAAGCAATACATAAGAGAGAAAATAACTCTGGGAGACTTGTGTAAACAAAGTTGTAAATGTAATATGTAGTTTTGCTGAAAAACCCAAAATACACACAGGTCTGCCAGAATTGACTTTACAGTATATTCCAGCTTTTAGGACTGACTGTTTCCTAAACTCATTGAGTCAAAATGACTATATCAACCTCATATGTTAGTTGTAACTCTTCACCTACAGTATTCATTTCTTTAAAATGTCCCAATTCACTGGCAAATATGATACGGTGAATGACATTTCCAAGTGCTGGGCTATCAAGAAAGTAAGAATCTTTGGAGGACAAGTTTTGTAAAGCTATTAAAACTATGTAAACTATGGTAAAATCTTATTGTCTGTACAACTTAAGAGAAGGAAGAGGGAGGATTATAGGAAAAGGAAGAAGAATGTTTTGATGAAAAGATGGTTAAGCAATGTAGCATGGCAAACTATATTTTTCATAAATATTTAAATTACTTTCACTTCTAGAATGACTTGGAAAGATAACTCTCCTTCTCCACACAATTTCAAATACCAACAAGTCTATGTAGTAATTTTCAGCCTTCCACAGCTTTATGAAGAACAGCTCATCAGTCATCTCATTGCTGCATTGCAAGCTTAAACCTACTGTATTCAACTCACATGACATTCTTCATGGACTAATTTTTAGAAGCTGTTAATCTTCAGCAATACTGGTTTAAAATCCAGTATCTTCATCAAGTAGCAATGGGAAGAATGCTCTTTCCAATTCAGAGGTACAATCTGTATGCAGAACATAATAACTTTCCCCTGTAAACACAGTTTTGTGTATGAACTTAAATGCTGGAGCAGCACTTTATATGCATTATGTTATCTTCAGATCAAACTTTAATTAATCTACATAATTATGTAAGTATGATTGCAATTTATTACTGTTACATGAATGAAATTAATGAAATAATCAGCAAATAATCATGGAAGACAGGGTTAATTAGTTGGACTGGTTGTCTGTTGGTCTATTTCCACCAAATCCATTGTTTTAAAATGTTTATTTTATAAAATGTATCAGTTTATGTGGGAAACATTAAGCAAGAAAAGATATAGGGATTCAATTTTTTAAATTATCGGTTCTGTGGGTTTGGCTTGGTGGGTGTAGCCTGGTGGGCATGTTACTGGGTGGGCATGGCTTGGTGGTCATGTTACTGGGTGGGCATGGCTTGGTGGTCATGTAACTGGGTGGGCGTAGCTAGGTGGTCATGTGACTAGGTGGGCGTGGCCAACTTGACATCATTCACATCAAGGGGCTCCTTGTCTGGCCTCTCCTCACCTCAAAGGCCTCAATGAGATACAATTTCCCTGTCTATTTATTTACTACTACTGAACATCCAAAATATACTATTTAATCCTATGTATATATGCCATATGTGTACATACATATTACATAGTATAATGTATAGACCCACAAAAAGATACATTATCTACTATATATACTGTATGTGTATGTACACACGCACATGTGCGTGCACACGCACACACACACACACACACACACACACACACACAGAGAGAGAGAGAGAGAGAGAGAGAGAGAGAGAGAGAGAGAGAGAGAGAGAGAGAGAGAGAGCTCTTCTAAAACTATACACATTCAACCACACTTACTGCATTTGGAAAAACACACCCAGAGTCCACTTTCTGCCACACATTTAACTATAACTTCTGTACATTAGAACATTACACACGCCTTCAGATGTTCTTCCCTAGCCTGCATATGACTGTTAGAGCCAAGAGATGTCATGGATTGAGTAAAATATGGTGAACCTCACTTAACAACGCTCTTGCTTAGCAACCAAAATTTTGGGCTCAATTGAGGTCATAAATCAAGGATTATTTCTGTCTTCCTCTGCATGGCAGCCTTGTCCTAGTAAACTCCTTCTCCTTTCTGGCAATTTTCCTCTCTGTTAGAGGCACCAAAATAATCCAGATGACATAAGGTTTCCTGCTGGAGCAGGGGATTGGACTAGATGGCCTCCAAGGTCCCTTCTAACCCTGCTATTCTATGATTCTGTAAGGATCTCATGCTGGAGCAGGACTTGGACTAGATGACCTTCGAGATCCCTTCCAGCCCTAGATTGCTGTGCTGTTTCAAAGCGTCTTCTGAAGCCACGTCTAGTGCCAGGGTTTGTGGTCCTTCTTTCCTTCCTCTCCTTTTTTTCTCTCCCTCTTCCTTCCTTCCTTCCTCCCTCCTTTCATGTATCTATCTATCTATCCATCCATCCATGCAACTGTATGCCATTCACTTTTCCCTCCCTCCCTCCCTCCCTCCCACTTTCTTTCTTTCTTTCTTTCTTTCTTTCTTTCTTTCTTTCTTTCTTTCTTTCTTTCTTTCTTTCTTTCTTTTTCTTTCTTCCTTCCTTCCTTCCATCCTTCCTTCCTTCCCTCCTTTCTTTCTTCCTTCCTTCCTTTCTTCCTTCCTTTCTTCCTTTCTTTCTTCCATGTAGATTCCATACAGCTCTGAACCCTTAAGGCAAACCAAATACAAGTGGTCCTCACTTAATGGCTGATTGCTTAGCAAATGTTCTAATTTACGACTGACCTCCCCAGAGCTACTTGACCCGTTTTTGGAGTTTTGACAGCCATGCACGCGCACACGCACACGCACACACACACACACATTTATGACTAGTTACAACATCCCACACAGTCATGTGACTGAGGTTTTCTATGTTTTTTGCCAGTTTTGAACAATTCCTTCTGGTTTCCAGTTAAAAATGCCCATTGGGGAAAATGGACTTGTTTAACAACTACAGTGTTCGCTTAATGACCACAAGGTTCACTTAATGACCATGGTGTTTGCCTAACCCAGGGGTCTGCAACCTTAAACACTCAAAGAGCCATTTTTCTATTTTCTTTTAAACAGGTATCTCTCTCTCTCTCATCTCTTTCTCTTTCTTTCTCCATTTCTCATCTCTCTCTCTCTCTCATCTTTCTCCCTTCTCTCTTTCTCTCTCATGTCCTCTCACTACTCTCTCTCCTCTCTTTTTCTTTCTCCCACTCTCTCTCTTTCTCATCTCTCTCTCTCTGTGTCTCTCATCTCTCTCTCTCATCTGTTTCTTTTTCCCTCTCTTTCTCTCTCTCATCTTTTTCTTTCTTTCTCCCTGTTTCTCATCTCTTTCTCTTTCCGTTTCTCATCTCTTTCTCTCTCATCTCTCACACACTCTCTCTCATCTCTTTCTCTTTCTTTCTCCCTCTCTGTTTCTAATCTCTCTCTCTCTCATCTTTCTCCCTCCCTCCCCCCTCTCTCGCTCATGTGTGTGTTTTCCCTCTTGAACCATTTTCAAAAGCAGGGTTGGTGGTGTTTTTTCCTGATGTTGTTCTTTTTTCTTCTTTGGGTGCTTTTTACCATACAATTTTAAATTCAGTCATTTCAACTTCCCAGATAAATGAAGTTCTTTTGTCCCCCTGCTGTGGCTCCCTGTCGGAGGATCCCACCACTGCCTAGCCCCACCCCACCCCACCCCGCCCTCGCCTCCCACTCACTCCTCGCCTGTGGATGGAGACTCGCTCTGTATTCCAGGGTGGGAGCGAAGCACCCCTCTGCTTGCCTCTTCTTTTGGCCCTTTGTTGGTGCTATGTGCACTGGGGAAATGTGTGACATTTCTCCATGCCAAGACTCTGGCTGGGCCACCCGGCTGCAGCCGATGCTCTGTGTTGTAATGGGCTCCAGGAGGAGGAGGAGGAGGGGACGCCACCTCCCTCATTGTGAAGCATGCTAAGTTTAAGTGTGCTGCGCGAGGCGCTGCAAGAGCAGCGAGCAGGCCATGGAGGTGGTGAGAGAAATATGAGGAGACGTGCGACTTTCTCTTGGCCCCAGACACCGCCTAGGCCAGCTGCAGCTGACGCCGCTGCTCTCGCTGCCTCCATGGCTGATCGCTGCAGCACACTTAAACTTAGCACATGTGTCCCCCCGCAAAAAGTGTGAAAGGAGGCAGACACCGCGCCTCTGAGGAAAAGAAGAGGTGGCAAAGCCCTGGCTGTCACCCGGGAGGGGACCATGGAGGGACACGTCACACACTCCTGTCGCCCCCGCCACCGCTACTTTTGCTCTCGGCTTCTCGGCTTCTTCCATGGGGGTGCTCTTAAAGTCGATCTTGAAGAGCTGGAATATGTTTTGTTAGATTGCCGCCAAACTCATCGTTGGGAGAGGTGTAGCCCCTGAATACACAAGAAGTCTTGGGCAAAGTTCTTCCAAAGTTCAGCCAAGTCTTTTCCTCCTTCTCGGCCTCAAACATAAACACAGAGCAAACACGCACAGTCGCACACAGTCCCAGTGCCATGAGCAAGGTTTGTGTGACTGTGCATGTTTGCTCTGTGTGTATGTTTGAGGCAGAGAAGGAGGAGAAAACTTGGCTGAACTTTTCTGCCTCCCTCTCTTCTGACACTGGCCAGGCAGATGAGCAGCATCACGTGGGGCAAGCGTCCTCCCAGTCAGCGCAGCCATGCGCCTTCCTGGTCAGGCTACACCTTACTCCAATTGGCACGGTGGGCTCAGTTACCAGTGAGAGCAGCCGCCGCCTCGCTCGCACCTTCTCATGCAAGTTGCCGGGGGTTGCTCCGGTTTTTTCCACCACAGCTGCGCAGCCTTTTCTTCCAATTCTAACTACACTTTGGCACTCGCAGCCGTGGGAGCCCAGCACTGCGGTTCCCCTTGCTCCAATCAGGAGCCTCTGCTTGCATCAGAAATCTGGTGGCCGGGTGGGAGGAGGCTAAGGACAGGTGCAAGGTGACACACTGCTTCCGGGCCAGTCCAGCCACAGGGTGGGCGACAGGCGGCCCTCAGAAAAGAGTGCTGCACTGGGAGACGCATCCTCCAGTCATGGGCTGGATGCAGGGCCCGAGGCAGAGAGGAGGGCCAGCATGCGGCAGGCACCCAAAGGCTCCATGGAAGCCAAGAGGCAGGCCCGAAAGGTGCGGGTGAAGACTTTTATGGCTTTCTGCCTCGCAGAAGCAGAGATGAGCAGGAATCTGAGAGAACACAGCACCCCAGCACAGCAGTCGTCCAAGGGCCAGCCGCCTGCCCTCCCCTCCAACCTCGGGCCCCACTTCCGGCCCACAACCGGGTGACACACTGCTTCAGGGGTAGTCCTGCCTTCGGGAAACACCCAGGGAGGACTCCGACGCCACGATCTCACACGTGCTTCCATAGCAGGCCAGGCTGGCTTTGGGAAACACCTGGGGAGGGCTCCAATGCCACGATCTCCCACGCACTTCCCTCGCATGCCAGGCTGGCTTTGGGAAGCACCCGGGGAGGGCTCCCAATGCCACAGTCTCCCGCACACTTCCCTTGCAGGCCAGGCCAGCTTCAGGAAACACCCAGGGAGGGCTCCAATGCTGCAGTGTCCCGTGTGCTCTCCTACCTCCCTGTGCACATCAGTCCACCTGCTGCTAGTAGCACCCCTCCGCCAGCTTCCCCTCCTCCACCCGCCCTCTGGCCCATGCCCTTCAGCCTTACCTTTGCGAGCAGTGATGAGCATAAGTATGCAGAAGTGTGGCTAATCTTCTGCAAAGATGAGGGTGGCGGGAAAAGCCAACCACGCAAGGAGTGGCTGGAAGGTGGGGGGTGGAGCTTAATCCCACCACTACTGGTTCGCCCAAATTGGCACGAAGTGGCTGAATCCCACCACTGGATATATCCCTCAGGGATATATCCCTTCTTGACTCAAGAAGGCAATGCAACATTTCTGGTTCCCAGTCAACTAACAAGCTAACTAGAGTTACAGAGGGGCACGATGGCTCAGGGGTTAAAGATGGTGAGCTTGTCAGCTGGAAAGAGTTGACTCCTGAGAGTCATGCAATAGGATGAGTTCCCATTACTTGCCCTATCTTCTGCCAATCTAGCAGTTCAAAAGCATGCAAATACAAGTGGATAAATAGGTATCACTTCAGTGGAAAGATGACAGAGTTCCATGCTCCTCAGCGTGTAGTATGCTGGCCACCTGACCATGAAAATGTCTTCAGACAATGCTGGCTCCCTTGGCTAAGAAACAGAGATGAGATGGTTCGGGGGCATGGCCAACTGGCGATCACTCCCAGTTCGGCGGGGGGAAATTCCCACTACCTGTTCTATAGAACCGGTCCGAACCTCTAGAATAAATGTCTAATGTCTTTTTTTTTTACAAAAGTTTTTTATTTTTTCCAACAAACAATACATAGTTTCTGCACAAAGTCCGGGTCACATTTGGTAGTCATACATAGTTTTTCTAGTACATAATCAGTTCCATTATTGTCTCTCCATTTCAATTCCAACCCATAGTATTATCCATATATATTTCTTAACCTTAACTTATTTTCTTTTTATTATTTATTTTAACTTTTTAAATCCTGCCCTGGAAGAAATGCATGAGGTTTGAATGTATGGGTTTATGAATGGTGGGGATAAATATGTAATTGGAATGACTGATATGGACAAAATGAGGGAGTCGGGGACTAGGATGCGAGCCCCTTCTGCTGAGTGTGGAAACAGAAGTGGAGGGGGGCTCAATTTCAACCCCCGGCCCAATGTGAATGGTATGTATGGCCTGCGGGGAGAGAGGAGGACCAATGGGAAGGGGGAGGGGATCTCTGGGGGAGTGGAGAATATTTCGGTCTTGATGGGAAGAGGTAGGTATTGCGGGAGCAGAGGGTTGGGCCGCTCTTGGGGAATAAGACCTCGCTGTTTACAAGCGATCCCTTGTTCCAGCCTCTCCGATGTGGTTCCATCTTGCTCAACCCGAGTACCTGATGACCGGGGTTTTCAGGGCCCTGGGCTCAAGCTGATGCTGTTGAATGCCAGGTCAATTGTCAACAAAGCCCCCTTATATGTGATTTAATCACTGACAAGGGGGTGGACCTGGCATGCATAACTGAGACTTGGCTGGGCCAGGAGGGGGGAGTAGTCCTCTCCGAGATATGCCCAGACTGGTTCTCAGTGTTGCATCAGCCACGACCCCAAGGAAGGGGGGGGAGGAGTGGCTATTATAATGCGCCGGAATCTGCATCCTCGTAGGAGCCCTGTCCCGGAGATTGCCGGGTGTGAGACGCTCCTTCTGAAGTTGGACTTAGGGTCCAGGTGGGCCTTTTGTTAATGTACCTGCCTCCCAGCTGCATTACCAAGGCCCTGCCTGAGCTGCTTGAGGTGGTAGCAAGCCTGGCGGTTGAGTTCCCCAGGCTTATGGTGCTGGGGGACTTTAACCTGCCTTCGGCGGGCGAAACCTCTGGTGCAGCTCAGGAGTTCATGGATTCCAGGAAAACCATAGACCTGACCCAAGTAATCCAGGGTCCGACTCATGAGGGAGGTCACATGCTTTACCTAGTCTTTCTCTCGGAGCAGTGGAGAGATGATCTGAAACTAGGGGATATAGTCACCGCCCCGTTGTCGTGGTCAGATCATTTCCTACTGAGGTTGGATTTCACAGCCCCACTCCTCCCCTGCAGGGAGGTGGGACCAACTAGGTGGTTCTGCCCCAGGCACCTAATGGAGCTGGAAGGATTCCAGAGGGAACTTGGGGAAATATCTGAAACTCTAGTCCACAATTCGTCTGAGTCCCTGGTGGCTGCCTGGAACACCGCAACATCAGGGGCATTAGATCAGATTGCGCCTTTGCGACCTCTCCGTGGCAGTGGATCCCGGAAAGCTCCTTGGTTTACTGAGGAGCTCTGGGAGATGAAGCACCACAAGAGACGTCTGGAGCGACGCTGGAGAGCCAGTAAAACCGAATCCGACCAAACACTTCTAAGAACTTTTATTAAGTCTTATCTAGTGGCGATAAGGGCAGCAAAACGATCTAATTTTTCCGGTCTTATTGCATCCACAGATTCTTGCCCAGCCACCTTGTTTAGGGTGACTTGCTCCCTCCTTGCTAAAGGGGGAGCGAGGAACACTTGCAAGGTAGAGCTGAGGAATTTGCGCAGTTTCTGACGGATAAAGTCGCTCAGATTCGGTCGAACCTGGACTCCGGCTGGACAGAGCCCAGTGAGTTGACAGGGGGAAGTCTTAGTCCAGCGTTGTGGGAAGAGTTTGAGCCAGCCACTCCTGATGACGTGGACAAGGCCATGGGTGCGATGAGCTCTTCCACCTGTTTATTGGACCCATGCCCCTCCTGGCTGGTTTCGGCCAGCAGGGAGGTGGCACGCGGCTGGATTCAGGCGGTGATCAATGCTTCTTTTAGGGAGGGATCCATACCGCAGCCTTTAAAGGTTGCAGTGGTGAGACCCCTCCTTAAGAAGCCTTCCCTGGATCCGGCGGATTTGAAGAACTTTCGTCCGGTCTCCAACTTACCTTTCATAGGGAAAGTTGTTCAGAAGGTGGTAGCTTTTCAGCTTCTTTGGTTATTGGAGGAAACTGATTATCTAGATTCCTTTCAATCAGGTTTCAGGCGCGGCTACAGTACAGAAACTGCCTTGGTCGCCCTGATGGATGATCTCTGGCGAGCCCAGGATGGGGGCTATTCTTCCATCCTGGTGCTACTTGATCTCTCAGTGGCTATCGATATCATCAATCATGGTATCCTTCTGCATCGTCTCGGCGAGGTGGGAGTGGGAGGCACCGTTTTACGGTGGTTCTCCTCTTACCTCGCCAATAGGATGCAGTCGGTGTTAACAGGAGGACAGAGGTCGTCTCCTAGGCCCCTGAATTGCGGGGTGCCACAGGGTTTGGTCCTCTCGCCCATCCTGTTCAACATTTACATGAAACCGCTGGGGAAGATCATCTGTCGACACGGGGTGAGTTTTCAACAGTACGCTTATGACACCCAGCTGTACATTTCCATCCCGTTTCAATTCAGGGAGGCAGTGGAAGTAATGTGCCAATGCCTGGACGATGTCAGGATCTGGATGGGGAGGAACAGGCTCAAACTTAACCCCGACAAGACAGAGTGGCTCTGGATATTGCCCCCTAAGGACTATTCCGACTGTCCCTCCTTGGTTCTTGGGGGAGAAAAACTAACTCCCTCGAAACGGGTCCGCAATTTGGGAGTTCTCCTAGATCCACAGCTAAAATTAGATCAACATCTTACAGCTGTGGCTAGGGGAGCCTTTGCAAAGGTTCGCCTGGTACACCAATTGCGACCATACTTGGAGAAGGAGGTTCTACTCACAGTCACTCATGCCCTTGTCACCTCTAGATCGGACTACTGTAATGCACTCTACATGGGGCTACCCTTGAAGAGTATCCGGAGATTTCAACTGGTGCAAAATGCGGCTGCGTGTGCTGTGGTGAGTGTCTCAAGATACACCCACGTAACACCCATACTCCGCCAGCTGCATTGGTTGCCCATTGGTCTCCGGGTGCAATTCAAGGTGTTGATCATCATCTTTAAAGCCCTACATGGCTTAGGCTTATCTCCGGGACCATATCCTACCTCATACTTCCCTTCGACCGGTTAGGTGTCACAGAGTGGGTCTCCTCTGGGTCCTGTCAGCCAAACAATGCCAGCTGGCGGGGCCTAGGGGGAGGGCCTTCTCTGTAGGGGCCCCTGTTCTCTGGAACTAACTACCCCCAGAGATCCAAATTATCCCCACCTTGCTGGCCTTCCGAAAGGCCATTAAGACATGGCTCTTCCTGCAGGCGGGGTGATTTTGAGACAACTTTCCCCCATGTATGCATGGTTTTGTATGTCTTTTTTAAAACTCTTTTTAAATTGTTTTTAATAATTTAATTGTTTAGTTGTTCCTTAAAATGTTGTATGCCACCCTGAGTCCTCAGGGAGTAGGGCGGCATAGAAGAACACTAAATAAATAAATAAATAAATATTACATACACAATTTACTAATCGCCCACTCACATCAATTAATTATATTGTTTACTACATACATTTCTCATATTTTCTATATTTCTATATTACAACTTCTCTCTGTATTTTAATTAATTCAATTTATTTCAGATTATTTTTCAAAATGAAGCAAATTTATTTTACACATTCCATCTATTTTCTATTTTACTCTAAACAGCATTCATCCTCTACTTCAAGTCATATATTTAAAAACCTCTTAACTTAATTAACGATCCACATTTAACTACAACAAATTCCTCATCCCACTTTTTCTGTTATTTCTGTTTTGCCCTAAATAATATATATATCTTGATTACTACTAAACCATTTTACAAGAAACCTTCCATTTAAATGTCTAATGTCTGAAAGCATTAAAAAAACTGCTTTTTTTTTAAAAAAAAAACCTTTTAATCCAGTTCATTAATAAACTATGACTGGAATAATTTCAACCAGATTTTTCTTTCACTGATTCCTTTTCTCTCCTATTGTCTATGTTGGATGTAACAAAAACGTCTGATTTTGACACACATTTTTTTTTCACCATTTCCACATAAACATCCATACATATAGCAATAGCACTTAGATTTATATACCGCTTCATAGTGCTTTACAGCCCTCTCTAAGCGGTTTACAGAGTTCAGCATATTGCCCCCAACAATCTGGGTCCTCATTTTACCGACCTCAGAAGAATGGAAGGCTGAGTCAACCCTGAGCCGGTGAGATTTGAACAGCTGAACTGCAGCTAGCAGTCATAAATCATATCAAAATATATATAATTATACATTTCTATCCAATATACCATAAACAAATATCCTAATTTTGCACCTTTTGTACTTTTATCGCCCATCTGTTTTCCCCCAATATTTCAAATTACTCCCCTCCCTCTATCTCCCTCTCTTCCCTCTACCTTCTTTCTCCTTCTCTCCCTATTTCCTACTTCCCTCCTCTCCTCCTCTCCTCTTCCTTCTCTATTTCCTCTTCCTCCCTCTTGTCCCTTCCCTGAGTACATCTAATCATAATCCATTTTATGGTTAACAAGATGGGTAACTCAAATCCCTAATTTCATATCAATCATCGGTGCTACTCTTAAAGTTATATTTTTCCCATATCCGTATTTATAGATATATTATATTTTTCTAGGTATATTTACTATTGTCCTAATGCTGCCTCCTTTGCCACCTGCTTTTGTCGCCTGGGTCTACCACCTTTATTTTTCATTTTCTTCTGATTTAATCGCTGTTACTTATCTTCCATACATATTCATTGTCTCTTATACCACCTCATTTCATACTTACATTTCATTTCATACTTATCCTTTAAATCCATCCTTTTTATATTTTTAATTTTGGGCCATACTCCTCCCTTTCCTCAATTTATATCTTTACTCATTTTATTTTTATTCCGTTATCTCTAAATGCCCTTAATTTCTAATCTCTTTTACCTTTTCAGATCCCCCTCTCACCTTTATTACTCAATTTTTTTTTATTTTAACTCATCCTCAATATTTAAACAAAATCTAATCTTGCCGCTACACATCCATCCCTTGGCTGAAAGCATTGCCAACTTCCCAATATACAGAAACACACTAATTATCAAAAATCTCTTCAACATGAAATCAAATTTATGAATTATATAAGTCTTATATATAAACCTTTGAAAATAATAATTATACAAATTTTATAACATTACAACAATTTTACCTACTATAGTGTAATTTATTTCCCTTCATCCTTTCTAAGTTCATCATCAAAATTTAATTTTCACTTTTTATAATATATATCATCCTATACCAATCTTATATAAAAATCTTATATCATAATTAATTATACGCAACTAATAATATTGATGCAATTAAGTCTATTAACATCTGTCTTTCTATCCCGCTTCCTTACCATTACAAATCTGATATAAAAACCTTGTAAAATAATAATTATACAAATTTTATAACATTCCAACAATTACACCTACTATAATATAACTTATTTCCCTTCTTTCTTTCTAAATTCATCCCTTTTAAATCATCATCAAAGTTTAATTTTCATTTTTCATAATATATATCATATACCAATCTTATATAAAAATCCTTTACCATACTTAATTGTACACAATTAATAACATTGATACAAGTAAATCTATTAACATATATCTTATTAATGAGGCCGAGGTGGCGCAGCGGTTAGAGGCAGGTACTGCAGGCCACTTTAGCTGACACTGATCCGCAGGTCAGCCGTTCAAATCTCACCGGCTCAAGGTTGACTCAGCCTTCCATCCTTTCGAGGTAGGTAAAATGAGGACCCAGATTGTTGGGGGCAATATAAATATACATTGCTTACTGGTGTAAACCGCTTAGAGAGTGCTTGCACTGTGAGGCGGTATATAAATCTCACAAAATAAATATATCTTATTGCCCCTCCTCCTTTCCATTAACCTTCCCCTTTTCATCCATTCTCTTTTGGTCTCTCAGAAATTCCACTTCTTGTGGGTTTTTCCATTTCCTCCCCTTCTCTTGACTTCTTCTTTTTCTTTCTTTTATTTTTATACATATAAATTCTTTTTTTCTGAATTCCTTTTCTTCCTTTAAAGTATATTATTTGCTTAAATCTCCTCACAATTCCTCCTCGTATCTTCTCCTTATTACACCCTCTGTATTTTGATTGGTTCTTATGAAAGTGATAGTTCCCCCTGTCTACACTTTTCTTGTCACTGTAAATCCCAGTAAAATTATCTATCTGTTTTTTATTTTCAATCTCTTTATCTTCAATGTAGTTTCCTTGTTCCTCATTTTTATTCTCCAGCACTGTGCATTCTGAATGTTCTGTATATTCCAACTTCATTTCTATTTTCTTATTACCTCTAATTTCCAAGAGATAAGTTTTCATATCATCATGGATATATTTTAACATCCCAATTAATTTTTCATACATACACACCTCCATACTATCAAGTTTGCAATTATTAAAACTTTTTTTTTAATTAAACCTTTCTTTGTTGAAGCATAAATCCATATCGTCTCTTTATATTTCAGTATTCTGGTATCCAATTTTAGTCTATTCCAT
Organism: Diadophis punctatus similis; assembly: GCA_023053685.1. Lineage (NCBI taxonomy): Eukaryota > Metazoa > Chordata > Lepidosauria > Squamata > Dipsadidae > Diadophis > Diadophis punctatus. Next base: position 20,974,955 of record JALIGW010000008.1, read on the forward strand.
TCCAGTCCAAAATCTTGTTATCTTCCATCTCCATAATAAATCAAAA
>JALIGW010000008.1:20977500-21065000 GCA_023053685.1 Diadophis punctatus similis
TCCATTACATCCTGTTTACCATCTCTTGGCTGGATACCTTTACTTTCTCTTTTCACTAGCTCAGTTTCCTCAGTTGGGTTTATCTGTCTGCCTGTCATTCTCTTTAACTTCAGCTTTCTCCATTTATCTCATTGTTCCTTAGGCAATGACCATGATTCTTGGTACGTACAGGGATCATTATGAATACCACCTACTCTAATCCCACCAGCTTTGAACCACTCAGGAAGTATACCTTTATTATACCCTTCAGGTCTCCTAGGTATACCTCTGTTTGATTGCCTTGCATTTTTCTTACTCACAGGATACACCTTCTATTTTTCCTCCTTACAAACAGCGCAATCTAAATACACATTGCATTTCTTTATTCCAAGTCCCTCAGCTAGGCCTGGCATCTTCTTCAGTATGTTGAAACTTGCATGCCCCAATCGCCTATGCAACAAATATATGCAATTGTCATGTGTAGGAGCATTTGTAAGTGCATGTGCACAACTATTCTTCTGCCTTCCTAGAACGTACAGGCCATCCTTCTTAACCCCTCGTGCACGTATCCTTCCACCTTTCCTGATAGAGTACTGCCCTCCTGCAAATGGTATTTCATAATTTTACAGCAGCTCTTTGACCATTAGCTAGTCTAACACATATTTGCATAGTTGGTTTCAAAACAGAAAACACTTGTGGATCATTTGCGATATGCTGACTCGCCCCACTGTTCAACAACCAAGTGATCCTGGTGTTTTCAGATGCTGTCACTGCCAGGGAAAATGACACTGGATAACCACTCCTCATGTGTTGAGTAGTCCTGCGCTCTTGTCTTGCTGCTACTCTGTTTCTACTCTCAGGGCAGCATCTCTGGAGATGCTTGGTAGAACAACACGTGTAGCATCTCTTCACTGTATAAACTGTCTCAGCTGCTCTGTTGGCATCCTGGACTGTTGCAAATGCTGGTCTGTGCTGAGCATTCTCTCCTCCCTTTCCTGGTCACTTCTCCAGCCATTTCTGCTCCTCCTCCAACAATCGACCAGTCAAATATGCCATGGTTAAATCCCGCTCTTACATGGACTCTAGACTAGTCACAAGAAGGTCCCATAAACTGTCCAATGAACTGAGCACCATATACACCTTGTGTGCCTCATTAAATGTAATTCCTCTTTCCTCTAACTTAAGGAATGTCCTTCTCATATCCTGCAGATATGAGAAGGACTCATATCTGGCTCCCCTGATTTCAGCTGTGCTTTATACAGTCTCCTTGTCAGCAACACTTTACTGCACGCAGTCTCTCTCACATACACACTGCATAATGCCTCCCAGCACTCTTTCACAGACTGGAGACCCCCCCACATGTATCAGCTGACTGTCCTCTAAAGCCAGAATTATGCTGGCTAATGCCATTTCATTTCTTCTCTGGTCCCCATCATCCAGGACTGCTGGTGGATTAGTAACCATCGTCCTCAACTCCTCCCTCTACAGGTACATCTCCATCTTCACATTCCAGGAGAGGTAGTCTCATTCAGCCGAGACACCTAGACACCTCCTCTCATTAAGCCGATGGAGGCCATGCTGCCTGCTTTCTTTCACAAGCCACTAACCACTATCAAACCATGTTGCACAACCCCTCTGGCTTTAGTGCAAGCTCTCACTGGGTTTTTCTTCTCTCTGGTCTCACTAGTCACTCTAGTCTTCTCTCTAGACTGGGCACATAACCTGTCAGAGTGTGCACAGCATGACTACTATTTTGAGACAACTCAGGAGCAAAATACAGTACACAGAGGTTTGTCTTTCAAATAGTGGTTTATATACAAGACTTATATTATATATATATATATATATATATATATATATATATATATATATATATATATATATATATATATATATATATATATATATATATATATATATATATATATACATATATATATATATATACATATATATATATATATACATATATATATATATATATACATATATATATATATACATACATATACATATATATACATATATATACATATATATACATATATATACATATATATATATATATATATATATATATATATATATATATATATATATATATATATATATATATATATATATATATATATATATATATATATATATATATATTTGTTTGTTTTCTGAGGTTTTCGCGGGTGTTTGTATGTAGATCTTTGGTTATTCGGGTTTTCTCCCGCGTAAAATTAGAAGTGTCTTTGCAACGTTTCGATCATCACCAGCCTGATGATGACGAATGAGACTTCGTCGAAACGTTGCAAAGACACTTCCAATTTTACGTGGGAGAAAACCCGAATAACCAAAGCTCTACATATATATATATATATATATATATATATATATATATATATATATATATATATATATATATATATATATATATATATATATATATATATATATATATATATATATATATATATATACATACACATACATACACATACATACATATGTGTGGTAGGCACATACCAGGCAAGCAATCAATCTTCACCTTTACACGGAGAACTACAGAGCCGAGGTGGCGCAGCAGTTAGAGTGCAGTACTGCAGGCCACTTTAGCTGACTGTGATCAGCAGTTCAGCTTTTCAAATCTCACCAGCTCAAGGTTGACTCAGCCTTCCATCCTTCCGAGGTAGGTAAAATGGGGACCCAGATTGTTGGGGGCAATATAAATATACATTGCTTAATGGTGTAAATCACTTAGAGAGTGCTTGCACTTTGAAGCGGTATATAAGTCTCACTAATAAATAAATAAATAATAATAAATAATAAATGCTGATAGAACATGACAAGGAGAGTGATAAATGAGGAGAGAGAGAGAGACACCCTCACATGGTCTCCCTTATATAGAAAGCTTCTTAAAGTGGCAGTAACCCTGCTGACTCATTCTCATTGCATCAGCATTTCAGTTTACAGCCTTACATCAGCTGGTCAGTTATTAAATCATCATTACTCTGACAAGAATTCGCATTTGGAAAATTTTGCATAAAGTTTTGCCGGACCAGAGTTTGTTTAGGACCACTCGGACTAATTTTATGTTGGTTTCTGTGTATATTAAAATGTCATCAAGGTAAACCAAGATCCCCTTGTGAAGCACCTCGTTTATTAGTTGCATAAAAATGGCTGGGGCACCTTGTAATCTGAATGGGAGTATTTATTTATTTATTTTATTTATTTATTTCTATTTGTATTCCGCCCAACTCCCAGGGGACTCGGGGCGGCTCACAACAATAGATAAAAACAGCCATAGAAATAAATTATTAAAATACAATAAAAAAATTAAAAAATCAATTTCAGTCATACTAATCATAAAAGGGGAGACCTTCAAAGTTTTTACGTATTAAGATCAATTATCTCCAGGCCTGCCAGAACAGCCAGGTTTTGATGGCCTTCAGGAAGGCCAACAAGGTAGGGATGGTGTGGACCTCCGGGGGGAGTTGGTTCCAGAGAGCCGGAGCCGCCACAGAGAAGGCTCTCCCCCACGGGCCCGCCAGCCTACATTGTCTAGCTGACATAACCCACAGAAGCCCAACTCTATGGGATCTCACTGGTCGTAGGGAAGTATGTGGTAGTAAGCGGTCCCGAAGATAGCCTGGCCCTGAGCCATGTAGGGCTTTAAAGGTAATAACCAACACTTTGAATTGTGCCTGGAGACCGATCGGCAACCAGTGCAGCTGGCGGAGAATTGGTGTCACGTGGGTGTACCTTGGGGCACCCACCACAGCTCGTACAGATGCATTCTGGACCAGTTGAAGTCTCCAAACACTCTTCAAGGGTAGCCCCATGTAGAGCGCATTGCAATAGTCAAGCCTGGAGGTGATGAGGGCATGAGTGACCATGAGTAAGGCCTCTTGATCCAAGTAGGGTCACAATTGGTGCACCAGGTGAACCTGTGCAAAGGTCCCCCTAGCCACAGCTGTAAGATGTTGGTCCAATTTCAGCTGAGGGTCTAGGACAGTGATGGCGAACCTATGGCACGGGTGCCACAGGTGGCACGCGGAGCCATATCTGCCGGCACGCGAGCCGTTGTCCTAGCTCAGCTCCAGCGCGCATGTGCATGCACGCCAGCTGATTTTTGGCTTGCGCGGAGGCTCTGGGAGGACAATTTTGGCCTCTGGAGGGCCTCCGGGGTGGCAGGGGGGAGCGTTTTTGCCCTCCCCAAGCTCCAAGAAAGCCTCTGGAGCCTGGGGAGGGCAAAAAATGGGCCCACTGGAAGTCGGGAAATGGCGGAGTGGGGGGGTCAGGCACGCATGCACAGGAGGGTGGGGCAAGTGGGGGGCTTTGAATTATGGGTGTGGGCATGCTCGAGCCTGCGATAGCGCGTGCGCGCACTATTTTGGCACCCGAGGGAAAAAAGGTTCGCCATCACTGGTCTAGGAGGACACCCAAATAGTGAACCTGTTCTGAGGGGATTAATTTGTCTCCCCCCAGAACCAAGGACAGATGGTCGACATAATCCTTAGGAGGCAGTATCCACAGCCATTCGGTCTTGTTGGGGTTGAGCTTGAGCCTGTTCACTCCCATCCAGACCATCACATCGTCCAGGCACCGGTACATCACATCCACCACCTCACTGAATTGACGCGGGGTGGAGATGTACATTTGGGTATCATCAGCATATTGCTGGAACCTCACCCCATGTCGCCGAATGATCTCACCCAGAGGTTTCATATAGATGTTGAATAAAAGGGGAGAGAGGACCAAACCCTGCGGCATCCCACAAACGAGGGGCCTAGGGGATGACCACTGTCCCCCTGCTAACACCAACTGCGACCTATCAGAGAGAGAGGAGGAGAACCACCATAACACAGTGCCTCCCACTCCCATCTCTCTGAGTTGGCGCAGAAGGATACCATGGTCAATGGCATCGAAAGCTGCTGGGAGGTCAAGTAGCACCAGGATGGAGGAATAACCCCCATCCCGGGCTCGCCAGAGATCATCCATCAGCGTGACCAAAGCGATTTCAGTGCTGTAGCCGGGCATGAAACCCGATTGAAAGGGATCTAGATAGTCAGTATCATCCAACAACCGTAGGAGTTGGGGCGCTACCACTTTCTCCACAACCTTCCCCGCAAAGGGAAGGTTGGAGACTGGACAATAGTTTTTTAAATCGGCTGGGTCCAAGGAAGGCTTCTTGAGGAGGGGTCTCACAATGGCAACTTTTAATAGCTGCGGAATGGACCCCGCTCTCAAATAAGCATTGACCAATGCCTGGAGCCAGCCACGTGACATCTCCCTGCTGGCCGAGACCAGCCAGGAGGGGCACGGGTCCAAAAAGAAGTGGAGGAGCTCATCGCTCCCATGGCTTTGTCCACATCCTCAGGAGTGGCCGGTTCAAACTCATCCCACACAATAGGACTAAGATCTGCCCCAGTCACCTCAGCCTGCATTGCCCAATCGGAGTCCAGGTCTGTCCGAATCTGAGCGACTTTATCTGCCAGAAACTGCGCAAATTCTTCAGCCCCACCCTGTAAGGGCTCCTCCACTCCCTCAACGTTAAGGAGGGAGCGGGTCACCCTAAAAAGGGTGGCTGGGCGCGAATTGGCAGATGCAATAAGTGCAGAAAAATGTGCACATTTTGCCACCCGTATCACCACTAAATAAGTTCTAATAAAGGCTCTTAGAAGTGTTCGGTCGGACTCAGAGTTACTGGACCTCCAGCGTCGCTCTAGACGTCTCTTGTGGCGTTTCATCCCCCAGAGCTCCTCAGTAAACCAAGGAGCTTTCCTGGGTCCACTGCCATGGAGAAGTCACAAAGGCACAATCCGGTCCAATGCTCCCGATGCCGCCTTGTTCCAGGTAGCAACCAGGGACTCAGATGGATTGTGAACAAGGGATTCAGGTAACTCCCCAAGTTCCCTCTGGAACCCTTCCAGGTCCATTAGGTGCCTGGGGCGGAACCACTTAATCGGTCCCTCCTCCCTGCAGTGAAGGAGTGGTGCCTTGAAGTCCAACCTCAGCAGGTAATGATCTGACCATGACAAGGGAGAGATTTAGATTTAGATTTAGATTTATTATTAGAGTTGGAAGGGACCTTGTAGGTCATCTAGTCCAACCCCCTGCTCAAGCAGGAGTTCCTACATCATTTGAGACAGATGGCAGTCCAGTCTCCCCTTGAAGGTCGCAAGTGTTGGGGCTCTCACAACCTCCGCTGGCAAGCTGTTCCACTGGTTGATCGCTCTCACTGTCAGAAAGTTTCTCCTCACTTCCAGGTTGAATCTCTCCTTGGTCAGCTTCCATCCATTATTCCTTGTTTGGCTTTCTGGTGCCATAGAGAACAGCCTGACCCCCTCCTCTCTGTGGCATCCCCTCAAGTATTGAAACACTGCTATCATGTCACCCCTGGTCCTTCTCTTCGCCAGACTGGCCAAGCTCAGTTCCTGCAACCGCTCTTTGTATGTTTTATTTTCCAGACCCTTTATCATCCTGGTTGCTCTCTTCTTCACTTTCTCTAGGGTTTCAATGTCTTTTTTGTAGTGTGGTGACCAAAACTGGATGCAATACTCTAGGTGTGGTCTGACCAAGGCTTTATAGAGTGGTACTAGTACCTCTCTGGTCCTTGATTGTATCCCTCTATTTATGCAGCTCAGGATTGCGTTGGCCTTTTTGGCTGCTGCTGCACACTGCTGGCTCATATTTAGTTGGCTGTCTAGATCTAAACCCCTTAACATCAGATCATTTCTCCCACTGCCCCGAGAGAAAAACTAGGTTGAGTGCATGCCCCTCCCTATGAATTGGACTCTGAACTACTTGGGTCAGGTCCATGGTTGTCATGGAAGCTATGAACTCCTGAGCTGCATCAGAGGATTCGCCAAGCGAAGGCAGGTTGAAGTCCCCCAGCACCATAAGCCTGGGGAACTCCATCGCCAGCCTGGCTACCGCCTCAAGCAGTGCAGGCAGGGCCATTGTCACGTAGCTGGGAGGCAGGTATGTTAACAATAAGCCCAACTGAACCCCAGAGTCCAATTTCACAAGGAGAGATTCGCACCCAACAATCTCCAGGGCAGGGGTCCTGTGAGGACAAAGGCTACAGCGAACTATAATTGCCACTCCTCCACCCCTTCCCTGGGGTCGAGGCTGATGCAGAACTAGAAACCCGTCTGGGCACATCTCGGAGAGGGGAACTCCCCCCTCCTGGCCCAGCCAGGTCTCAGTTATGTATGTCAGGTCAGCCTCCTCCTCCATGATTAGATCTCGTATGAGGGGAGCCTTGTTGACCACAGACCTGGCATTCAACAGCAGCAGCCTGAGCCCAGGGTCCTGACATCCCCCATTACCAGGAATACGGGCTGAGCCAGAGGGGCCAGAACAAGGAATTGCTTTGAGGCAGCGAGTCCTCATTCCGCGCAAGCGGCCTACCCCAGGCTCCCGCTATATCTACCTCTTCCCATAACAACTGGGATCTCATGGCTCTCTCCTCCCCCAGAGGTTCCCCCCATGCCATTGGCCCCCCTTATCCTCGGTAGGCGACATAACTCATCCATACCCTCATCCATACCCTGCCGGGGGCAGTCACCAAGCCCCCACCTGCTTCTGTTTACACACTCATCAGGAGGGGCCCAGCCCCACTCAATCTTCCTAAAAACATTCACAACCTACCATACACCTTTACAATCATCCACAGCCCCAGTACTTTAAATTGGTAGCAGCCGAGGCGGTTATTGAATGCAGTCTTCCATTTGTCCCCTTCCCTTGTTCTGATGCGATAGTAAGCCTCTCATAAGTCCAGTTTAGAGAAGATTTTTCCCTTAGAAAGGTGTGCTAGCATGTCTTTCATAAGGGGGAGGGGTATACATTTTCTACGCTCACAGTGTTGAGATTTCTATAGTCTACACAAAGGTGCAAAGTGCTGTCCTTTTTCTCACGGAATAATACTGGGGCTGCGATTTTCAGTTGGGCAGGTTCGATAAATCCCCTCGCTAGGTTTTTGTCAATGAACGTTCTTAGTTCATCAAGTTCTTGGGGGGACATGCTATACATTTTTGGCTTTGGGAGTTTGGCCTCTGGCAAAATTTTGATGGCGCAGTCTGGTGCGGGGGGGGGGGTCATCGGAGCCTTCCTTGCTGAAAACCTCGGCTAGATCCCTGTACTCTTTTGGGATGCCCTGGGTGGCATGGTCCAGGTGGGCATTGCTGTTTCACTGCTCCCCACTTTCAGGTTTTTCCTCTCATTCATCAGTGAACATCACGTGTCCTTGGAATCTTATGATCCCTTGCTTCCAATTTACTTTAGGGTTCCATTTCCTCAGTCACGTGAGTTCCAGTACTAGTGGCCATTCCATTCCAGGTGCTACTATAAATGTGTTTTATATAGTCATGGTTTCCCAAGTTTATTTGCAAGAGCTCTGTAGGAAAAATGGCTGGCTAACCCCCCCCCCCTACTGTCCCATCTAGCTGGAAAAAAGTGATGGGGTTTTTTAATTTCCTTAGATGGATCCCCAGTTTTCCCACTACAGTTGAACTAATTAGGCATCGGGTGTACCCCAAGTCCAGTAAGGCCGAGATTTTTTCCCTCTTCCCTCGGCTGGGGATGAAAAGACTTTTTTAAAAAAAAAAGTTTTTTATTTTTCTCCACCTTAAAAACACATTACATAACAACATATATACCTTCAATAAGTAAACATATATTTATAATGTCTCTTAAATAAGAATAATAGACTGTCCTAAATCACATTTCAAATTTCAAATTTTTCAGCCTGTCTAAAAAAAACCAAAGTATAAATTCAATAGCTAATTTTCAATTTAATAAAAGACAGACTAAGCAATTCTTCTCACTTTCCAATTCTAATATTCATATCCTTAAATGTTAAATGTTATTTCTATTCTCAATCTATTCTAAATTTCTGGTATATATACATATTTATCTAATGTTGCCTCCTTTTCTCTTTTTGTCATCCGAGTTACTACAGTCATATTTCTCATTTCTCTATCTCTTATATATTAAATTTACATTGAATAGTTTATCTATCTTCTTTTGCAACCCATTCATAAAATTTCCCCCAAACTTTATAAAACTCCGAGTCTTCTTTATCTTTAATTTTCATTGTAAGTCTATTCATTTCCGCACAGTCCATTATCTTTCTTAATACTTCTCATTCTGTTGGTATTCTATTCAACTTTCAATTTTGTGCATATACAATTTTAGCGGCAGTCACTATGTGAACAATTAAGTTTATTTCTTCTTTATTAAATTTTTCTGGCAATATGCCTAATAAAAATATTTCAGGTTTTAGATCAATACTTTGCTTTAAAATCTTTTCAATCCATATTTGAACTTCAGTCCAATATTTTTTGGTTTCCGTGCAAGTCCACCACATATGATAGAAGGAACCAGGTATATTATTACATTTCCAATACTTCATCGATTTATCCTTAAACATTTTTGCTAATCTCTCTGGAGACATATGCCATCTATAAAACATCTTATACATATTTTTTTTGAATACTGTTGCCATTGTCATTTTATAATTCCTTTCCCATAGGGGTGGAAGAGTCTTCTTTCATTCCCTCTCCTTTGAAATAGCGGCAATACAAAGTTGCGGTGGAAAAGAAACAAAGAGCGTTGGCACTGTTAGAACTCTATATGTTTAAAGATTAATGCTAAAGATTCTGTGGGTGTTATTTTTGGCTTTCTAACATTGGAATATTGTATCGTGGGCAGACAATTGAACGAATAATCAGAAAGGGAAAGTGCTGACTAATTGGAGAGAGTGAACATTTTGGATGAAGATGCTTGATTAACAGTGGTAAGCAGAGTGATGAAAAAGAAGAAATAGACATTTGGGATACAATTCTAAAAAACGAAAAAAGGGACATCCAATTTAATAACTTGACTTTTGATATTGAAGTCTTGGTGACAATTTGGACATTGTGAGAACTGCTCTGGACTTTTTTGGGAAATTTTTTTTATATTAATTGACAATAATTAAGGAAAAGTACATATAATCATTGGATAATTGTTGGATATATTGGATCATTATAGATATATAATTAATATATGTTTTTGATTATTTGACTGATATCAGGATTGATACAAATATAAATAAGTGGTTATTTTTATGAGAAATATTTAAATTAGACAACAAACCTTTGTTACACTGGAGAGAAGTTTAAGCCTTGTAGATAAGTGGAATAGCTGGTGCAAAATGACAAGCATCCCTAACTTAACAAAGATCGGGGCTGGAAAAAAGCAAACCACACAAACTATAACTTTAGATCACAGCCCAGCAAGACAGAGATCCTTGGAAGAGGTAACACAGAAACAGATCGGGCTCTTTCAGGGAATTACAAGCAACATTACTAACCATGCAAGAGACGATATGTAAAAATCAAAAGGAAATAAGTAGGGAAATTGGAGAGGTTAGAAATGACATGGGAGAACTTAAAGAAAAGATACAATCTATGGATGGGAAATTTGAAATATTTCAACAACAGATTATAAAAACTGAACAAAGAGTACCGTATTTTTCGGAGTATAAGACGCACCGAAGTATAAGACGCACCTTAATTTTTGGGGAGCAAAAGAAGAAAAAAACCAATTCTGCCTCTGCCTACCAGCATCAGGATCAGCTGCGTCCTCACTTCCACTCACATTTTGATAATGAGCTGCACAGATCTTTTTACCCATTTAAAACAAACCCTATCACCATATGGGCATTTAACTGGAGTGGGTAGGGTGGCATTAAGGGCAAACCAACTTGCAAAAGAGCAATATGTCATTATTGATTAATTATAAATAAGGATAACAGCCCCATGCTAATTTGTTAAAATAGGCTCATTCAACAAAATGAGGATTTATTCCTCAGGATTTATTTGTATGTTTCTAGAATGGAATTTTATTACTAGGTCCATCCATAATGAATGATTAAGTGGTTTCCTCTTTTGATTTCTTCTAAGTGCCATAGAGAATGGACAAAGGTGTGAATAGGGGCAAGACCAGAGCAAAGCTTAACTTTTGAAATGGGGGGCTGGGAATTACCTGTCCTCCGATGATGGAATGGGATACACAAAGGAGAAATAAACTAGGGCAGCCAAGAACAGGCTGTCCTGAAGTAATAAAGGCAACGTAAGCAGATCTTCAGTTGCAGACATTGGGGGGGGGGAGCTCCATTTCTTAAAATTGTTGTTTTAAATCCGCGTGAATTTAGCTCTCTTGTCGGCCAGGCTTTTCCAGCCTTGAGTGTCTCTCTCACACACACACACCCCTTCCCCCAAACTCCGCTTCTGAGTGCTGCTCAAGCACCCCATGGTGTGGTTATAGCACCGACTTCCCTAAGGCACCGGCTCCCAAGGCACCCAGGTGAGTTTTCTCAGCTGTGGCTACAGGTGAGACCCCGGTGAGTCTGCTCTCCGCTTCCTGCCAGCAAAGGAATATGCACAGGTGGTTCCTCCTCAGACACGTAAAAAAGCCCAACCAAAGCACACCCCTCCCCTCCCTCCTGCGTTATGCTGGCAGAGCAACTCACCCTTGTCCGCTCGCGCGGGAGAGTGTTTATTGCTCCGGCTCGGTTGCCATAAGAACAGCTCAGTGAGGGGTAGTTTCCAACAAGCCTCCTCTCAGATTTTTGGCATGCCCGATCTTGGTGCGGGGTGCAGGGAGAGCGAGGGAGTTAACGGCAGCCACGTGCAGTGATTTTGCTAAATGGGCTGAAGGCAGCCTATCCTGCCTGGGATGTTTTACGAAGCGCCCCCTCCCCTCCTCCCCATCCAACTTTTGTTGATTCCAGGCATACACAATCCCCAAATCCTTTATGACAACACAGAGGTAATTTTCAACAACTCTTTGCTGCTTTTTCATAACGCCTCAGATAATCTGAATTAACAAAAACTTCCAGCAGGTTGAGCGGAGCCTGCGGCATGGAGGAACCCCACCACCACCCCGTGCCTTCTCCCCTGCCACCGGCAGCTTTACCTTGCTCTGCACGTGGTGGGGAAGAGAGCATGGAAGTGGAAGTGAGGATCCCCGCCGCCTGGAACCGCCCAAAAATGCGACGCACGGAGCCTAAAAACTTCCGAAGGGTGGGGGCCGGCAGGTGGGTGGGGCTACATTCGGTATATAAGACGCACCCAAATTTTCACCCTCTTTTGGGGGGTAAAAAGGTGAATCTTATACTCCGAAAAATACGGTATGTGATATAGAGGATAAAATGGTGAAAGAGGGAAAAAGAGTTGAAATTAATGAAAGATTGACACAGGCCAACAGGGAGCTCGAAATGACAGTAATTACTTTAGAATTAGAAAAATCTGCCTTCTTTTTACGTTTCCAAAATATTAGAGAAGTAAAGGGGGAAGATCTACCAGATATGATGACTGATCTGTTGGCAGGAGCGTTAGGAATTGGAAAGGAGGAAATGGCTAATGAAATAGATGAGATCTATAGAATTCATACAAATTTTGCTAGGCGGCATAACCTCCCCAGAGAGGTGCACATTAAGTTTGTGAAGAAATCCATAAGAGACGAAATTTTATTCAGAACTAGGGATGACCCGTTGGAGCATGGAGGAAAACAATTGACAGTTCTCAAACAAATCTCTAAAAGAGTTAGAGATATGAGAAGACTGTATCAAGTGACTACCACTAAACTTATAAGGAAAAATATTAACTTTAGATGGATGACCCCACAAGGAATAATGGTGTTTTGGCAAGAGAAAAAATATTGGCTAGAATCGGTGGAGCAGGCTGAAGATTTTTATACACAAAACTTCGGCAACGATGATGGAATGGTAGAAAGGGAAATAATAGAATCACGAGAAGAGGGAGAGATAATAACACAATCAGTAGAAAAAGAAATAGCCCATACGGAAAAGAAAGATAACAGGAGGGGAGAGATAGATAATGGAAAGCAAGATGAAAATAAATCTACAAAACATAAAGAGGCTAGATCAGCAAGAGTTACAAGATCAAAATTTAGATAGGGGATTGGAAGAGGGAATAGAAATCTTGTCTATAAATGTAAACAGATTAAACTCTCCGCAAAAAAGAAAAAAATATTTACACAAATTAAGTAACATGAATTTGGATGTAATAATACTACAAGAAACGCATATAAAAAAACAAAATAAACATTTATTGAATTATCCCAAATTGGGAAACGTGTTTATGTCACTATCACAACAAAAAAAAGTGGTGTAGTAATATATGTAACTAAGAAACTTACACTAAATCAAGTCTATGTAGACAATGATGGGAGGATACTTATAATTGAAATAATTTTGAATAAAGAAAAAATAGCGTTAGTAGGATTATATGCTCCCAATGATGGACAGAAATTATTCTTTAAAAAATTACATAATGTTATAGGTGAACTTGAATATGAAAAAATTGGTATAATTGGAGAATTCAATGCGATAGTAGATAGAAAATTGGACTATAAAAGTAATAAAATTAGAAAAGAAATCAGAAAAACTTTGCCCGCTACATTTTTTAAAATGACAGAAGAGTTTAATATTAAAGATAGTTGGAGAGAACGGAATACAGGAACACAATATACATACTATTCGGGTCGACACACCTCATGGTCTCGGATTGACATGGCATGGCTAATGGCAGAATTAAATTTAGACATAAATAAAATTATAATTGATGCAAACTCTTGGGCCGACCATCACCCAATAAGAATACAGTTGAAAGGACAAAAAAATATTAAGAGATGGACATTTAAAAAGGCAATTTTGAATCATAAAGAGTTTAAAATAAAAATGGAAGCGCAATTAGATTTATTCTTTAAAACAAATAAAAAAGAAGATACAAATTGTCAAATCTGGTGGGATATGGCCAAAGCTTTTATAAGAGGAGTAGCTATTGCATATATGGCTAAAGAGAACAATTGCAAAAAACAACTACAAAAGAAATTAGAAGAAGAACTAAAAGAAGAAGAAACTAAACTGCAAAATGAACCATACAGGCAGGAAATTAAACAACAGATTGACCTTATCAAACATAAAATGAATAATATACAGAAGGCAGAATTGGTGCAACATATAAGATGCATTAAACAAAACTTCTTTGAAAATGCTAACAAACCAGGATGATGGCTTGCTTATAAAATTAAAAAACAAAGGGAGGAAAGGATAGAGAAATTATATAAGGAGAAAGGAGAAATAATATATGATAAAGAGGGGGGGAAAGGGGTAGCCTTCGAATTCTATAAACAATTATATAATGATATGGAAAGAAATGATAATAGTAAAATCTTGAAATATTTACAAAAATCCAAATTGCCAAAAGTTCCTCTAGAGACTCAATTAATGTTAAATGAAGAAATAACACTTTTAGAAGTATCAAATGCAATTAAGAAACAAAAAATAACAAAGTACCAGGCCCTGATGCATTGCCAGTTGAGATATATAAGACTTTTCAAGACTCTCTAAGCCCAAGAATATTAGATGTATATAATAAAGTATTAAAGAATGCGAAAATCCCGAAATCTTGGGAAGAAACAACAATAACTAAAGATAATACTGATTCTGCACAAATAAAAAATTACAGACCCATATCCCTCTTAAATCCAGATTACAAAATATTCATGGCTATAATGGCTGAGAGATTAAAAAAATATATGACAGAGTTTATACACGTAGACCAAAACGGCTTTTTACCTAAAAGATATATAAGAAACAATATCAGGATAATCTTAGATTCTTTAGAATACTATGAAGCCCATAATCAAAAGCAAATGGCATTAATTTTTTTAGACGCACAAAAAGCGTTTGATAACGTTAGGTGGGACTTCATGCTCTGTCAATTAAAATATATGGATTTTGGGGAGAATTTTATAAAAATGTTTAAAACGATATATTCAGAACAGAGAGCGAAAATAATTATTAATGGGGAAACAACAGATAGTTTTTATATATAAAAAAGGAACAAGACAAGGTTCCCATTGTCTCCTTTATTGTTTATAATGTCCTTGGAGGTGCTAACGAGAAATATTAGGGCAGATGATCAAATTAAGGCCTAGAGATTAAAAAAGAAAGCTTCAAAATACAAGCTTTTGCAGACGATTTAGCATTCATTATTGAGGAACCATTGCAATCAGGAAGTAGGTTGATGGAAGTATTGGAGGAATATGGAAAATTGGCTGGCTTAAAAATAAATAGAGAAAAAACTAAAATGATTGTTAAAAATATGACCAAGACACAAGAACTTGAATTAGTAGAAAAATTGGATATTCAAACTACAAAAAATATAGGATACTTGGGGATACAAATAACATCAAGGTGTGCCACATTGAAAAAAGATAACCATGAAAAATTGATAGAACAAATAAAATTAGACTTCGATAAATGGACAAATCTTCAACTCTCCCTTATGGGAAGAATAGCATTAATAAAAATGAATATACTACCAAGGCTATTATTTATATTCCAATGCATACCGATTAAATTGGAGAAAGAATTCTTTCAAAATTTAAATAAAATTACACTCAAATTTATATGGCAAAAGAGAAAAGTGAGGATCAAACTAAAATTGCTACAAGATTCAAAGGAAAGAGGGGGATTTGGATTTCCAGATTGGGAAAAATATTATTTGGCCACTAAATTAATATGGATAAAAGATTGGATACAACTGAAAAATGAGAGATTACTAAAACTGGAAGGACACGACCTACAAGTGGGTTGGCACACCTTTTTGTGGGAAGAAAAACATAAAAACCACCAATACTTCCTGAGACATTATGTTAGACGAGCGCTGATAGACGCATGGACAACAATTAAACGGCAAAATTACATAAAGATTCCTAATTGGACTTCGACCTTAGACATGATTACTCATCCAAACTTTATGCACCCAGGGAAAGTAATAACATATAAACAAATAACAAATGAAATTGGAGATTTAAAATCGAGGACAGAATTAAAGGAAGAAGGCGTAGATTTATTTATTTATTTATTTATTTATTTATTTATTTATTTATTTATTTATTTATTTATTTATTTATTTATTTATTTATTATTTATTTATTGGTTCTTCTATGCCGCCCTACTCCCGAGGGACTCAGGGCGGCATACAACATTGTGGAAGAACACTATACAATAAAAAACAGTTAAAAACAGAGTTAAAAAATTTTAAAAAATAAAATCATCAACACCAAACATACCGGGGGAGAGCTCAGATGGGGCTAGTCTCAACCCCCTGCCTGCAGGAAGAGCCATGTCTTGACGGCTTTTCGGAAGGCCAGCAGGGTGGGGATAGTTCGGATCTCTGGGGAGAGTTAGTTCCAGAGCATGGGGCCCCACACAGAAAAGGCCCTCCCCCTAGGGCCTGCCAGCCGGCATTGCTTGGCTGACGGGACCTGGAGGAGGCCCACTCTGTGGGCCCTAACCGGTCAAAGGGAAATATGAGGCAGAATGCGGTCCCGTAGGTAACCTGGTCCTAAGCCATGAAGGGCTTTAAAGATGATGATCAACACCTTGAATTGGACCCGGAGACCGATGGGCAACCAATGCAGCTGGCGGAGTATAGGTGTCACGTGGGTGTACCTTGGCACACCCACCACAGCACACTCAGCCGCATTTTGCACCAACTGAAGTCTCTGAATACTCTTCAAGGGTAGCCCCATGTAGAGCGCATTGCAGTAGTCCCACCGGGAGGTGACAAGGGTGTGAGTGACCGTGAGTAGAGCCTCCTTCTCCAAGTATGGCCGCAACTGGTGCACCAGGCGAACCTGTGCAAAAGCCCCGCTAGCCACAGCAGTAAGATGTTGGTCTAATTTTAGCTGTGGATCTAGGAGGACTCCCAAATTGCAGACCTGCTCCGAGGGAGTTAATTTTCCTCCCTCGAGAGTCAAGGAGCGACAGTTGTCAAAGTCCTTAGGAGGCAATATCCAGAGCCACTCAGTCTTGTCGGGGTTGAGTCTGAGTCTGTTCCTCACCATCCTGGTCTAACGTCGTCCAGGCATCAGCACATTACATCAACTGCCTCACTGAATTGAGACGGGGTGGTGATGTACAGCTGCGTGTCGTCAGCGTACTGATGAAAACTCACCCCATGTCTGTGGATGATCTCCCCCAGCGGTTTCATGTAAATGTTAAACAAGATCGGCGAGAGAACCGAACCCTGAGGCACCCCGCATGACGGGGGCCTAGAAGACGATCTCTGCCCTCCTGTTAACACCGACTGCATTCTGTCGGTGAGATAAGAGGAGAACCACCGCAAAACGGTGCCTCCCACTCCCAACTTGCCGAGACAATGCAGAAGGATACCATGGTTGATGGTATCGAAAGCCGCTGAGAGGTCAAATAGCACCAGGTTGGAGGAATTTCCCCCATCCCGGGCTCACCAGAAATCATCCATCAGTGCGACCAAGGCAGTTTCTGTACTGTAGCTGCACCTGAAACCCGACTGATAGGAGTCTAGATGATCAGTTTCCTCCAATAGCCGCAGAAGCTGAGTAGCCACCACCTTCTCCACAACTTTACCTAAGAAAGGCAAGTTGGAGACCGGACAAAAGTTCTTCAAGTCCGCTGGATCCAGGGAAGGCCTCTTCAGGAGGGGTCTCACCACCGCAACTTTTAACGGCTGCAGTACGGGTCCCTTCCTCAAAGAGGCGATGATCACCGCCTGGATCCAGCCGCGTGCCACATCCCTGCTGGCCGAAACCAGCCTGGATGGGCACGGGTCCAATAAACAGGTGGAAGTACTCATCACACCCACGGCTATGTCCACATCTTCTGGAGAAACAGGCCCAAACTCCTCCCACAACGGTGGACTAAGACTTGCCCCTGCCAACTCAGTGGACTCTGCCCAGCCGGAGTCCAGATTCGACCGGATTCCGACAGAATCCGACCAGATTCGACCGGATTCCAACAGAAACTGCGCGGATTCCTCAGCTCTGCCTTGCAAGTGTTCCTCGCTCCCCCCTTTAGCAAGGAGGGAGTGAGTCACCCTAAACAAGGCGGCTGGGCGAGAATCTGCAGACACAATAAGGGCGGAAAAATGAGACCGCTTTGCCGCCCCTATCGCCACTAAATAAGACTTGATGTAAATTCTTAATAGTGTTCGATCAGACTCAGTTTTACTGGCTCTCCAGCGACACTCCAGACGTCTCTTGTGGTGTTTCATCTCCCGGAGCTCCTCGGTAAACCAGGGGGCTTTCCGGGATCCACTGCCACGGAGAGGTTGCAAAGGCGCAACCCGGTCTAATGCCCCGGATGCTGCGGTGTTCCAGGCAGCCGCCAGGGAATTCAGGGAATCAGCTGAATTGTGTACCAGGGTTTCAGGTATCTCCCCAAGTTCCCTCTGGAATCATTCTGGCTCCATTAGGCGCCTGGGGCGGAACCACCTAGTCAGTCCCGCCTCCCTGCGGGGGAGGAATGGGGCTGCAAAATCCAACCTCAGTAGGAAATGATCTGACCATGGCTGGTGGTGACCATCATGGTGGTGACTATACCCCTATCTTCAGATCATCTCTCCACTGCCCCGAAAGAAACACTAGCTCGAGCGTGTGGCCTCCTTCGTGAGTCGGACCCTGGATTACTTGGGTCATGTCCATGGTTGTCATGGAATCCATGAACTCCTGAGCTAGCCCAGAGGTTTCGCCAGCAGAAGACAGATTAAAGTCCCCCAGCACCATAAGTCTGGGGAACTCAACCGCCAAGCCGGCTACTGCCTCGAGCAGCTCGGGCAGGGCCTTACTAACGTAGCTGGGAGGCAGGTATGCTAAGAAAAGGCCCACCTGAACCCTAAGTCCAACTTCAGAAGGAGCGTCTCACACCCAACAATCTCCGGGGCAGGGATCCTACGAGGATGCAGACTTCGGCGCGTTATTAGACGCTCTTATTAGACGCTCTTAGACGCTCTTAGACGCGTTATCGTTGCCACTCCTCTCCCCCTTCCCTGGGGTCGAGAATGATGTTGCACTGAGAACCCAGCTGGGCATATCTCGGAGAGAGCTACTCCCCCCTCCTGGCCCAGCCAGGTCTCAGTAATACATACCAGGTCTGCCCCATCTTCTGTGATTAAATCACGTATCAGGGGGGCTTTGTTGACGATTGACCTGGCATTCAGCAACAGCATCCTGAGCCCAGGGTCCTGAAAACCCTGGTTGCCAGGTCCTCGGGTTGAGCAAGATGGAACCACGTCGGAGGGGCCGGAACAAGGCATTGCTTGTAAGTAGCGAGGTCTTATTCCCCGAGAGCGGCCCACCCCTCTGCTCCCGCCATATCTGCCTCTTCCCATTATGACCAAGATGTTCCGGCTTTCGTCCCCTCCAGAGACCCCCTCCCCTCCCCTGCTGGTCCCGCTCCCTCCCTGCAGGCCATACATACCATTCTCACTAGGCAGGGTAACTGAGCCCCGCCCCCCTCGCTTCTGTTTCCACACTCAGCGGGGGGGACAGAATCCCAGTCCCTGATTCTTCCATTACTTCACATTCATTCTAACTACTCATATACCCCTTTCAATCATCCTAATACTCAATCACACCCATACCAGCTCAGAGGGGGAGAATACAATTTAAAATGGATTTCAAAGTGGAAGCAGGCTCATCAATATAGGGGTGTGCTGGGGAGGCAGGTCCCCTGCCTCGACTCGGCCTCCCAATTGTTCTGTAGTCCAGGGGTGATGAAAACTCTCCCTTGCTCCGATGTCTTTGGGAGTCTATAGTCCCCCTCCCCTCGGTATACTGTCGATTTCTGCCCGAGGGGGGGTTCCGCATCTTCGGCTCGATCACTATGGTCGTTAGAGCAGCCCGGGGCCCCCACGGGGATGGAGATGATGGTAAGAAGGACATTCAAGATGATTTTAGTCGCCACAGGTATAGAAATCTCCCTGGATATAACTGGCGACAGTGGAGGGCGCAGTGCTCGCAGAGCAATTCTGTGCCATTGAATGACCAAGATTTAGAATGGTGGGCATATTTACAACTGCAGTCAAAACATAGGAGAGATAAAAAAGACCCAGGAATCGAAATGGAACCAACAGAATTAGATAAAATAATTTTATGACCAGAAGACAAGACAATCAAAAATTTTTATCAATACTTCTTAGAACGGGCCTTATTTGAAGAGCAGGTCAAAGAAACTAAGGTAACTTGGTGTAGAGATTTTGAGTTCAATGTCGACTTAAATAAATGGCAAGACCTATGGCAAAGAAAACGGAAATTGACCTTGGCTACTTCATATAAGGAGAATCTATACAAAATGTTTTATAGGTGGCACTTCCCACCAACAAGGCTAGCCAAAATGGGTACACATCTTTCTCCAATCTGTTGGAAATGTAAAATGTTACCTGGCACATATTATCATATGTGGTGGGAATGTCACAAAACATGAGAATTCTGGGCAACAATCAAAACAATGGCTGGAAGAAATATTGAAAATAAAATTGGATTTCAAACCAGAACTCTTTTTATTAGGGATAACAATAGATAAATATGACAAATATATAATATACCTAATGTTACATATATTGACTGCCGCAAGGTTAACTTTCGCTCAAAATTGGAAAAACCAAAATATACCCACAGAGGAAGACATTTTACACAAAATATTATCATGTGCGGAGATGGACAGGTTAACGTCAGAAATGAAGGGAAAAGATGAAACCGAATACCTTGAAACCTGGAATAAATTATACCATTGGTGGGGGAAAAGGAGAACCAAGACTGAAAATTAAAATGGTGGAGATGAGGGGGGGAAAACTGTAACTCACTTTTTGCAATTTAAGATAAACAACTATGTATAAATCAGCGGAATGTAAATATGTATACTAGATTAAGATTCGTCATGTACTTGTTTTTTATGTTTAATGTATGTTTTGTCTTTTTATCTGTTTTATAAATAAAAAACTTAAAAAAAATAATTCCTTTCCCATAGTTGCTGCCACATATCCCTATCTATTGTATGTCCTATATATCTCATCCATTTTATCATCGTTTCTTTCACTTGTTCAAATTCTAGTTCAATAGAGAGCAAATAGTTATATATTTTCTTTATCAGTTTTTCATCTGTTCCTGTTAATATTTCATCTAGTTCTGTTTTTTCCAAATTAATTCCTTCTACTTTACTATCCTTTTCAAATCTTGCTTGTAATTGCATCCTCAAGTACCAATCCATTTTATACCCTGATTTTCTAGTTCTTTTGCGGATTTCAGCTTACCATATTTTTCGGAGTATAAGACGCACCTTTTTACCCCCAAAAAGAGGGTCCACACGCAAGCTGCGCGCCACCTGCTCCCCAAGCAGCCGGGCACAGGGATTCGCTTCTGGGGAGCCCTCCTGGTCCGGGTCCTGCTCCTCCTCTTTGCCCCCCATGTCCGCCGGCTCTCCCTTCCCCAAGTGTTTTGGTCGGCGCCGCTGTTGCTTGGGCGACCAGGACGCTCCTGAGTGGGAGTGGGAGAGACCGGCTGCAAAAGTCAGCTCTGACAGGTTGCCCCGCCTTTCCTTTGTGGACGGACAAGCAGAGGAGAGAAACCCGCGCGGGCGGATGGATTCCCAGCTCTTTCCCTGATACGGTCTAGGCCAGTGTTTCCCAACCGTGGCAACTTGAAGATGTCTGGACTTCAACTCCCAGAATTCCTCCTCCAGTCATGCTAGCTCAGGAATTGGAGTTGAAGTCCACAAGTCTTAAAGCTGTCAAGTTTGAAGACCCCTGGGTTAGGGGTTAGGGGTGCAAGGGTCTTCAAACTTGGCAAGACTTTTTACAACCATGTACACTTTTTACAAACTTCAAACTTGACAGCTTTAAGACTTGTGGACTTCAACTCCCATTCCTGAGCTAGCATGACTGGAGGAGGAATTCTGGGAGTTGAAGTCCACAAGTCTTAAAGCTGTCAAGTTTGAAGTTTGTAAAAAGTGTACATGGTTGTAAAAAGTGTACATGGTTGTAAAAAGTGTACATGGTTGTAAAAAGTATTCTGCTACACTGGTATTTTATTAAATAATATATTACTACACCATTTGGTTCAGAATACTTTTTTCCTTGTTTTCCCCCTCTAAAATCTAGGTGCGTCTTATACTCCGGTGCATCTTATACTCCGAAAAATACGGTATCTGTCTTTAACAAAATATCATTATATCTTGGAATATTATTCTAGTCTATTCTACTTGGGTGTATCAAAGTCTCTATTGTCGATATCCAATAAGGTATTTTTGGGTAATGTTTAGTCTTTATTTTTCCCCAAATTAAAAATAACGAGTTCCTTATACTATGTCTCTGGAAATAGCCATGTATCTTATTTCCTCCATACCAGATAAATGCATGCCATCCAATTTGTAGGTCATGTCCTTCTAGTATTAAGAGTCTTTTATTTCTAAGAAGAATCCATTCCTTAATCCATGTCATTGCTGTTGCTTGGAAGTACAACTCCCAATTTCAAACTGATCCTCGGTCTTTTCCCTTGCCAAATAAATTTCATTGATATTTTATTAATCTCATTGAAAAATTTTTATCTACTTTTATAGGTATCGTGGTGAATAGAAAAAGTAAACGTGGTAATATATTCATCTTGATTAATGCAATTCTGCCCATTAATAATAACTGAAGATTCTTCCATTTTTCCAAATCCTTCTCAATTTGTTTTTTAAGTTTTAAGTAGTTATCTTCCTTTTTTTTAATTCAAAAAGTTTTATTAGCACAAAGTACAAACATTTTTCTCTTTTCTTCCCCCCCTTCCCCCCAGACCCCTCCCCACCCCCCTTACCCTCCCCCCTTTCACCCACCCACCCACCCCCCGACTTCCCAGAAAAAGTACCGGGTATAGTATTCAATAAACATAAAATTAAAATATACTAACAGATTATTAATTCAAAATTTCTCTAGTTCTTTAACTCCTTGTTACTCAAAACCTTTAAAACATAATCTAAAAATTAGACATATGTCATTAATAAACTAACATTCCAATATATCAAATTATTAATTTCACAATTATTCTAGATCTTTAATTCCGTATAACTCCATTCCACTATATATCTTTCATTTAAATAATCTTTAAAATATAATAATAAAAAGAGGGGAAAAATTTTCCCCCCATCTCGGCCAGATGCACAACCATCAGCGTCAATTCCTCGATAATAGATGAATCTTCCTTCTTCCAACACTATGCCTCCAATAATCTGGCATTTAAAATTAACTTAATTACTATTACAGTACAGTCCGTAGTTTTCCCCAACAAGAGAAACTGTGTTATAAACTTGATCTTTTCTATAAAATATTTTGAATAGTCCACCATATTTTTATCCAAAAAGCCATAATTTTCTTTTTTTTAACATAACCATCATATACAAAAAATACATAACATCTTCACATCACCAACATTTAAATTATAGATTTAGTCTTTTACCATATTTCCATCCTTATAATTTCTCCACTATTTTAACCCCATTTTCATACAATCCTTAAACTCAGTTTCTAAATTTAACTCCATTAACACATTGTACAACCTTTCTATATGCATTTAACTGTTATCTTTTATTTGTATTGTCAAATTGTCATTACTGCAAGATACCAATTCTTGATCTTCTCTCCTTCTGGCCTATGACTACCCATACTGAAGCCAAATTCTAGTTGTTCCTTCTTCTCATTCGACCTTTAGATCTAACTCTTCCACCCACTTGTGGTTTATTAATTTCTTGAGTTGTCAACTTGAATTGTTGTTGTCTTGATTCATCCTTACATATAGCCACTGCTCTGGTCTGACTCTGATCCTTTATCTCTTCTTGTATATCAAATACACCCAAATTATGAACATCACTCTGGTTCTGTAAATCACCTTGACTCATCAAAGCTCCTCCCATTTGGACTACTGTCGACGACTCTCCTCTCTCTCCTTCCATTACTTCCTTCATTCTTCTTCCTTCTGGTATTTTGGATATCTCGTCCTTTAACACTTTTACATAAAAATCTCTTGCTTTCCATATCATATTGATCCGATATCTCTTTCCCAGATGTATCACTGCTATACCAGCTGGAGCTTCCCATCTATACTGTATTTGCTGTTTTTTCAATTCATCCACCAGAAAGGTGTAATCCTTTCTGGCTCTCAGCATTTTGGGAGGAATTTCTTTCATTGTCATCACCTCCTGTCCATCTACCTGAAGCTTGTTCTTAAAAGTCGCCTGTAAGATTTCATTACGTAATGTCCTTGTAGTAAAATATATTACAATATCTCTTGGCAGATGTTTCTGTTTAGCCACCCAAGAGTTGGCTCGATATATCTTGTCAATCTGCATACCCAATTCCTCTTTTGTCGCCCCTAACGTTTGCACAAATGCCTCCAACATCATTTCTTTTAAATTTTTTGTTTGTTCTCCTTTATACCTCTTACTCTTAAAGCAAACTCCATATTTCTGTATTGAATCATTAATACCTCAGCTTCATACTTTTCAATTTTATTTTGAGTCTCTCCTATATCGTCACCCAAAGTTATCACAGATTGTTTGATTTCTTCCACCTCCTCTTCAAAAATTTCAATATTTTCTACCAGTCCATTAAATACCAATAATATATCTTCCCTTAATTGCTGGTTCTGAGTTACAATCTCCTCTGAAACAGCCTGTATTTTTTCATTAATTTCATTAATTTTTGATTAAACTCCGTAACAAGTTCAACCTTCATGGCTTTTAAGGCTTCTTGTAACTTTCCAAACGTTAAAGTCTGTGGGGGTGTTGAATAAACAATAGGTTGCATTCTTGAAATATGAGCAGGAGGACTATCAAATCCTTTGTTAAAAACAGTCTTTCCATATTTTGAGGCCATTTGAAATTTAAAATTAGACTTTTTATTTTACTCCAAAATCAGAAAGAGAAGAGAAAGTTCATCAAAGTCAGGCGTTTTCATACAGAGGGCTGCTAGCGAAACGAAACTTTCCTTTTAACTTTCACTTTTCACGCCCTTTGAAACTTCAATCGCCATTTTGTTGCTCATTAACACAATTAGTTTGTCACTTTCAAAATGAGAATCAACATTGGAGTTAAGTTTAAATACTTGCCATCCGAGTCTCCTAGCTTTTTCTGTCTGCTGTAAATCTAAATGTTAAAAATCACATGTTGAAAGCAGAATTGGTCGCAGCTTCTTGCTCCACTTAAGCGGAGGCATCCCAGGTCCCGGAGCAAATGACAGGCTACTAGGGAGCCCTCACCCTTCGCGCCCCAGATTTTCTCCTGGGGCACTTGGAGGGCTCTACCCTCACCTGTCTGCTCTCATCTCTCCCCTATGCCTGGGGAGAAGATTTTCAAGCCGCCGGACAGCTGTTCTGGTGGCTTAACGGAACCCGAGAACAGGCGCTCGTCGAGGAGTGTCTTCGAGGCTCGCGGAGCCAAACCGGAAGTCAAGTAGTTATCTTCCTTAAGTGTTGAAAATCTTGCTGATAATTGAATCCCCAAATATCTTACTTTTTTACTATTTGTATATCTAAAACCTCTGTCAGTTTCATTTTTTGCTTCTCTGTCATATTTTTTACAATCATTTTCATCTTATCTTTATTTATTTTCAATCCAGCCACCTCTCCATAATTTTCAATTTGATATAAGAGTCTTGGTCCTGAGTTGAGTGGATCTTTGAGTATAAATGCTAAATCATCTTCAAATGCTTGTAGTTTATATTCTTCTTTTCTTATTTTAATTCCTGTAATCTCATTATCTTCCCTTATGGCCCTGTTTAATACTTCTAGTGTCAAAATGAATATCAATGGTGACAATGGGCATCCTTGCCTTGTTCCTTTAGTAATGTCTACTTTGTCAGTCATTTCCCCATTTATTATTATTCTTGCCGTTTGCGTACTATAAATTGCTTTTATAACACCAAGAAATCTTGCCCCAAAGTCCATATACTGCAATTGTCGATTCATAAACTGCCAATTTACATTATCAAATGCGTTCTGTGCATCCCAAAAAATTAATGCCATTTGCTTCTCAGGATTTTGTTCATAATACTCTATAGTATTCAAAATTATACACATATTGTCTCTTATCTGTCTTTTGGGAAGGAATCCATTTTGATTGGGATGAAAAGTCTTAAGGATAGAGTGAGTGGTTCAATTGGATCACTTACCAATGGGTTGTCTTCCGGATCACTTTCGGATGGACTCAGGTCTTCATGTTGGGGTGCTGAATTCCTTCCTCTGGGGTGGAAGAGGGGTGAAACTTCATGGCTTCTCTGCTTCTTAAAGCAGTTTGTTTTCCTCAGGGGGTGCTGCTTTTGCAGGCTTTCCTCCGGACAGGCACTCAGGCTTTCTGGCAGGAGTTTTTGAATGACACTCCACTGCATGGTGCCCCTCCTTTCTGCACTTGAAACAGGAAGATGGCCTTGGTGCAAGGGATGTTTGCGGTTTGAATGGTTCCCTCTTCCCCTGGTGTGGGGACCTTCTCCAGATCCTTCCTGCTCAGTGCTGGTTTCGGGTCATATCGATCTCAGCTTCTTCCCCCATGAGGTACCACTCATGCAAGCAGTTAGGGGCCACCGGGCTAAGGCTGTCATTCATCCCATCTTTTAACCAGCTCACCAAATCCATCTTCAAAATGATGTTGCAGGGCCATCATGAAGCAATCAAAGTGATGCTTCATGATGCGCAGAAGCAAAATCTTGCCAAAATCTCACGCACGCACGTGTCCCCTTGCGAGATTTTGGCGAGATTTTGCTTCCGCGCATGCGCAGAAGCAAAATCACCCAAAAAATCACCGAAAAAGATGGCGACGTGCGCGATGGACCGGCAGAGAGGGCTCCGGAGTGGCTGCGTGCAAATCGCACAATCGGCCGTTCCCTACCGAAGCTCCACACTGGACAGCTCCGACAGGAACCCACCTCTGAATAGGATACAGGATATAGCTGTGGTGGCAAATCTACAGCACGTGTGCCAGAAGTAGTACACAGAGCAATTTCTCTGGGCACACGGAGCCATCGCCCATTGCTCTTCTGGGTTCCGGTGTGCCGGCCAGCTGGTTTTCACGTGCACGGGCACACCGGAAACTGGAAGAGCAGCCACCCAGTGAACATGAGTGTGCCAGGCAAATGATCTTACTGTTTCCAGTGCACGCATGTGCATCGGCCACTTGGTCTTCTGGTTTCTGGCGCGCATGAAGACCAGCAACAGCAAGAGCAATGGGCACACGTGCCAAAAGATGCAGAGAGGGGGTCCTGGCGGCCGCTTACTGTCGGCCAGGATGGGCAGGACAGGGCTTCCCTCCCTCCCCATCTGAGCGGGCTTCTTGTGCGGCTCAAACCTCCAGCCCATGGCACATCCACAATCCGGAGCACCTGGCCAACTCAGGCACCCCAAAAGAGCCGGCCAGCCCCAGCGCAGCCCACCACTTCTGCCAAGGATGCACGACCGTTTCCTGGCCGGTGCACTGTCTCTGCCGTTCCTCCTGCGCAGCCCTGCTGCCCCAGAAGAGCAGCAGCAGTGGCAGCTGCAGGGGGAAGGGCAGGAGTGACTGTCCGGCTCAGGCATACGGGGCAGCATTTGCTGGCTGGGTGGCTGGCTGCCCCACCCACTGCTCCTGCTGCTACCAGGGAAGCAGCAGTGCGAGAACCGCCACCGCCAGGGGCAAAGGGGTTGCAGCAGCAAGGACAGGCATGCTGGGGCTTCACTCCCTCCCCACTGGAGGCCTGGGGTCATGCAAGAAGCCCACTTGGGCAGGGAGGGAGGGAAGCCCTGGCCGGCCTGCCCATCCTGGCTGGCAGCTCTGCTCCCCTTCCTCTTCCAGGTTCTGGTGTGCCCCCTCGCCCCTTGCCCCGGCCGTTCTCACGCTGCTGCTTCTGGAGGGCTGGGGCAGCACAAGAAGCTTGCTCAGGCAGGGTGGGAGGGAGGGAAGCCCTGGCCCGCCCGTCCTAGCTGGCGGCTCTGTTCCCTTCCACTTTTGGGTTCTGGCATGCCCCCTCACCCCAGCGGCAGCAGTTTTTGCACTGCCACTTCCCCGGCGGTGGCAGGAGCAGTGGGCAGGGCTGCCACCCAGCCAGCCAGCCCTCGAGCCGGCCATGTGCTTTTGCCATCCTCCTAAAATCTCAGACTCAGGCTTTTACTCAACAATGTCTAGCACAATATGAGGCTGAGCTTTTCACATCAGATCACATCTCTTTTGAACAATGCACCACCCTGAACCCTGCCATCCTATTACCAACAGAACAGTCAGAGGATGTTGTGCATGACTGCCTGCACCTTGTTCAGGATGCGGAATTATTCTTACCTGACCTGAATGATATCTCCCTTCAAAATTCTGACATTTCAGCTGCTCATTTGCCGCTCCCCCCAGACACTCTAAAAGGTCTAGATCCACATTTCCTAAGTCTAGAAAGAGGGGATGAGGTTCTCCCTTCTTATCTCACAGCTCTACACCAGAAACTCCATACCCTGTGGAGACAGAGTGCTTTGACTCAAACATGCCTTTGAAAGAAGCCCTCCATTCTTTTGAGCCAGGGGATTGGGTGTGGATAAAGTCATTTACCTGAACCTCACCACTACAGCCCAGATGGAAAGGACCCTTCCAGATCCTGCTCATCACTCAGACCGCCATAAAAGTAGCTGAAAGAAACGCCTGGATTCATTGGTCCCATATGAAGCCACAGCAGTGATCCTGACATACAGTGAAAGGTTCCTCCCACAAAACTTCGCAAGGACCCTGAAACTGACAGATGGACTTTAGAGAATCTCTTCAACAACCAAGACAACTGAACGAGAGAATTATGGAGGAGGGGGAAGATTTGTTATAAAAATGTGTTTCTTCCTTTTTGTAATTGGAAAAAATGACTGTTTCATGGAAACTAACTTGCTCCCCCCAAAAAGGTAATATTTGGGAGTACCTAGCCAGGGAAGTACTAAACACTACTGGCTTCTGCTTGGCTGGAGGAAAATTCGTTAAGGTTATCCTGACCACTTGCCTTACAGGAGTGTCAACCAGTCCTCAAGCCATCCAAAGCCACACAATGTTCAGGAACTTCCCTTTCCCCATCATCTATTCCAGCATCTTCAATTGGGGTCCAAACACTGATATAAGGAATGATACCATGTTTAGATTACATACAGCTACTATAACTAATGCAGCTGACTGCTTTGTTATGAAAGGCTGTCAAAACGTTGAAATATCAGATTGCCTTAACCTGAACAATTCAGTACTGATATGCATCTCCACCAAAATCATTCCCTTCACCTACAGAGACGTTAAACTCCCTCTAGGATGGTTTTTGCTATGTGGCACCACAGCCTACTACTATCTCCCAACCAACACAATGGGGGGGGTGCACCCTAGGGCAACTAACTATCTTCATGCCCTCCAGAGGTGGCAGAAAAGGGACCTTGACACCCAACTGCAATTCACATACAGGACTGCTCAGTAAAACTGAATACGTAGAATTGGCAGTTTCATTGGTTGGGGTCCCAAGACTTGCGGTCAGAAACTCTAGAAACATTAATAGCCTAGCATGCACCTTGGTTAAAAGAACGCAACCTCTCAGGTGCTGGATGCATTAAATCGTGAGCTGAGGCTAATAAGAGAAGCAATCATTGAGAATCGGGCAGCCATTGACTACTGCTACTTATTTATTTATTTATTTAATTTATTATGGTGTCCTTATATGCCGCCCAACTCCCGAAGGACTCAGGGCGGCGTACAACAGAAAAAAATACAAGACACCAATTCATAAATAACACATTAAAACGAGATATATAAAAATTAAAAAACACAATATTTAAGATCATCCAATACCCATTCAATAACCATACATACTTGGGGTGAGCTTGAGTGGATTAAGCTCTACCCCCAGCCTGCAGGAAAAGCCATGTCTTGACAGCTTTTCGGAAGGCCAGCAGAGTGGGGATAGTTCGGGTCTCTGGGGGAAGTTGGTTCCAGAGCACGGGGCCGGCCACAGAGAAGGCTCTCCCCCTAGGGCCCACCAGGCGGCATTGCTTGGCCGACGGGACCTGGAGGAGGCCAACTCTGTGGGCCCTAACCGGTCGAAGGGAAGTATGAGGCAGAATGCGATCCCGGAGATAACCTGGTCCTAAGCCATGAAGGGCTTTAAAGATGGTGATCAACACCTTGAATTGGACCCGGAGACCGATGGGCAACCAATGCAGCTGGCGGAGTATAGGTGTCACGTGGGTGTACCTTGGCACACCCACCACAGCACGCACAGCCGCATTTTGCACCAGCTGAAGTCTCCGGATACTCTTCAAGGGTAGCCCCATGTAGAGCGCATTGCAGTAGTCCAAGCGCGAGGTGACAAGGGCATGAGTGACCGTGAGTAGAGCCTCCTTCTCCAAGTATGGCCGCAACTGGTGCACCAGGCGAACCTGTGGAAAGGCCCCCCTAGCCACAGCAGAAAGATGGTGATCCAATTTTAGCTGTGGATCTAGGAGGACCCCCAAGTTGTGGACCTGATCCGAGGGAGTCAGTTTTGCTCCCTCGAACACTAAGGAGGGACAGATGACGTAGTCCTTAGGAAGCAGTATCCAAAGCCACTCAGTCTTGTCGGGATTAAGTCTGAGTCTGTTCCTCCCTATCCAGATCCTAATGTCGTCCAGGCACCGGCACATTACATCAACTGCCTCCCTGAAGTCAGACGGGGTGGTGATGTACAGCTGGGTGTCATCAGCGTACTGGTGGAAACACACCCCATGTCTGCGGATGATCTCCCCCAGAGGTTTCATGTAAATGTTAAACAGGATGGGCGAGAGAACCGACCCCTGAGGCACCCCACATGATAGGGGCCTAGGGGACGATCTCTGTCCTCCAGCTAACACCGACTGCATCCTATCGGCGAGATAAGAGGAGAACCACCGCAAAACGGTGCCTCCCACCCCCAACTCACCGAGATGATGCAGAAGGATACCATGGTCGATGGTATCAAAAGCCGCTGAGAGGTCAAGTAGCACCAGGATGGAGGAATTTCCCCCATCCCGGGCCCGCCAGAGATCATCCATCAGGGCGACCAAGGCAGTTTCTGTACTGTAGCCCGACTGATAAGGATCTAGGTGATCTGTTTCATCCAGAAGCTGCAGAAGCTGAGTAACCACCACCTTCTCCACAACTTTCCCCAAAAAGGGTAAGTTGGAGACCGGACGATAGTTCTTCAAATCAGCTGGATCCTGGGAAGGCCTCTTCAGGAGGGGTCTCACCACCGCAGCTTTTAACGACTGCGGTACGGATCCCTCCCTCAAAGAAGCAGTGACCACCGCCTGGATCCAGCCGCGTGCCACCACTCTACTGGCCGAGACCAACCAGGAGGGGCACAGGTCCAATAAACAGGTGGAGGTACCCATCGCCCCCATAGCTCTGTCCACATCTTCGGGAGAAACAGGCCCAAACTCTTCCCATAACGGTGGACTAAGACTTGCCCCTGTCAACTCTATGGACTCTGCCCAGCCAGAGTCCAGGTTCGACCGAATCTGAGGACTTTATCCGACAGAAACTCTGCGAATTCCTCAGCTCTGCCTTGTAAGTGTTCCTCGCTCCCCCCTTTAGCAAGGAGGGAGCGAGTCACCCTAAACAAGGCGGCTGGGCGAGAATCTGCGGACGCAATAAGAGCGGAAAAATAGGATCGTTTTGCCGCCCTTATCGCCACTAAATAAGATCTGATGTAAATTCTTAATAGTGTTCGATCAGATTCGGTTTTGCTGCCTCTCCAGCAGTGCTCTAGACGTCTCTTCTGGCGTTTCATCTCCCGGAGCTCCTCGGTAAACCAGGGAGCTTTCCAGGATCCACTGCCACGGAGAGGTCGCTTAGGCGCAATTCGGTCTAACGCCCCTGATGCTGCGGTGTTCCAAGCAGCCACCAGGGAGTCAGCCGAATTGTGTACCAGGGTTTCAGGTATTTCCCCAAGTTCCCTCTGTAATCCTTCCAGCTCCATTAGGCGCCTGGGGCGGAACCACCTAGTCGGTCCCGCCTCCCTGTGGGGGAGGAGTGGGGCTGCGAAATCCAACCTCAGTAGGAAATGATCTGACCATGACAGAGGGGTGATGACTATGTCCCTTATCTTCAGATCATCTCTCCACTGCCCCGAAAGAAACACTAGGTCGAGCGTGTGACCACCCTCATGAGTCGGACCCTGGATTACTTGGGTCAGGTCCATGGTTGTCATGGAATCCATGAACTCCTGAGCTATCCCAGAGGTTTCGCCAGCAGAAGGCAAGTTGAAGTCCCCCAGCACCATAAGCCTAGGGAACTCAACTGCCAAGCCGGCTACTGCCTCGAGCAGCTCAGGCAGGGCCTTACTTACGTAGCTGGGAGGCAGGTAGGTTAAGAAAAGGCCCACCTGTACCCCTAAGTCCAACTTCAGAAGGAGCGTCTCACACCCAACAATCTCCGGGGCAGGGATCCTACGAGGATGCAGGTTTCCGCGCGTTATTATTGCCACTCCCCCCCTTCCCTGGGGTCAGGGATGCTGCTGCTCTGAGAACCCGTCTGGGCATATCTTGGAGAGAGCTACTCCCCCCTCCAGGCCCAGCCAGGTCTCAGTTACACAAACCAGGTCAGCCCCCTCTTCTGTGATTAAATCACGTATCAGGGGGGCTTTGTTGGTGATTGACCTGGCGTTAAGCAGCAGCATCCTGAGCCCAGGGCCCTGAACAACCTGGTTACCAGGTACCCGGGATGAGCAAGATGGAACCACATCGGAGGAGCCGGAACAAGGGATCGCTTGTACACAGCGAGGTCTTATTCCCCGAGAGCGGCCCACCCCTCTGCTCCCGCCATACCTGCCTCTTCCCATTATGACCGAGATGGTCCGGCTCTCGTCCCTAGCAGAGACCCCCTCCCCTCCCCCGCTGGTCCCCCTCCCATCCTGCAGGCCATACATACCATACATACTGGGCTGGGTAAAAGAGCCCGGACCCCCTCCGCTTCTGTTTGTACACTCAGCGAAGGGGGGCCAAGCCTTGGTTCCCAGCTCCCTCATATTATCTTCTAAAATTCTAAAATTTCTAAAATTTCATTCTACTCATTCATACCACAGTCAAAACATTCTCAATCATACAACATTCATCACTTCCGGGGTACAGTTTAAGTAAATATAAAGTGAGGGATGGGGAAAGGGAGTGCCAGTATCTAAAAAGTTCACCTTTGCCATGGGGAGAGATGTAGATTCCCCAACCCCAATAGTGTCGCAAGCTGGAGCAGTTCTCTGGGGAGAAAGTGAGGGTCTCCCACCACGGGTGATATTGATGACTCCAAAGTCTCTCTCCTTCAGGAAAAAAGTTTCCTCGTTTCTCAGTCCATATGTCAGCATGCAGAGAAGGCCAAAAAACCCTTTTACTTCCTCCTCAATCGTCATAGTTGTAGTAATGGCAGGGGGAAGGGCAGTAATCATTACCATCTGCAGAGACGCCAGAGAGCCTGCCAAGAAGGGGGGGGGCAGGCCTATAAATAGCCTAAGAGAAGGTCACAATGGCAAGAGCATTCAAAAGTACCTCCCAAGTTGATCAAAATGATTAGGAACCAGTCAAACGTAAAGTTCCCGGAGAGCTGTTACTCCAAGAGCAGCCGCCATCACCCCTCCGATGTTAAACAGGATAAGATTTCAGCAGGAGCAGCAGGGAAGATCTCAGCGTGTTACACCCCATTAACTGCGTAGACCACTATGCAGAAAGCTCCCGCTCTGGAGGTGGTCGACAACAGTGTCAGTCGCTCCCGTCCAGCAAGCCTGCCATTCCTTCAGCGAGGGTCAGCCCACTCCTTCCAACCCTCAAACCAGCAAAGGAGTCCAGCGGGAAGATGAGCTGTCAATCCCTATCACAGTCACCCAAGTCACACTCGGAAGAACAATTTTTTTTTTCCCGGAAAGAATAAGGTAGTAGCCTCTCGGTTGCCTGATTGTTCAGTTTTGGTCTGTTTAGCTTCTATAAATCCTCCGAGTGGTTCAATTCCCGGTTGCTTCCACGCTGTGCTTCCACGCTGTTATTAAAAAAGAACCAACTGCAACACAATCATGGCTGTGAAGAATTCAAAGGATTGTGTTGCTTTAATTTGTCTGATGAATCCCAACTCATAGAAAGTGACATCAAGCAAAAAAAAAAACTAACAGAAGGTATTGGATATGAAAAATTTCCTTTCAATCTGTCTGGCCTCCTGTCCTGGTTACTTGATCTACATTGGTAAAAAATCCTTTTTGTGGGAATCGTTGTGCTCACAATTTTGGGGATCCTTTTCTGTTGCCTCTATCAGTGCATCCTACCTTGCATAAACAATCTAAAAACCTGCCTTTCTGCATCTTGAAACCCCCGCAAAAACACTCACCGTCTCCTTGATGATGTGTCAAATTGACAAGAAATATAAAATCGACCCCTAATCTTGTGCCAATAAAAGGAGTGTGGCCCACACCCTTTTTTGGCCTAAAGTGGGAAATTGTAAGAAAAGACACAACTTCTCCAAAGGAACACCCTCCCAAACTTTGAATCCAGCCTGTCAATTCACAAAGAAAGCTTGCTAGCCACATCAGACTAACTAAAGATAGTGGGATAGGATTAATTACATTTGTTAGAAAGGATTAAAACCCCAAGGAAGCCAGCATTTAGGATTAATTACATTTGTTAAATAAGATTTTTAAAAATCCAAGAAAGCCAACACTTTAGGCTCATTGCCGGCCTTCACGAAACAAACTAATTAAAATCAAATAACAAAATACACAAAACAAGTCTCTAAATTACAAAATGCTGTAAAAAAAATGGTATAAAAATCCACGTACTGACCAAACCAATCGATCAGCTGTCCCAGGATTGAACACTGTTGCTCAAACCTTCTTTTCGAGCTGCTGGCTTCACTCTTCATTCTTCCATTGCACGCCATTTCTCTCAGCTGAGAACCGAGAACTGAGCCAATTTCTTCCAAACAATTCCATCGTAATTTAATTATTCCTGATACTTGTAAAGAAAATTACTATTCCAAAATTTTTCTAACTTGCCTAGCTGTGAAAATAATGGGATTTTTATGTTGGTTCCATCATGAAAACAGACAGCATGCCATCTAAAATAATGTACACTATTCTAAATAAGTAGCTTGCTGAAGATGGAAGTGGTAGAGTATAATTTAATTCAAAAACTCCAAGGTTCAAGGCTTCTAATGCTCAGGACTGATAAAAACTTGTCTATAAAACCTGAAATACAGTTGACATGGACTATGTTAGCCAGATCAACTAATAGGCAGTTGAAGTATAACCTTGTTTTCTGCGTTCCTTAGATGGAGGCCCCTTGCCAGAAGCACAGTGTTGGCATATCATGTCCTTCATGACTGATAAAAGTTCAAAATGCTTGATAAAATTAAAAAAAAATACATTTAAAAACATGTTTTTTAAGGAACCACAGATTTCAATTCATGGCAGTGAAGATGATGATTGTTAACCAGTATCCACACAGGAATCAGGAGTGGCACAACATGGCTGCTGTTTATTTAACAGACTACATATTCTGATCTCCAGAATATTGAAGGCATCTTATTTGCTTTATTAGCTACACATTTAAAATCCTCAAGCTCCTAGAATTCATTTTACCAAAACTTGGTGGCAAATTGTTGATTTGGGTAGATATTTTATGTTTTGTATTTTTGTAGTGAGGATTCCAAAGCCAGAAGAGGATACATGAGGCCAGGCAAAGCCATTATCAAACTAGGTGTAGATATACCATCTGGTTCAGGGCAAAGGAATGAGTTGCGAAGAAATCCATCGTAAGGGGAGAAGACAGGCTAGATTCTACAGTAGCTATTATTCTACTGTATAACAGTTACTTTTTCATCTACAGGAGAAGACAACTTATCTGTCTGAATCTACCTGAAACACGACTGGTTGCTGGTTATACTTCTAGATCTTTTTATAGGAGGAATATGTACATGGCAGAGCTGTCTCCTTTCAAAATGGCCAACATAAAATTGATAATTATCTATTCCTTCAACATGACTTTTATTATATTCTGAATATAATAAAGGGATTACTATGTAAATGGAATGATTCAGTTAAATGGAAAGTTCAGTATTTTAATAGTATTATGATAAAATCACTAGAAGAGAGGCTATTTGAAGTCTTTGATTACACAAAGCTATTTTTATCTTTATTATATTGTTTTCCTTTTGTTAAGGAATGAGGCTGCAGAGGTCAGTGGTTACGAAGCGGAATGGGTGGTTGCGGTTTGATAAAGTCAATAATTGATAACGTGTTGTAAAATATAAGTTTTACTCAAATTAAACAGCACAATAACATAAACAGTCCATTCTTTACTTATCTCTTTGTACGTTATATTCAGCAATCTTTAGTCCTTCACACACAGTGAGTAACTTCACACACAGTGAGTAACAAACAATTAAGCAAACCTCTCTTTTTCTCTCTATCAAGCCAAGCTGCGAGCACTCCTCCGCATATGCGCTTTCTTGCTCTCTTTTTATAGTCATCAGCAAACAAACCTGGATTCCCTTAAAGCAACAATGACATATTCTACAAACTTGCATTTCAGTTTTACTTTTTATATTAGGAAACCCTATCTGGTTAGTTATAACCTTAACACCTTTTATGTTTAATATGTCTGTAATAGTAACTATGTAAACATTAAATAATTAAATAATAACATCATGGAGAATTATAATGGAAAATTAAAAATTAGTGTTCTTTTCCTTTCATGGAAAATATTGGTTTTCTTTAATATCAAAACTAGACATTTGCAACAGAATTGCTAGATCCAAATTAATTTAAAAAATCTATTTGCACTTTATTAGGGGGGTGTGTGTGTGTGTGTGTGTGTGTATGTATGTATGTATGTATGTATGTATGTATGTATGTATGTATGTATGTATGTATGCACAAGTAACAATATGCCTTTAAACCATAATATTGATATTAAATCTTCTCTTTTACAACATTCCTATTAAAGAAGCCCTTTTTAATAAAAAGTAGAAACATAAGTATTACCATTGTATTCATTTATTCATTTTAACTGTTTAGGCCTTTAAAAATTAAAAAAATAATTGCACCTTTTTGGTTATGCCAAAGTTCTCAGCAGTTTCCAAGTTAATTACCTGAAATTTAGCATCATCAAGTCCTAACCTAACTGTCTGTGTCAAAAACATGCCATACTGCCTATGTTACCCATATTATGAAAGATTCAATTAAAAACAAACAGTCAAGGTCTTTGGATTTATGGGAAAGTAAAATCCTATGATAGTATTAGAACTATTTCTTCATATCCGATTCCAAAATATCAGCGTGAATTTGAGATGTTTGGAGATTGGAAAAAATGCCTCTTTTTAATCCTCTCTTACTGTTCCAGCTTTAGGAATTAATATAAGAAGTCACACATCCATATTGCAAGCACCATATATTTCATGGCAATAAAAAATAAAGCCATTAAACAATCCATCTACACTTTCTACAGCAGCAGATATTTATAGAAACAGCTATTCTGCTAATAATGGATAGGAATTGTACTAATTCATTACAAAGCTTCCACAATAGAATAAATATTTTCTTCTATGTGGTTTCTTCTTTTCAAATTTCCATAAACCATTTCTCAACAGGTAGAAAATGGACTGGAAGACTGAGGAAAAGTCATTTGATCTGTTTTTACTTTAATCAACTGCACATTCAGGAACATCCCCAGTTTCTCTCCAATTCATAGAAGCAGTGTCTCCCATATATCTTCTTCTAGAGCAGCGGTTCCCAACCTGGGGGTAATTACCCCCAGGGGGGTAAAAACGCTATTCTTTAGGGGTAAAAAAGGCATCCACTAAATTTTAGTGGATGCCTTTTTTTTGTTGGTAATAATAAAAAAATACAGTACAGTAACGCATTTGGTTCATGTGGCATATGCTCTTTCTTGCTAGCGAAACAGCAGAGTGCTTTGAGTGTGGGAACGGGGTGAAAAGGAGGCACGAGGCGGGACTGCCGCCCACGCCGAAGGCTGAGTCCTGAGTCACGGCGTTTCATGCATGCGGAATCTGCCGCGCTCGAAAATAGTACTTGGCATGTATAAACCTGTTTGAACTGAGAGCGGTCGGGCACTTGTTCCGACGCATTATCGCATTTGCGCTCCACAATCCGCATACGCCAGCGGTTCCCAACCTGGGGGTCGGGACCCCTTTGGGGGTTGAATGACCAGTTCCAAGGGGTCACCCTGGCATCCTCAGCTCCCCCCAACTGCCACAAGCCTGACCATATCGCGCCCCACAACCCGCGCCCCCACCGCGCTCCACCCCACTGCCGCCATTTGGGTTATTTTACCGTCTGCGCATGCGCAGCACGCCTTGCGCATGCGCAGAGGGTAAAAGAACCCAAATGGCAGCGGCAGGGTGGGTCACGGTGGGGGCGTGGGGGCGGGGCGTGGGGCGCGGTATTAGGAAGGTTGGGAACCACTGTTCTAGAGAGAGAAAAGTGTGGAATGACGTTACAGCAGAAAAGGTTTTAAAAAGCACAACTCTATACCAGTATGGAACTCAACGCTGAAGCAACCTGAAACAACTTTGCTTTACAGAAACAAGGTAGGAAAAGCCTGCAGAAGCTGGCTTCTGCAGGCAAATAAAGTGTCCTGATTCTGTGTAACAATGTAATGTGCTATGTGTTTTTCCTTTCCCCTCAAGAGTCGTCTACCTGCGTGTCAGTTCAAAAAAGTACAGAGCAGGCTGCATATGTTCTGTGGGAAGTGCACCTGAAAAAAGGACAGTGCCAAAAACCTCACAGCATCAGAAACCTCAGAAAAGAGTGCCAAGAGATTCAAGCCAGCCCTTCCCCTATAAGAAAGCCTAAAGCAAAAATCCCAGCTCGAGGTGATTGAAAGTCTGGGCATGCTGCCTAAAGCCATTAACGCTCATTAATAGAAATAACAAAGTAAACTAAAAGTCTGGGCTACTGTCAAAGGCTAGTACTAGGAATAACAAAAAACTGGACTATGAGGCAGATTCTGAAAGTACTCAAACCAACTAAGAATAGAATAGAATAGAATAGAATAGAATAGAATAGAATAGAATAGAATAGAATAGAATAGAATAGAATAGAATAGAATAGAATAGAATAGAATAGAATAGAATAGAATAGAATAGAATTCTTTATTGGCCAAGTGGATCCACAAGGAATTTATCTTTGATGCATATGCTCTCAGTGTACATAAAGAAAAATAAAATACATTCATCAAGAATCATAAGATACAACACAGTGATAGTCATAGGTTACTAATAAGCAATCAAATCATACTAGCAAACAAATAAAACAATATAAATTGTAAAGATACAAGCAATGGTTGTAGTCATAAGTGGGAAGAGATGGGTACTAGGAAGGATGAGAAGAATAATAGTAATACAGTCTTAGTAAATAATTTGACAGTGTTGTAGGAATTAGTTGTTTAGCAGTGTGATGGCATTCGGAGGGGAAACTGTCCTTGTGTCTACTTGTTCTGGTGTGCAGTGCCCTGTAGCATCGTTTTGAGGATAGAAGTTGAAACAATTTATGTCCAGGATGTGAGTGTTCTGTAGATGTTTTCACAGCCCACCTTTTGACTCGTGCAGTATACAAGTCTTCAATGGAAGGTACGTTGGTAGCAATTGTTTTTTCTGCAGTTCTAATTATCCATTGAAGTTTGTTTGTGTCTGTCTTGTTTGGTTGCAGAGCCAAACCAGACAGTTATAGAGGTGCAGATGACAGACTCAATAATTTCTCTGTAGAACTGAATCAGCAACTCTTTGGGCAGTTTGAGCTTTCTGAGTTGGTGCAGAAAGAACATTCTTTGTTGTGCTTTTTTGATGATGTTTTTGATGTTAGGTGTCCATTTTAACTCTTGAGATATGATAGAACCTAGAAATTTGAAGGTCTCTATTGTTGACACTGTGTTGTCTAGTATTGTAAGAGGTGGTAGTATAGGAGGGTTTCTCCTAAAATCTACCAGCATTTTTACGGTTTTGAATGTATTTAGTCCAAGATTGTTCTGGTTGCACCAGAAGGTTAGTTGTTCAACCTCCTGTCTGTATGCAGATTCATCGTTGTCTCGAATGAGATCAATCACTGTTGTGTCATCTGCAAACTTCAGTACTTTAACAGAGGGATCTTTTGAGATGCAGTCATTGATGTATAGAGGGAACAGAAGTGGAGAGAGCACAAAGTCCTGGGGGGCTCCTGTGCTAATTGTACAAGTATCTGATGTGACTTTGCCTAGCTTCACCTGCTGCTTCCTGTCTGTTAGGAAGCTTATGATCCATTTACAAGTGTGGTCAGGTACAGCTAGCTGATTTAGTTTAGTTAGAAGAATATCTGGAATGATGGTATTGAATGCTGAGCTGAAGTCTACAAAGAGGACCCTTGCATAGGTCTTTGGAGATTCAAGATGTTGTAGGATGTAGTGCAGGGCCATATTGACAGCATCATCTCTCAATCTATTTGTTCGGTAGGCAAATTACAAGGGGTCTAACAGTGGATGCATGATGGTTTTCAGGTGAGCCAGCACTAGCCTTTCAAAGGTCTTCATAACTACAGATGTTAGAGCAACCGGTCTGAAGTCATTCAGTTCCTTGATGGAGGGTTTCTTCAGCACTGGGATGACAGTAGAGCATTTAAAGCAAGAAGGAACATAGCACAACTCTAGGGATTTATTAAAGATGCAGGTGAAGATGGGGGCCAGTTGGTCAGCACAAGCTTTTAAGCAAGAAGGAGTTATCTTGCCTGGGCCTAGTGCTTTTCCTAGCTTTTGTCTGTGAAATAGACCTTGCACCACATTCTCTGTAATCACCAGAGGAGGTGGGCCCAGTGGGATGGGGTAGGTTATAGGAGGCTTAGCTGTTGTTGGTGTGTCTGAGATGGGGATTGTGGAGATGGGTGGCAGTAATTTTCTCTCAAATCTATAGTAAAACACATTCAGGTCATCTGCCAGTTGTTGATTTTCTTCAGCATGGGAAGGAGGTTTTCTGTAACCGGTGATATTTTTAAGAGTTTTCCACATGTTTGCTGGTTCATTTGTTCAGAACTGATTCCTTAGCTTTTCAGAGTAGCTTAAGATGACCAGACGTCCCGCTTTTGGTGGGACAGACACGCTTTTCAAGCGTGTGTCCTGCATCCCGCATTCTTTCCAAAAAGTCACGCTTTTTTGGAAAGAATGCCGAAACAGCGGGACATCTGGTCACCTTAATTTACGCATATGCTGGACGCGTTTTAAACCCAAATGCAAAGGCCGTGGCGGGTCATATGATTTTAGGCGCAGCTACTGGCAAGAGAAAGCAGGGCTTTTAATTTCACTTTTGGATTTGCAGGGAAGAGAGCAACGGGAAGGATGCGTTTCTCTTTCAGGCTCCGCAGTCGAGGATGGACCTGGGGTGGGGGCGGCAGGCGCGGCAGTGAAACATGTCAGCTGCAGAGAGCCTAAACCCGAGAGTCCCTCTGGCTCTCCTCTCAGCCTCAGCAGGGCGCGGAGAAGCGGGTTTTCGGAGTGCAGAAAAACTCTCGGAATGTCACCGCCGAGACGGTTCTCGACTGGCGGGGATCCCTCCCCCGCAACTTTCCTTCAACCCCAGCGGAGACGAGCTCATGGAGTTGCGGAACGGGCACTGCTTTGCCATCCGTTGGCCAGGCAGACAGTCTCTCTGGGTAATCGGGAAACCAAGGTGAGCCCGCGAGCCAGCAGCCCTCTCCGTTGCTTTCCGTTCTCGGGCAGGGAAAGGCGTGCAGGTCGGGGGAGACATTGGCCTTCTCGGTCCCCACCCTTGCAGGACTTTGGACCGGTTCATGGCGGGATCAGGCCCTGTCGGGAGGCGCTGCGCCCGGGCGGAGAAGAGTTTTTGCTTGATTTCCCTTGATGTTTGTGCTGCAAGGGAAAGGAGGGCACGGAAAGGCAGGGGGCATAAGTGGTCATCTTAGGGAAGGGTGCATTTTGATATCTCCCCCCCGAGGCTCCGCGACAGCCTTCGCTGCGGGCAACGGAGAGGAAAAGGGCAGCAGCTCCGATCGGGGCAGCCCTGCCGAGGGGAAGGGGGAAGAGACGGTCATTTTCTCCAGTACAGAGTTTGTTTTCCTTTTCTTTGACCAATCCGTTAGCGTTAGCCTATCGCCCCTCGTCAAATGACTTGAAAGGCTGTTAGAAGAGGCGGGGCTTTGCACAAGCAGTCCCTGTGCAAGGGAGCCGTTGCACGCTCAGATCGCCCTGTAGGTGCAAGGAAGAGTGGGCATAGCTGGCAGGTGGGTGGAAGGTTTATGGCTTCGAGGTGTGTGTGTGATTTGAATAACAGGAGTCTGTGCAACCCACACATCTGTGTGGAAGAAAAGCGGCGGGGGAAATGGGTAAGGCATGGAAGCGGTTGTGCAAACGGGGGGAGGTGGCCCACATTTGAGCTTCGAGCCGAGGCTTGTGCAACGCTCGTGCCTCCCCCTTCCCTCCATCGTGGGGCCAGGGTCCTTAATGGGTGGGGTGGTGGTGGGTGAATTGGGCTTGGCCAAAAAAAACCGGGTGCCCCGAGGGAGCACTCTTCTGGCTGGCCGCCTGAGATGGAGCCGAGCTGTTCTGGGCAAGGAAGAGCCTCCTGGCTTGCTTCACTGCCGGCTCCCGAAGGGGAGGCGGGAGGCGAGGAAAGGCCTCCCGCCTCCCCCCACCCACCCACCTGGACGCCGACATTTGCGTTTTTTTGCCCTCTGCGCATGCGCAGCGTTCTGCGCATGCGCAGAGGGCAAAACTCAAATGGCGGCGTCCAGGCGGGCCCGCACCCCGTCAATGGTGTCCCGCTTAAAAAAAACTGGTCACTTTAGAGTAGCTTCTTTTTGCTACTCTGATCTCCCTTGTTAATACGTTTCTGGCCTTATTTTACAGCATTCTATCACCTTTTCTATAGGCTTCCTCTTTGGAACCACGTAGCTGCTTAAGTTTAGCTGCTGAACCAAGATTTACTGTTACTGCATATTTGCAGGCTATACCAATGACTGCATCTCAAACAATCCATCTGTTAAACTACTGAAGTTTGCAGATGATACAACAGTTGTTGGTCTCATTCGAGACAACGATGAATCCGCATACAGACTAGTTGAACAACTAGCCTCGTGGTACGACTGGAACAATCTGGAACTGAACACACTCAAAACCGTAAAAATGGTGGTAGACTTTAGGAGAAACCCTCTTACAATACTAGACAACACAGTATCAACAGTAGAGACCTTCAAATTTCTAGGTTCTATCATATCTCAAGGCCTAAAATGGACACCTAACATCAAAAATGTCATCAAAAAAGCACAATAAAGAATGCTCTTTCTGTGCCAACTCCGGAAGTTCAAACTGCCCAAGGAGCTGCTGATACTGTTCTACAGAGGAATTATTGAATCTGTCATCTGCATCTCTATAACTGTCTGGTTTGGCTCTGCAATGAAACAAGACAGACACAGACTTCAGAGGACAATTATAACTGCAGAAAAAGGGCGTTGTTCTTACCTGAACGCCCCTTCTCGTAGGGCAGAGCTAGCCTCCAAGATTGGGATGATACAATCCATCAGCCAATCAGGACTGAGTCTGACTTTATAAAAACTGTCCTCCTGATGTGCACCCCCTCTTGAGACGAAGGACGAAGTCAGACCCAACGTGTCAATCCCAACCAAACTTTATTAAACTGCCAACTACAACGAACAACCACAGACCTCTCCAATAACCATAAGGGTGGGACTTGGAGGCTAGCTCCGCCCTACGAGAAGGGGCGTTCAGGTAAGAACAACGCCCTTTCTCCATAGTGGGCGGAGCTAGCCTCCAAGATTGGGACATGCCAAAGCAGTAATCGCATTGGGAGGGAATCAAGTCATCTCGTCAAGCTCCGTTGCCGGAACTACAGTATGCAACACACGACGCCCGAAGTCCGTGTCTCTGGCGGCATAAGCGTCGAGCTTGTAATGCCTGACAAACGGCACAGGCGAAGACCACGTCGTAGCCCGACACACTTCCTCAATCGAAGCGTTGGTAGCCCACGCCACCGTAGTGGCCACGCTATGCGTGGAATGCGCCATAATCCAGGCCGACATAGGAAGGTCCTGCTGCTCATAGGCACCAGCGATGACCGCGCGAATCCAACATCCGATGACCGCAGAAGAGGCCTTCCGCCCCATAGACGCCGGGTGAAAGCACACGAAGAGCGCCTCCGAGCGTCGAAAGGTTGATGTATGCGTGTTATATACCTCGACAGCCCGATGAACGTCCAAAGACCTGCCCAGCGACTCCAATGGCTGGGAATCTGGAAATGATGGAAGAATCAGTTCCTGAGCCCTATGGAAATATGTGTTGACCTTAGGGGAAAACCCAGGGTCCAATCTGAGCACGACCCTGTCTGGGTAAAAGACAAGGAGATCCGGGCGTACCGATAGAGCCGCCAGCTCGGATATACGGCGCGT
This sequence comes from Diadophis punctatus similis, assembly GCA_023053685.1. NCBI lineage: Eukaryota > Metazoa > Chordata > Lepidosauria > Squamata > Dipsadidae > Diadophis > Diadophis punctatus. The sequence goes on from JALIGW010000008.1 coordinate 21,021,759, forward strand.
CGACGTGATTGCTACTAGAAAGGCCACCTTAAGGGTGAGCATTCGTAGCAGTACCGTGGACAATGGCTCATACGGCGCCGCGGCGAGGGACTGCAGGACTGTTGGTAAGTCCCAAGTCGGGTAGTGGTGAACTACTGGCTGTGAAATGTTGGATGCTGCCTTAAGGAAGCGCCGGATCAGAGGGTGTGCGCCAAGTTGCTCAGCCCCAGAACACGACAGCACGGTAGAAAGCGCCACCATCCGGCGTCGCAAAGTGTTGGGAGCCAAACCTCTGTCCAGGCCGGCTTGCTAGAACTGCAATATGTTCACAATGGATAGGTCGACGGGACAAACGTCAGCCAATGAACACCACCCGCAAAAGGTTTTCCAAATGGAAGCGTAGATGTGCGTGGTGGAGGCCCTGCGAGAGGACAGCAGTGTCTGTATTATGTTCTCCGGGACCCCTCGGTGCCGCAGGGTGCGCCGCTCAAGTGCCAGGCGGTCAGTTGGTACCATCTCGGGTCCGGATGGAGGACTGACCCCTGGGAGAGCGACGACTCTGTCGGCGGGATCCGCCAGGGCGGGCTGACCGACAACGATCGAAGGTCCGCAAACCACGGTCGCCTCGGCCAGTGGGGCGCCAAGAGAATCACCTCCGCTTCCTCCTCCAGCAGCTTGCGAATTACGCGAGGTATCAAGGGCAGAGGTGGGAAGGCATAGAGGAGGCCCCTGGGCCAAGGACAGCGAAGTGCATCCACGCCTTCCGTCCCGTAAGACCGGTAACGGGAAAAGAAATGAGGGAGTTTCGCATTCTGATGGGTCGCGAAGAGGTCGAGGATTGGGCGGCCGAAGCGATCCATGAGCTCCCAAAACAGCTCCCGGCTGAGGCTCCATTCCGCCGGATCCACCTCGTGGCGGCTTAGCCAGTCCGCTGTGTGGTTCGACACCCCCGAGATGTGCTCCGCTCGAACGGACCACAGGTGCCATTCTGCCCAGAGGCCTAATGCTTTGGCCTCCACCATGAGGTGACAGGAAACCGTGCCCCCCTGCCGGTTGACATGGGCCTTCGCTGTGATGTTGTCGGTCATTATAAGCATGTCCTGACCCACCACTAAGTGATGGAATCGTTGTAGGGCGAGGAAGATTGCCTTCAACTCCAGGTGATTGATGGAGAGTGACGCTTCTGTCTGCGACCAAGCGCCCTGGGTCACGTGCGACCGTGTGTGCGCCCCCCATCCCTGGAGGCTGGCATCGGTAGTCACCACCACTCGCGAAGATTCTATGAAGGGACCGCCCTCGGAGATCGCCGGGGAACTCCACCACTGGAGGGATTGACGGACGGTTTCCGGAAGACTGACCTTGATCGGAGAGTTGCTCTTGTGCGCACGCTGAAAAGGCAACATAAACCATTGTAGGTCTCTGGAATGCAGCTGTGCCCAAGGTGTGATGTGTATTGCGGACACCATCTTTCCCAGGAGGGAGGACAGGAGGTTCAACGGCACCCGGCGGTGGTCCAGGACCTGTTGAACGATGGCAACCAGGCCGTCCTGGCGCTCCTGAGAAAGATACACCTTACACTCCCGAGAGTCAATGACCGCCCCCAGATGAGTGATTCTCGTTGAAGGGCACAACTGGCTCTTCTCAAAGTTGACCGAGAAGCCGTGATCTCTCAGGGCCTCTAGGGTAACCTGGAGATCCGCGACAGCCTGTTGGTGCGAGGACGACTGGACAAAGATATCGTCCAAATAGCATTGTATTCGAATTGGGTGAGACCGAAGGTCGGCCGCGAGAGCCGCCAGGATCTTGGTGAAGACCCGTGGGGCGGACGACAGCCCGAATGGAAGGGCGGTGTACTGGTAGTGGTCATTCTGGTAACAAAAGCGTAGAAATTGTTGGTGTGCGGGACGGATAGGGACGTGGAGATACGCCTCAGTGAGGTCGATAGACGCCATGAAGTCCCCCTCCCTTATCCCGGCAAGAATGGACTGCAACGTGTGCATTTTGAATTCCTTATATTTCTTATATTTATGTTTATTAAGACGCTTAAGGTTTAGGACAGCTCTCCACCCTCCTGAGGACTTTTCCACGAGGAACAATATGGAATAGAAGCCCTGACCCCACTGGTCCTCCGGCACCCGCTTGATGGCATCAATGTCTAGAAGGTGCTGGATGGTGGTCGACATGAGTGACCGTTGCCGGGGATTAGAGGACTGGGGGCACCTCAGAAAGAATCCCGGGGGGGTGGAGATGAAATCCAGGGCGAGACCAGATGTTACGGTCTCGCGAACCCAAGCATCGGTGGTAGTGTCCTCCCATCGCCTGGCAAAAAGGCGCAGGCGACCCCCAATGGGAGGACCGGGTTCATCTACTTGTAGCGGCAGTAGGGGCGACCACCTGCCCCCCGAAAAGGCCGCTTGTTGTTATCTTTGCGTCTGTCGCACCCCTGGTTCTGCCTCCCGCCGTACTGGTTTTTGCCCTGGTTATAGGGAGGAGCCCGATAGGGACGTCGGGGAAAGGATGGAGTGGTAGTAGCCGTGGAGGTGGATGCCTTGTTCTGCCCTTTGCGAGTGCAATTGGGCAGGATTTTCCTCTTATCCTTGGATTCCACCAAGTATGGTTCCAAGGCGTCCCCGAATAAAGACTGACCCTTAATCGGTGCAATGGCGAGGCACCACTTGTGGCGTGTGTCGGCCGGCCAACTCTGCAGCCAGTGCATACGGTGGGCCACGACCGTGGACCCCATTGCCCTGGCCGCAAAACGGGTCGCCTGAAGAGTGGCGTCTGACGTAAATTGAGTGGCCGCCATGAGCTTGTTAATATCCTGCCTGGCCCGGACATCAGTCGATGATAGGTGTTCCTGGAGCAGGTTGAGCCAGCAGATAGATGTGCGGCAAAAAAATGAAGCCGTTGACGAGGCTTTGAGTGCCCAGGCCGCTGCCTGGTGTGCCCGCTGGAGGGCTTGCTCCATTCGTCGATCCTCCGGGCGGAGGAGCTCCTCTGAATCCCCGGGCATCTGGGCTGTGGTGTACAAGGCCTTGATGGGAGGGTCTATAGGAGGTACGGGTAGATGTTGGGCCAGCGCTTGTGCCACATTGAAGTACCTCTTATCTAGGGTTGACGGCAGGGCTCCGCCCTGAGGTGACTGCCACTGTTTGAGGACCGAGTCCACGAACAGCTTCGGAACGGGGATCACCTCTGCTTGCGAGGTAGTCTCCTCAAACAGGGGATCCACCTCCTCGTCCTCCAGCTGTTTCAGATCCGCAATTTTGGCCGCAGCCTTGGCCTTGTGGAGCAAGGACTTAAACAATCCCGGATTGAAGAGCCCTGTAGTGGCGGGGGCTTCAGGAGCGGCATCCTCATCCAAGGATAAATCCAGCTCAGGCCCTTGGTCCTCCTTGTCCAAGGCCACGGCGGGGGACCCCAACGGTGAGATGTCCTCCGTCTTTGTGACCAGCCGGTTAAGGGGAGTTTGCTGGCTGCTCCCCGGCGTGGAGGTAGACGGTCTGGCCCTCTTCAGGCCAGCTGCGATGCCTCTCTCAATGGCAGCCTCGATCATGGCCTGAACCTCCGGGCTATTGAATTGTGCAGCTGCTGACGGGGCCGGCCTGGCCGGGGTAGAATCACTCCTAGGCCCAGGGTCCTCCCAGATGTCCCCCTCGCCCAGCCGCAGGTTCGGGTTATCTAATGAGAGTGCCCCCGACGATTGTCTGGAACGAGCTTGGGGGGGAGGAGCCTCAGTCTCCTTAGACGGGCGAGACCCAGCAGCAGGTGTGGGTGGTAGGGGCCGCTGTGGGGGCCCAGATTTGGCCAAGGTTGCGGCCCGTTGACGCTCCTCTGAGCCCCTGGAGCGATTTGAGCCCCGGGACCGCTCTGTTGAAGCCCTGACAGGCGAGCGGTCCCTGCGGTTTGGAGAGGAGGTGCTGGAAGACTTACTCCATCCCTCCTTGTCTGAGCCATCCTTGGTGGACTTCGAACGGCTCTTACCCGATTTGGCCTGCTTATCTGCCATCAGGAAGCTTTATTTGGCAGTGGGACGCAGGACCAAAGAGAACGGGGCCGAAAGTGGTGTGAGGTCGCTCAGCTGGCGAGCGGAGAGCCGCGGTGTCCAATTGAGGGAATTCCCTCGAGCGCGGCTGTGCGAGCTGGCTGGGGCCCTGGGGAAGCCTCTCGAGGCTGACGTTGAGCTCAGCTGTAGCGCGGGGCGGCCGCGGGGCTTAAGGGGGCAATCCTCTGGAATGCAGCTGTGCAATGCGGCCGTATGCTGAAGGCCTTCCCCCGGCGTCGACGGCTCACTCAGCTGGTGTTCGGAGCGACGTCAGATCCCGGAAAACCCCTACGAGTGCGGCTGCGCAAGTCGGCTGAAGGCACCAGGGACTTCCCCCGATGCTGACGTCTCTGGTTATATCGCTGCCAACTGCAGCCGGGTGGGGCTTCCTGGGCACGCCTGCGCAGATCAGAGCAGGCTCAGGCGGCGTCGGGGAAACACGGAGCTCCGAAACCGACCGTTAATTACAAGATGGCCGCTGGCGCCAATTCCTCGTCGGAGGAGTTCCCTCCTGACAGGCCCGTGCCCTGGTCAGCCAAAACGCCGTCAGTTAAGCCAGTAGGTAAGACGGCCCGCGCGGTTCCTCTCGATCCTCCTAGCCACCCTGACAGTCAGGCAATAGAACGAAAAAGCCCCAGCCGCTCAAGCGCGAAGCTTCTGCGGAACGTTGACACCGGAAGGGCTCTTTCGAGGCGGCAAGTGACACAGGCCACCCAGGTATCCAGTCACCCAAGCGCTAGGCTTCTGTGACTCTTCTCGGGCAGATGATGAATACCAGGCCGCACAGGAACCGTTGGATGACCAGCCACCAAGGGTGGCTATTTGGCCCAGGTAGGCCGGAGCCTAACCTCAAGTTTCCTCCCCCCGCACAGAGATGGTAACCTGTCGATGGCAATAGGGGGGAAATTCACACTCACGCTGAAACTGATCCGAAAATCAATATCCAATATCCAATAATCACTATAGGTAGAACTTCAAGGTTGGGAGACACAATCCTTTAGCCTAGGACTGAGTCGAAAGAGGGGTGCACATCAGGAGGACAGTTTTTATAAAGTCAGACTCAGTCCTGATTGGCTGATGGATTGTATCATCCCAATCTTGGAGGCTAGCTCCGCCCACTATGGAGAAAACAATTACTACCAATCTGCCTTCCACTGAGGACTTGTATACTGCATGAGTCAAAAAGAGGGCTGTGAAAATATTTACAGACCCCCTCGCATCCTTGACATAAATTGTTTCAACTCCTACTCTCAAAACGATGCTATAGACAGAGCACTGCACACCAGAACTAGATACAATAACAGTTTTTTCCCAAACGCCATCACTCTGCTAAACAAATAATTCCCTCAACACTGTCAAACTGTTCACTAAGTCTGCATTACTATTACTATTAATCTTCTCATCATTCCTATCACCCATCTCCTCCTACTTATGACTGTATGACTGTAACTTGTTGCTGGTATCCTTACAATTTATATTTATTTTTTCCTAGTATGATTTGATTGCTTATTTGTACCCTATGACTATCATTAAGTGTTGTACCTTATGATTATTGACGAATGTATCTTTTCCTTTTATGTACACTGAAAGCATATGCACCAAAGACAAATTCCTTGTGTGTCCAATCACTTGGTCAATAAAGAATTCTAATATAATATAATATAATATAATGTGCTAAGATTGTTGTTTTCATTGATAACATATGGCAGGTTTGTGTAAAAAAAATTGGGTTTATTAAGTATGTTCAGAGTATTCAAAGAATTTAAGAATATAAAGCATTTGAGATCAGGAGGTAATTAATGTTACATTGTGGGTTTTGGGAGAGTGGGGATAGTCTAATGTTAATTTTGAAAAATTAATAGAGTTTTTGTCATATATCCATTACAAGTATACAGCTAGTGACACCATATGTTTTTATAACACTGAGTCTCACATTAGTTTTATAATTGCAAAACTAAATTCTGTATCGTAGATTTGAATATAGATATGGAAATTTAAACTACAAAATGATCTTTTCATTCTGAATAAAACTCATGCCAACATAGTGCCAATTTCTCATTTCCTAAATACCTCCCATAGTGATTTTATGGTCCCAAGGCCAGGTTATAGATTTTGCTTCATACTAGTTTTGTTTTGTTAGCATCTAGGTTGGGATGATAAAAGATTGGGAATGACAAAACAGTGATGGTTGCTCAGGTACTTTAAGTTGCTGGGGTGGAAATTGAGATAGATGCCATCTGTCAAGGTGTTTTGGCTTGGCTAAGTGGTTACATCACCATTATGTATTACAACAAAAATGTCTGTAGCAAACAAACCAACAAACAGATCAGAAATAAAACAATGCATCTACATGTGTTAAAACTCTGTTTACTGAATAAACTGTTTTAATGGGAGAATTAAAAGTTCACAGTAAAGATTTCTCCTGTCCAGTCATGTCCAACTCTAGGGCTCAGTGCTCATCTCTGTTTCTTATCTGAGGAGCCAGCATTGTGGGAAGACACTTTTGTAGTCATGTGGCCAGCATAACTATATGCCAAGGCACACAGAACACTGTTACTTTCCCACCAAAGTGGTACCTACCTATTTATCTACTCGCATGTGCCTGCTTTAGTATTGCTAGGTGGGCAGGAGCCGGGGCAAGAAACAGGAGCTCATCCTGTTGCACAGTGGTCAGGGCTTGAAACTGCACTGTCAGCTTTCCAGCTGACAAGGTCAGCGTATTTAAATGCTGAGCCATCCAGCCCCCAATGTGAGAATTAGAAAATGATAAATTAACTTTATTGTCTTAACATTGATTGTTATAACTTTTCTTCAATTTATGGCTATAGGTCCAAGGTATGGCAAGGGTCTATCATAGCATAGCCACTTCCCTCTTTTTGAAAGTTAACTAAATCCTAGTTCTCATAGAAATAATAAATCTGTGTCTAGGTTAAAATGGTTCTTGTTTTTGGAGGAATTCACATGACTGAATGCCCTGTCACTGAACAATAACAACTTTTGAGTCATATAATCCAGATATTGAAATCTTTCCACGACATTTATGGAGATTTGATACCAACTCACTGAGCACCCACATGGAGTGACAAATCCAACATAGGTTAACTGTTCTATTGAAAAGTAGGTCTAAGAATGAGGAACCTAAGAAAAGAAAGGCAGGGATTCTTCTAATCTTGAAATACAATGTGTCCCTTGGATTTCTCTCCCCTCTCTTGGCTTGATGTACAGGTAATCCTCGACTTACAATTCATTTAGTGACTGTTCAAAGTTAGAATGTAACTCAAACAAGTGACTTATGACCATTTTCACATTTATGACCATTGCATATCATGGCCATGTGATCAAAATTCAGACATGGCAATTGGGTTGCAGTGTCCTGGGGTCAAGTCAGTGATCTCCTTTTGTGACCTTCTTATAAATAAACCAGGTTTACTTAACAACTGTGTTATTAACTCAACAACTGCAGTGATTCATTTAACAAATATGGCAAGAAAGGTTGTAAAATGGGGCAAATTCACTTAATAAATGTTTCATTTAGCAACAGAAATGTTGGGCTCAATTATGGTCGTAAGTTGAGGACTACCTGTATTTACTTAACCATCAAACCCAGCTGTGGTTCAGATACATTGCTCACTTTTTTCTTTTTTTTTTCTTTTTTTTCTTCATTAAACATCCTAATATTTTAATGCAGATCTACACCTGTTTCTAAAACATTGTTATTTTTTGTTTATGCACAATAAATCATATATTTACAAAGTCTCATATCTTCATTTTCATTTTCATCTCACATTGTCACACAGTCTTTCCTCTTTTTCTTAGTCCAGTTGTACCATTTAGTCCATGTTTCGTAGTATTCTGAGTTACATTGTCCTCTAAGTTGAATAGTCAGCATGTCCATTTCAGCACATCTATATATTTTATCCATTAGTACATTTTCCGGTGGGGTTTGATTATTTTTCCAATATTGTGCGTATGCTATTCTCGCCGCAGTTATAATATGTAAGATTAAGTATTGTACATTTTTTGGATGTTGTTTTCTCATTATCCCCAACAAGAAGAATTCTGGAGTGTATTCCATTGTTCTTTCTGTAATTTCTTGCAGCCAAGTATGCACTTTTTTCCAGTAACCCTTTACTTCGGGACACAACCACCACGCATGAAAGTAGGTACCTACATCTTTTTTGCATTTCCAGCAAGCCGAATTCATTTTTGGGTATATTTTAGCCAATCTCGATGGAGCTAAATGCCATCTATAAAACATTTTATAATAGTTCTCTTTATATGCTGTTGATTTTGTTATTTTACAATTTATATTCCATGTTCTCCCAATCAGCCAAGTGTATGCTGTGACCTACATTTTTTGCCCATGATATCATGGGATCTTTAACAATTTCTTCCATTTTATCAAATTCCAGCAAATATTTATATAGTTTTGATATTATTTTTTTATCCGGGCCAATCAAAATTTTATCTAATTTTTGCACTTCGATATCTATGCCCATACCCTCAATATCTTTTTTATATCTAGATTTTAGTTGTAAATAGGACCACCAATCAATATTTATATTTTGGTCAGCCAATTGTTCTCTACTTTTTAATTTCCCTGTCGAATCTAATATTTTATTAGATATTATATTTATTAAAATATAATCTATATTTTACTGCTTTGGTTATATCAAATAAATTTGGATAGGCCATGGCTTCTATAGTTGAGAGCCATTTGGGAATTTTCATATAATTCTTTTTAATTTTGTGCCACGTTTTTAGCAAAGATTTTCTAATTAGATGTTGGTTGAAATTGAGTTGTGGCTTGTGTTAATGTATTAGCAGAGTATTCCTTGTGTTACCAAGGTTGTGCATACAGAAACGTTTAGATTGAGATCAGTTGTGAATAAGTATTCAGCCACACACAGATACACTAACATGAGTTAAAAGTTTACTTTAAGAAATAGCATGTTCCTATAAACAGTCCAAAGTCATATACTTAATAGTCATAATAACAATCCAAGTATTATCAAGTACAAATACATTTTAGCTATAATACATAACTACAACACAGAGAGAAAATGCAGAGCATACATACTCTAGGCCTTGCTCTAATAAGTAGCAGAGAACACACACTCTGAGTAGCAGAGACTACACTAAGTAGCAGAGACCAAAGACAAAGAGAGAGGGACTCCCAGAGAAATAAGCTGTGAACTCTAGCTCCCTCTTGTGGCAGTCTGCAACACCTCAGCTTAACAGACATATCTGTTAAAGGCTAAACATATATTGTTCTATCCAATATTAGTTATGGTCAGAGACCTAACAGCTTAGTTCCATCTCTCCATATATAGGCATGCCATCCCATTTGAAGATCGTGGCCCTCTAATATTAATCTTCGTTTGTTAGTTAAATTTATCCATTCCTTTATCCACGTCAGGGATGCTACCTTATAATAAAATTTCCAGTCGGGAAGTCCGAGGCCACCTCTGCTCTTGTTATCCTGTAAGTTCGTTAGTTTAATTCTTGGCTTTTTATTTTGCCATATAAATTTAGATATGATTTTATTCAAATTGGTGAAGAATTTCATCTCTAATTCAATCGGAACCATTTGAAATAGATATAAGAATTTTGACAATATACTCATTTTAATCGCGGCTATGCGCCCTAATAATGATAACTGTAATTTCTTCCATTTTTCTAGTTCTAATCTCATTTGGTTTACTAATTTGTCATAATTATCCTTTTTAATGGATGAAGATCTATTTATTAATATTATCCCTAAAAATCAGGGGTGAAATGTGAAATTTTTTCCTACCGGTTCTGTGGGCGTGGCTTATTTTGTGGGTGTGGCTTGGAGGTCAGGTGGGTGTGGCTTCAGGTGGCATGATCATGTGGTCATGTGACTGGGTGGGCATGGCCAGGTTGTCATGTGACTGGGTGGGTGCGGCCAATTTAGCAGTCCATTTTGCCAGGGAGCAGGGGGTTGGACTAGATGACTTCTGAGGTCCCTTCCAGCCTTTGCTGTGTTGTTTCAAAGCATCCTCTGAAGCTGCGTCTAGTGCCAGCCAGGTTTGTGGACCTCCCTCCCTCCCTCCTTCCCTCTCTTTCTTTCTTTCTTTCTTTCTTTCTTTCTTTCTTTCTTTCTTTCTTTCTTGGGAAGCAACCCCCCCAAATAAAATATTACTCATAATAAAAGGCTCACAGAAAAACAAGGAAAAATCAAGCTGCTAACAAAGAAGCTCATTCCACATTCCTGCCCGATAGAGATAATGAGATAATGACCCTATAGAAAGTGGAAGCCTGACTTTTGGCTCCATTCACACTAGCAAGCAAACAGATCCTTAGAAAACCCATTCAAGACAGGATATTTTGAAATTTCCCAATGGCAAGATTTGGCAGCTAACAAAACACAGTAGTAGAATCAGAATAAGCAGCCCCACACTCAAGACCGGACACAGGACGAAAGTCATTTAGCCACAATGGGAATCACCCAACTCCTTTTAGAAACACAAAGCCCATATTGCACAAACCCCAAAACTTCAAAAACATAGAACCATACAAGAATCCTTCCTTTTATCCACTGCTGAATGTCACTTCACTTCTGCAATTAAAAACCTCCTTCCAAGCAGCTTCTGAAGGCTTTTCAATTTAAAGCAGGAGTCTCCAAAGTTTGCAACATTAAGACTTGTGGACTTCAACTCCCAGAATTCCTCAGCCAGTCATGTGGCTAAGTTGGAGACTCCTGGTTTAAAGCGACAGCATTTTCTTCTTCTTCTTTGCCAAGCGATCTCCCGGCTGGAAAGTGAGTCCTGATTTTTTCCTTCTAACACCTCTCTCTTTCTTTCTCTTTCTTTCCCACTTCCCTTCCCTTCCTCCCTCCCCCCTCCCCCCTCTCTTTCTTTCTTTCAGGGGAACCGGCAGGGAAAAAAGGCTTTAAAAAGTTTTTTTAAAAAACCAGGAAGTGAGGATGTCTGGGCGGGTGGGCGGAGCCTCGCATTACCATCATGGTTCTCCGAACCAGCCGCTGCAACCCCTACCTACTCGCCTGAACCGGGCCGAACCGGGAGGATTTCACCCCTGCTAAATGTTTAATTGTTTTGGTTGTTTGCAGACCTAATTTTCCTTCCAATTCTTCTTTTTGTTTTGTTGTCATGTTTTTTGTTAATAATTTAGTTTTTTGTTTGTTAATTTTCAATCCTGCTGACTTTCCAAATTCCTCAATCTCTTTAATCAATTTTTGTCCTGTTTCAATTGGTTCTTCTATGAAGAATACCAGATCTTCGGCGAATGCCTGTAATTTATATTCCTGATTTCTAATTTTTGTTCCCTTCATTTCCTGATTATTTCAAATTTTATTCAGTAATGTTTCCAATGTTAAAATAAAGAGCAGAGGTGACATCAGACATCCCTGACGTACTCCTTTAGAAATCTGAAATGATTATGTCATGTCCCCATTTATAATAATCTTGGCTGACTGGGAGGAATAGATTGTTTCTATAATCTTCTAAAATTTATCACCAAATTTCATTTCTTTGATCAAACCTATCATATATTGCCAATTTACGTTGTCGAACACTTTTTGCGCATCCAGAAAAGCTAGGGCTATCTGCTTTTCTGGATGCGCCTCATAATATTCCAATATATCTAAAACAATTATTGTATTATTTTTTATCTGCCGCATTGGTAAAAATCCATTTTGATCCGAATAAATAATTTTATTTAGTTTTTTTTTAGTTCTTTCTGCCATAATTGTCATTAAAATTTTGTAATCTGTGTTCAACAACAAAATTGGCCTATAGTTTTGTATATGATTTTTCTCGGTACCTTCCTTCATAATCATGGTGATATATGTCTCCCTCCACGTGTTTGGTATCCTAGCTCCTGTTAATGCATCATTATATAGTTCTAATAAAATATCCTCTAGTACAATACTCAATTTTTTTGTAATATTCCTCTGGAAAACCATCCGGTCCTGGTGTTTTATTATTGTTTTGTTTTTTAATTGCATTTTGAATTTCTTGTGTTGTAATATCCCTGTTTAGCATTTCCTTGTCTATTTCCTCTATTTGTGGCATATTAATTTCCTTTAAATATTCTGTTATTTTATTTAATTCCACTGAGTCCTATCTATATAAATCTCTATAATATTATGTGGCGATTTCTTTTATTTTTTCATCTGAATGTTGTATTTCCCCATTTGTATCTATCAGTTGATGTATAATTCTATTGCTTTTTTTCCTTTTTAATTTTATAAGACAGCCATCTACCGGGTTTATTTACTGTTTCAAAAAATGTTTGTTTTATAAGCCTAATGTCCTTCAAATATTCCTGTTGTTCAATTAAGTTCAGTTTATGTCTAGTTTCCATTAATAATTTATGTGTGTTGTCTTCCTTTGGCTCTTTTTGGAGCCTATTTTCTAACTGTTTAATATCCTTTATTTTTTCATTGTATTCCTGCCATTTTTCTTTATTTTTCTTTGCCATATAGGCAATTGTAATTCCCCTTATATATGCTTTTAATGTGTCCCATAAGTTTTGTATGGTAGTAGGCTGTTTCTTATTCTCTCTCATAAATAGTTTTATTTCTTTGGTAATTTTTTGTATATATTCATCTTCTTGTAGTATTTTTGTATTCAGAGTCCATCTCCTTATTCCTTTCTTTTTCCATTTCCATGTTACGATTATTTATTTATTTATTTATTTATTTATTTATTTATTTATTTATTTATTTATTTTATTCCTTCTTATAAGCCGCCCAACTCCCGGGGGACTCAGGGCGGCGTACAACATGTAAGAGGAACAATCAATAGAAAAAAACATAATAATACTGATTTAAAAACAATTATAAAAATTTAAAACAGCTTATCATCATTCATACGTGGACATAATTGATCTTATTTTAGTCCGCCTGCTTGAAAAGCCATGTTTTCACGGCTTTGTGGAAGGCCAGCAGGGTGGGGATAGTTCGGATCTCTGGTGGTAGTTGGTTCCAAAGAGAGGGAGCTCCCACAGAGAAAGCTCTCCCCTGCGGTCCCGCCAACCGGCATTGCTTGGTTGATGGGACCTGGAGGAGACCAACTCTGTGGGACTTAACCGGTCGTAGGGAGGTATGTGGCAGGATGCGGTCCCGCAAGTAGCCTGGTCCTGAGCCATGTAGGGCTTTAAAGGTCATAACCAACACCTTAAATTGCAACCAGAGACTAATGGCAGCCAATGCAGCTGGCGGAAAAGAGGTGTCACGTGGGTGTATCTTGATACACCCACCACGGCTCGCGCAGCTGCATTTTGCACCAATTGCAGTCTCCGGATACTCTTCAAGGGTAGCCCCATGTAAAGCACATTACAGTAATCCAGCTGGGAGGTGATGAGGGCATGAGTGACTGTGAGCAGAGCCTCCCTCTCCAAGTAGGGCCGCAATTGGTGCACTAGGTGAACTTGTGCAAAGGTCCCCCTAGCCACAGCTGTAAGATGTTGATCCAATTTAAGCTGTGGATCAAGGAGGACACCCAAATTGCGGACACGTTCCGAGGGAGTTAATTTCTCAACCCCAAGAACCAAGGAGGGACGATCGACGTAGTCCTTGGGGGGCAATATCCACAGCCACTTGGTCTTGTCAGGGTTGAGTTTGAGCCTGTTCCTACCCATCCAGACCCTAACATCATCCAGGAACCAGCACATCACATCCACTGCTTCCCTGAACTGAGACGGGGTGGAGATGTATAACTGGGTGTCATCAGCATATTACTGGAACAACACCCATGTCAGCGGATGATCTCACCCAGCGGTTTCATGTAGATGTAAAACAGGATGGGTGGGAGCCCTGAACCCTGAGGTACCCCGCAAATCAGGGGCCTAGGAGTCGATCTCTGTCCTCCTGCCAACACCGACTACATCCTATCGGAGAGGTAGGAGGAGAACCACCGCAATACGGTGCCGCTCACTCCCACCTTGCCGAGACGACACAGAAGGATACCATGGTCAATGGTATCATAAGCCGCTGAGAGGTCAAGAAGCACCAAGATGGAGAAATGACCTCTATCCCAGGCTCGCCAGAGGTCATCCATTAGGGTGACCAAAGCAGTCTCCGTGCTGTAACCGGGCCTGAAACCCGATTGAAAGGGATCCAGATAATCAGTTGTGGTGCCCACATACGGGTACTGAATGTAAAATAGTAAGTTGTTGTATAAACTTAAAATGTGGTTAAAAGGAATTGTTTAAACAAGTAAGTATGGAGCCAAACAGCTTTTAAATGTATGGTAAGTAGAAAGGGGGAGGTGTTTATCCCAGTGCTCCAGAAGGGAGGGGGGATAGATTACATCACAAGAGACAGCCAATCGGATCATAGATAGCAGGGCCAGGAACTATAAAAGGCCTAGTTGAGAGAGCTATGGAGCTCTCTGTTTGTGGTAACTTCCAAGAGGGAAGGTTTAGTAAGAAGAGCTGAGAAGAGCTCTGTTGTGTGGTAACTTCCAAAAAGGGAAGGTTAAGTAAGAAGAGCTGAGGAGAGCTCTCAGTCTGTGTGTGTAACTTCCAGGAGGGAAGGTTTAGTAAGAAGAGCTGTGAAGAGCTCTGTTTTGTGGTAACGTCCAAAGAGGGGAGGTTCATAGTGAATCTCTGCCTGAGTTTAACTGTCCAAGAGGGAAGTTGACAGGAGAGAAGATAGGCCCTAGGCAGTTCTGTGGGAAGCAGGTGCCAGGGTCAGGGAACTTTATTGACAGATATATTGTGTTATTTGTAGATAGAGATAAACGGTGAAACGTGCTCTTATCTATAGGCCTAGAAACAAAAAAGAATTGGATTTGCTTAGATTTAGTCAGGAAAGCAACGAGAGTCTCTGAGGGGAAGAAGAGAAAAGAAAGAATTAAATAGCTGGTTGTGGCTGTAACAAATTCACTTGACAATTACTGAGAAGTTGTATTTAAATAAACTGTTTTCTTGTTAGTTCAAGAAGCGAGTCAACGTCTGTCTATTTCTCACATAAAGCGAATCTTAAACAATCCTGCAGAGCATAGAGATATGGTAAAAGTAAAATCAAGCCTCTAAAGAGAGAGAGAAGTGAAACAGAGGGTGCGACCCTTGGTCAGGGAGATATTAAAAAAAAGAAAATCAAACACAAATCGCTACCAAAACATATAAAACAATAAACCTGACTGGAAGGGGATAGGTGGACCCTCGCATCAGTATCATCCAATAACAGCAGGAGCTGGAGTGCCACCACTTTCTCTACAACCTTACCCACAAAGGGTAGGTTGGAGACTGGACGAAAGTTTTTTAAATCCGCCGGGTCCAGGGAAGGCTTCTTGAGGAGGGGCCTCACCACCGAAACTTTTAAGGGCTGCGGGATGGATCCCTCTCTCAAAGAAGCGTTGACCAACGCCTGGAGCCAGCCGCGTGAGACCTCCCTGCTGGCCGAAACCAGCCAGGAGGGGCACAGGTCCAACAAACAAGTGGAGGAGCTCATCGCTCTTATGGCCTTGTCTACATTGTCTACATTGGTAAGAGCCGAGGTGGCGCAGTGGTTAAAATGCAGCACTGCAGTTCAGCAGTTCAGCTGTTCAAATCTCACCGGCTCAAGGTTGACTCAGCCTTCCATCCTTCCGAGGTCGGTAAAAGGAGGACCCAGATTGTTGGGGGCAATATGCTGAACTCTGTAAACTGCTTAGAGAGGGCTGTAAAGCACTATGAAGTGGTATATAAGTCTAAGTGCTATTGCTAAGTGCTACATCATCAGGAGTCACTGGTTCAAACTCGTTCCATATAACAGGACTAGGATCTGGACCTGTCACCTCGGCCTGTACTGCCCAATCAGAGTCCAGATCTGACCGGATCTGAATGACTTTATCTGCCAGAAACTGAATAAATATTAAGGGATTATGGTCTGCCCATATATTTGGGGCTATCTCCACTGATGCTATGTTCTTACACATTTTTTAATTTATCCAGACCATATCTATTCTTGAAAAGGATTGATGTGGTATTGAGTAAAATGTATATTGTTTGTCTTTAGGGTGTAATAATCGCCATGTATTTGTCAAATTTAGCTCCTCTATCATATCATTAAATGTAGTTGGTAATGTATTTTTATTAATTTTCTTATTTTTCCCTGTTATATAATCTTTTTTTAATCAATTATACCGTTGAAATCCCCTATTAGGCATATATTTTTATATTTAATTGTCATTAACTTCTCATGTATCTGTTGATAAAAAAATTGTTTTTGATTGGGTGCGTATATGTTCACTAACAATATTTTTTCTCCTCCTATTTCAATTTCTACCATTATGTATCTTCCTTTGGGATCTGCTTTTATTTCTTTAGATTCAATTTCTTTTTGTACGTATATTACTACTCCTTTCTTTTTTTCTTCTCCCAATAATGCATATAATTTTCCTAATTTTGAATATTCCAAATATTTTTATGCACTTGTTTGATATGAACCTCTTGTAAACACATTACTTCCGCTTTTTGTTTAACTAGTTTTGAAAATACTTTCCTTCTTTTTTGTGCATTATTTAATCCTTTAATGCTTAATGATATAAGTTTGGTTTTCTTTAACGTTTCCTGTTTTATTTATAAAGTCTTTTTCTGACTATTTACTTTTTTGCTTCTGCTGCTGTTCGTGTCCTTGTTTTGATTCTCTCTACTTTTTGATTTAAGTCTTCAGTCTCTTCAATTCCCCCACTCTTTCCCTCTTCTTCAGTCTCATGTTTTTCTTCTCCACTTGCCCCATCCACTTTTCCTTCACTTTCCATCCCTTTCCCCGTACCAGCAAGTTGTTCATATACCTCTTGTGTTCTTTCTATGGTATCCACTTTTACTTTTCGTCCTTCTAAGGTTATTATCATCCCCTCCAGGATGAGCCATTTAAATGTAATATTCTTTTTATTTAACAATGTTGCCAGTGACCTATAGTCCCTTCTACGTTCCCTAACCCTTCTTGGGACTTGTTTCAAGATGTTTATTTCTCTCTCTATTTCTCTATTTCTCTTTGTATGTTAATGTCCCCCCTCACGTGGCTAAATAAACGTTATCTCTTGTTTTCCTTCTGGCAAACCTTATATGTATTTCTCTCGGCAGGCAGTGGCGTCTAGCGTAATTAGTTTGTATCCTGTACGCTTCGTCTATTTCATTTATGGTATCATTTTTATTTTGTTGTAGAATTTCTGCTACTACCCCTGCCATCACATCTCCCAGGTCTTCCTCCTTACTCTATGGAATATTTTCTATTCTTAAAAAGTAAGATGATCTATCCATTTCGAGATGGATCAGTGAGGTCTCTAGTTCTCTATTTATTTCTGTCACTCTCTGGTCTACCTTCTCAATTTTATTTTCGTTTTGTTCCGTTTTTTTCCACACCACTGATACGTTGTTCATTTTTTTGTATCACCTCCTGTATCATCTCCATTCTAGTATCTAATCTTGAAATATCTGATTTTAGCTCTGTATGGTTTTGCATAATCAATTCTTGTAGTTTAAGCATTGTTTCCTGAACCACATTTAATGTGCTGTTCATATTCTGCATAAGAGATGTGCCCCCTTTCTCTGCTGGTAGCATGTCATCTATCTGCCTTTGGGTGACTGGTGATGCTGCACTTGCAACTCCAGCCAGTGCTGGTCTGTTTCCCCCCTTCATGGGCATATTTGTTGTATTACTTGTCATTTCCTTTAAGATTAATTTTTGTTGTTCTAGGATTTTATAGATCTTATTCCAGATTACCATATAACAGCCTTTTACTCTGTTGTGTTATTTTAGTTCTCTATCAATCCTGTATATTCTATCGATTCTTGATATAATTCTCTATGTTATTAAATGTATCAACTATCCAAAAATTTCATATAAATATATCTATAAATAATCTACATTGTATAATACTTATATCAATAACTAATTGAATATCTTCAAATATGCTAAGAGGTTATACAGTAAAATATAACAATATATCAATAGTTTTCCTTATACAGTTTTAGCCAGTCTAATTATAGTTATAGTTACAGTATATATATTTCTCTTAATGTTCAAAATATCATCAATATATAGACTTTACAATTCAATCAGTATATATTACTATTTGTTTTAAATAATTCCTTAAATATACTATTTCAAAGTCAATATAGATTATTTAAAATATTGGATTTATAAACAATAAATAAGATTTTTTCCTTTTTAAAGTCTATAGATAAGAAGAAGAGAGGGTAGAAATTTTAGTTATAACAGAAGATTTGATGTAGAGTGAAATAAGTGATCAAAAATGAAATAAATGTTCAAAAGTGAAGAGTAGAAAAAAGTTATATAATATAGTTCTTTTTATAGCGGTACCAGTTTCAGTTGGTATTAAGTGGATCTCTGCAATCCTGTAGTTATTTTAGAGGTCTTGATTTCCTTGTATTCTGCAATCAGATGTTTTTCCTTGCCCTCAATAGTAAAGATCGTTCCGTTCAAAATTGCTAAGTCATCCACCATGTGCTATTTCTCTGCTCTGTTTCTGGTCTCTGGTCTGATGTTGAATCTCCAATTTCCCTGGTCCACTGTCTCTCAGCAGGCAATATCCTCGGATAAAAAGAAAGGTAATATTCCACGTCCTCCACAGGGACTCGATTTAGCTCTTTTGTTATGTTTATTCACAATGCTGTTTTCTCGTTAGAGTTGTGTCCCTCTGCTCACCCTTTACTTTTGCCGCTGATTTCCTCACAGAGCTCCTTAATTGCCCTGTCCTTGTGGTCAGGTCTTCCTCTTTTATAAATCCAGAGTTTCGTGAGAGTCCAATTTTGGTGTTCCAGGTGCGATCCGCTATTATTTTTGCTTCCTTTTCTTTATGTGATGCGTTGAGGCTTCCAGTCCGCCATGCTTCAAAGAGCAAAGACGGACGCTTTCATTTCAGATAGCGAGGGTGCCCTCCGCCCCAGTGGGCAAACGCCTTTGCCCAGCTGTTGCCCAGGATATCCCTCTCGTCCACCCAGTCCTACAAACTGTCGATGCCCCAAAAGGTCTCCAAAAACAAAAGAAAAAGCAGCCTCAGAGGATGGAGATCGTCCCTTTACAGCTGCGTCACCACCAGAAGTCCATTGCTCACTTTTTCTATAATACCGTATTTTTCGGAGTATAAGACGCACCTTAGTTTTGGGAGAGAAAAACAAGGAAAAAAGCCAAACAACAAACAGCAAACAGCACAAATGATATACACTGTTTGCTGTGTATTTCTGTGCATGTGTGCCTGACCCATAGAAATAGCAAAGAATTGGAGAAATGTACATTATGCCAGAAAGTTTTCTTAAATGTAGTAACACTAACTCCTCCCAATTATTTAAATAGATCTACTCCAAGGTAAGTCAGGATTTAACTCTAATACTAAACAGGACACTGTTACATTTCAGACTATACTTGTACAGAGCTGTTAAAATTAATTAAAATTTCTGGAAGTATACATTATTCTCTATTATTTAAAAGAAGATACAATAGCACTGGGCCTCTTCAGAGCAAGCATTTATTTTAAAAAGCTTCTTTATTTTGTTAAGTTGTCTAGATTTACAGGGGTCTCCAACCTTGGCAACTTTAAGACTTGTGGACTTCAACTCCCAGAATTCCACAGCCAGCAAAGCTAACAAAGCTGGCTGTGGAATTCTGGGAGTTGAAGTCCACAAGTCTTAAAATTGCCAAGGTTGGAGACCTCTGGCTCTAGAACAATAATAAAGCAGTCTTTAAAAACTAAGTCTAATAATTTGAACATTCTACAAATATTTATAGTTATTCATTTACCCCCTTTCATCCAGTTTAGCAGGAAATAAAAATCTGCGTATCTCTCCCAGCTATTTGCCTCTTTGCAGTTTCAGTTTCATTTTAGCACGTGGCAAATCAGCTGGGGATCGGGGAGCTGCTAAGGACTTGCTTGTCTTAACAGGCTCTTCCCTGTTTGCTGCAAACAGGTAAATTGCTAGAAGACAGAGGCCAAAGGGTGGGGGTGGCTGGCTGGGTGGGGCTACATTCGGTGTATAAGACGCACCCAAATTTTTACCCTCTTTTGGGGGGGTAAAAAGATGCGTCTTATACTCCAAAAAATACGGTACTCTACCGCTTCAAGACCTATGCCAACCTTTCTGGCAGGAACCTAGATTGAAACTTGATGAAAACATACTATTAGAACATTCCAATTGATTGGACCAGATCAGTAAACAGTTGTTCATGCTCACTGTGAAACAACAAAAAATAGTATGCACCCACACACACAACCTCATCTTGTGCAAATGAATTCTAACATTCTTTATCTACCATTGCATTGTATGTTTAATTTTCCCTGTCTGGTTTTATTTTAAAAAGTAAAATCCAGAAATAGTTTATGGCAAGATTATTCTTGGATCCTAGTACAATCTGGTAAGATGCTCCAGCTTTATGTAGTCAGTGACACATTGAATTAAATTACATGGTTTATCCCACCACCACTCAAGCTATAGCCCTCATGGCCATAATCATACCCCAACACTGAAAACTCAAAAATAGATAATAGTAATAATAATAATCCAGCCTAGGTTGATTTTTGTGGAGGATTCTCAAGTGTTTTTAATCCTATAATTATAGACAGGATCTCATTTCACTTGGATTTTTTTTTTACATTATGGTAAGTTTGTACTTTTAAAGATAACATCGAAACATAGCATATTTTACATGAAATGCTGCAATATGCAATGTGATCTATTTCCAGGCTTAACCAAACTCAGCTAAATATGGTAGTTTATTGTGCTTAGACCAAATTTTACATTAAAATACTTCTTTTCCTATATGCCTTTCTTATTAAACTAGAGCCTCCATACAAAATGAATCCCTAATTTACTTTTCTTATTATGTTCAGCAACATTATGTAATATCAGACTTTTCCTTTCATTCCTAGCCTCCCAAATCTAAGGCCTGCTCACTTGCATGAGTCTGTATAGCAAAAAGTAAATAAATCTTATTTTGATTGTTAATTTTAATTTAATTAATTAATTTTATTTTATTTGTTATAACCATCACTCCATCAGACCCTGGCTAGCTGATGTCTGACAGCTAACTGTATAAACTGATTCTGTTGGATAGTTAGATTTTCCATGAACATACATGTCTCTAGAATTACCTGGGTAATGCTCTATTTATTCATGCCAGTTTTGTTCAAGTCTAATTTCCTAAATTGATGTACAAACTCTGATCCAAACTCAGGCTTTTTATGAAAAGCAGCTCAAAGTTATGTAGTTTTTTAATTTAAAGTTTAGTAAACAAAAGCCCAATAAATATTAAATTCTGAATTTCAATTATCAGTTAAGTTATCTGAGATATGAGATGAAGTTCTGAATTCTGTGTGGGTGTATAGAAGAAATATTAATTGTGTATATGTAAGAAACATGGAGGATCCAGCATTGTTGTGGTTAAGACACCACTGTTGCAGTGTACAACATATGCAAAATAACCATGTGGTATGGCAAGCTGTGTTGATTGTTCTCCTGCCATGACCTTTTGTTGGGAGATTAGGCAATGATATCATGGGGAAGCCTCACGGAATCAGCTCTATCCATGGGGTTTTATTATAACGCCACTATGTGGAACTTAAAGATTAAAGGAAGCAGCAGCCATGCTGCCAGATGGGCATCCAAAAAATCTAGCCAACATTAAGGTCAGTTTGATCAGTTTAAGATGCAAGATCATTATGGTAGTCAGTTAAGGCATGTGTTGTGATTAGTATACAGAAAAGGATTTTGTAAGCTAAAAGTGGGAGGAAGAGGGAAACTAAGGATTGAGAAAGTGGAGCCAAATTAATCTGGGCAGAGCTGACTGAAATGGATTACATTAGCATCCTGGCCAAACCAGTTTTTGCCTGAGATCAAACAAAGACCAGAGCAAGAAGAAAATGAAAGGATAGGATTTGAAAAGTTCCACCTCTTTTTTTTATGATGATGATGATGATGATGATTCAGTTAATAGCATCTGTCAAACAATATTGCATTATTTTCCCTGTAAAACTGACTGAACTGCTAACCTATCACAATTTTGGCATGGTTGCTGTATTTTGGAAATAATTTATTTATTCTCAAATTTGCTATACTATGACAATTATGTGGGATAGGGAAAGTTTTGCAAATCTCATGGCAAAAGTCATGGGCAAAGCAATTTCTAACTAAAAATAAATTACTATGAAGAATAGGAAAACACTTCTAGAGAAAACTGCTGTCTTTACAAGTACTTAGAGTTTTGAAGACTTAGAACATGTTTCACTGTAAACTAATGCCCTCCATGTGTTATGTTTCTGTTAATCTTTTTTAGGTTGGAAATTAACGAATACAAAGCACCAGGACCAGACGGATTACACCCCAGAGTCCTAAAAGAACTAGCAGAAGTCATTTCAGAACCACTGCACCACATCTTCCACAAATCCTGGAACACAGGGGAACTACCTGAGGACTGGAAAAGAGCTGACGTGGTCCCCATCTTCAAAAAAGGTAAAAAAACAGACCCAGAAAACTACAGACCAATCAGCCTAACATCAATACCTGGGAAAATACTGGAAAAAATAATTAAAAACCAGATCTCCCATAATCTAGAAACAAACCAAGTAATAACCAACAGCCAACATGGATTTGTTAAGAACAAGTCATGCCAAACCAACCTCATTTCATTCTTCAACACTGTGACCAAATTAGTAGACCAGCGAAATGCAGTAGACATAATATACCTGGACTTCAGCAAAGCATTTGACAAAGTAGACCACAACCTACTTCTTCATAAGCTAGAAAAAAGCGGGATAGACAGCTACACAACCAGATGGATTAACAACTGGCTGACCAACCTTACCCAGTGAGTAGTCCTCAATGGCTCTAAGTCCACATGGAGAGAAGTAAGCAGTGGCGTACCACAAGGTTCCATCCTAGGCCCAGTACTCTTTAATATCTTCATAAATGACCTAGATGAGGGAATAGCAGGAGAACTAACCAAATTTGCAAATGATACCAAGCTGGCGGGAGTAGCAAACACCCCAGAGGACAGACTCAAAATCCAGAGGGACCTTGACAGACTCGAACACTGGGCCCAAACCAATAAAATGAAATTTAACACAGAGAAAAGTAAAATTCTACACCTAGGTAAGAAGAATCAAAAATACACATACAAACTGGGCGAAACCACACTCAATAGCAGCAATTGCGAGAGGGATCTTGGAGTCTTGGTAGACAGCCAACTAAATATGAGCCAGCAGTGTGCAGCAGCAGCCAAAAAGGCCAACGCAGTCCTGAGCTGCATAAATAGAGGGATACAATCAAGGACCAGAGAGGTACTAGTACCACTCTATAAAGCCTTGGTCAGACCACACCTAGAGTACTGCATCCAGTTTTGGTCACCACACCACAAAAAAGACATTGAAACCCTAGAGAAAGTGCAGAAAAGAGCAACCAGGATGATAAAGGGTCCGGAAAATAAAACATACAAAGAGCGGTTGCAGGAACTGAGCTTGGCCAGTCTAGCGAAGAGAAGGACCAGGGGTGACATGATAGCAGTGTTTCAATACTTGAGGGGATGCCACAGAGAGGAGGGGGTCAGGCTGTTCTCTATGGCACCAGAAAGCCAAACAAGGAATAATGGATGGAAGCTGACCAAGGAGAGATTCAACCTGGAAGTTAGGAGAAACTTTCTGACAGTGAGAGCTATCAACCAGTGGAACAGCTTGCCAGCAGAGGTCGTGAGAGCCCCAACACTTGCGACCTTCAAGGAGAGACTGGACTGCCATCTGTCTCAAATGGTGTAGGAAGTCCTGCTTGAGCAGGGGGTTGGACTAGATGACCTACAAGGTCCCTTCCAACTCTAATAAGAAATCTAAATCTAAAAATAAAATCTAAATCTAAAATTATGAAAACTGTAGAGCAATACACTGAAGGCACCTGATTAGGGAAGACTAAGTAGCCTATATAATAAATAAATGAAGATAATTTATAGATGATCCAAGATAGATTGAAACATCAGAATACATCTGAGTAGAAACATAAGGTTTGTGTCAATATTTATCTACACAGACAGACCACAATTTTAATAGGAAAGCATACCTCTTTGTGTGTCTGGCTTGCATAAAATCCACTTACATAGTGAGAACTATAGGCGCAATACATGTGATCACTCTAAAGATAGAAGTTGCAAATCACCTCTGTAAATATAGCATATGGGTTGACTGGTCCTATGTTCCACCTTGTACAAGCACAACAAAATAAAAAAAATGTCATGAGTGTTTAAGATAAATATTTCTGTCCTCTGATTTATTCACATAGTAATTATTAAAAAGCAAATATGGATTGCTATGCAACATCAAATAAGAAAATATATGTAGAAAGCAAACAAGAAATAGGAAGAGGAACTGAGAATTATCACTGTGGCACTCTGAATACTTATTTCTAAGTAATTCCACTAAGATCAAATGCTTTGAATTCGTTTCTGTCTTACTAAGTTGAAACTGACAAGAGTTTCAGTTAACTTGTTCACTGATTTCAATGTGAAAATACAATGTATATAATTTCTGATCCAACTTTCTTTATCAGAATAAGTGAGCTAAGAGGATAATAAATTAAATTTCTATTCTCTGGTTTGCATTTTTGTGAGGTAATTAGAAAAAAACCCATCATCCTGTAACAATAATATCTCATTCGAACAAAAATATATAAGCAGGTTTTATACAATTGTGCTCATATAGTAATCTGAAGTGTTTAGTTAAATTTTCTACTAAAGCATTAATCACCTAAAGAATTTTATAAAGCTGGTACTGTCCGATTAATAGTAGTATTCATATATATGTTAATAAAACGACTGGGTTTCCCCACAATACTCTGAACTTCACCCAACCTCATTTCAGCATAGTCTAGTATGGACTGTGACAATTCATGTATCTTCACAAATTACTGTTTTAAATGTAATTTATTCAGAAATTACTGTTGGGTGAAAAATATGGCCCACAACAATATTGCCTTTTAATTTTATTTATTTCAGAGTCATTTTAACAGATGGTCAGTTTATAATGAATAATGAACTTCAACCTATAATGGGTGCTATACTTTCAGAAGAATATTCTACTGGACACAATCAGAGAAATGATAAATATCTTAGAAGGGAAAATGATCTTTAAAGTATTTTCATAAAGCATAAAGCAAGGTATTCCCCTAAGGAAACGTATTAGGACTGCTTTACATAAATGACCTTTGCGATCGTATTATAAGCAGCTGTGTCCTCTTCGCTGATGACGTAAAACTATTTAACACCACCGACAATACTGCTGCCCTACAAAGCGACCTTGAATATGTGTCAGAATGGTCGAATAATTGGCAACTCCAAATCTCAACTAACAAATGCTCTGTCTTACACATTGGCAACAAAAATCAGAACACCAAATACAAGCTGGGCGGATACGACCTCATAGGTGACCCTCACTCTGTCAAGGACCTAGGACAGTGATGGCGAACCTTTTTTGGTTCGCGTGCCAAAAGGGGGGGAATGCGGGGGATCACGTGTGTGCGTGCCCACACTCATAATTCCATGCACCCCCGCACATGCACGCATGACCCCCCTGCTCCCAGCATGCAATGGCACGCCCATTTTTCGCTCTCCCCAGGCTCCAGAGCCTTTCTAGGAGCCTGGGGAGGGCGAAAACAGCCTTCCCCACCCCCTCTGGAGGCTGGAAACAGCCTGTTTCCCGACTCCCAGTGGGCCCAGAAGGCCCGAAAATCAGCCGGATGGTGCACACATGCACGTCGGACCTGAGCTCGCGTGCCCACCGATATGGCTCCGCGTGCCACTTGTGGCACCCGTGCCATAGGTTCGCCATCACGGACCTAGGAGTACTAATCTCAAATGATCTAAACCCCAGAGCTCACTGTAACAACATTGCCAAAAAGGCATTAAGCATTGTTAACCTAATTTTGTGAAGCTTCTTCTCTGGTAACACTGTACTGCTAACTAGGGCATACAAAAAGTTTGCCAGGCCAATCCTCGAATACAGCTCGTCTGCCTGGAATCCACACTGTATATCAGACATTAATACAATTGAGAAGGTCCAGAGGTATTTCACGAGAAGAGTACTCCACTCCTCTGCTCACAATAGAATACCTTATGCCACCAGGCTTGGACTTTGAGCTTTGGGCTTGGACAACCTTGAACTACGCCGCCTATGGTCAGGTCAGACCGTAAGCATAGTACACAAAATTGTCTGCTACAACATCCTACCTGTCAATGACTACTTCAGCTTCAACCGCAATAATACGCAGGCAAATGATAGATACAAACTCAAGGTAAACCGCTCCAAACTCGATTTCAGAAAAAACGACTTCAGCAATAGAGTGGTCAATGCCTGGAATGCTCTACCTGACTCCGTTGTTACTTCCTCAAACCCCCATAGCTTCAACCTTAAACTGTCTAGTGTGGACCTCACACCATTCCTAAGAGGAGGGGTGAAATTCAGCACGTTCTGACAGGTTCTGGAGAATGAATAGCGGAAATTTTGAGTAGTCCGAAGAACCAGCAAATACCACCTCTGGCTGGCCCCTGAGTGGGGTGGGAATGGAGATTTTGCAGTATCCTTCCCCTGGAATGGGGTAGGAATGGAGATTTTGCAGTATCCTTCCCCTGCCATGCCATGCCCACAGAACCGGTAGGGGAAAAATTTGAATTTCACCCCTGCCTAAGAGGTCTGTAAGAGGGCATGCATAAGTGCACCAGCGTGCCTACTGTCCCTGTCCTACTGTACCCATTTATTTTACTAATTTTATGTGCTCATGTCCATGTTTATACCTGTTATCTCGTACATGTTTGACAAACTAACTAAATAAATAAATAAAAATAAATTATCTGCAACATTCATTCACATTGCAAAATGTGCCTCCTTCATCTTCTCTTCTGAATTAACAGGGTAAGATGTTGTTCAACAGATGTTGTGCAAAAAAACCCTCAAAGGTGGTTTAAGTTTTATAGATGAAAATCAGCATTAAGTCTGTCAAAGTACAATTTATTAATGTCTGATTTATCCCTTTAGTATAATTGTAAAGCAATGCCAGATAGTGTAACATCAAAATTAAAATATAGATATCTAGAATAGGAATTTATATAGGTTTATGATTTGATTTAAAAGATAAAACACTAACTTTTTGTATATGGGTGAAACATCTTTTGTTTATATTAATTTAAAACAAGGTGATAGAGATGAACCAAATTTGTTACACAGAACTCCTATAGCGCAAGGAAGTAATAATTTATTTTTAGGCAGAAAATCACAACCAGAAATAAAGGGAGATGTTTCACTTTTTTTGCTTTTGTGCATCTATTTTTAATTAATTCTTGACAACCAGTTGATACACAATTAAGAGAATGATTAGTTATAACATCTTTAATAGTATTTTAAGGTTTGATTTCATGGAATACAAGGTGCAGCAGGATTGTTTACTTTTTCTTTACATAGTGACTTCTTTGGAAATTGTCTTCTTATAAGGCTTTTTCCTAGTCTGATGGTGAACTATCATCAAAACTATCAAAATCAACTATACTGTTGATTTTGTAAGTATGGAATGTTGGATATGCAACAGTAAAATATGCAAAAATATTGTCATGATGGGTCTCTAAACCAGAGGCTAGAAGAGGAAGGGCAGAGATCTGGTTTAATAAAGCATTGTGCAAGTGCACCTCACAAGTACTTCAACTCTTGTTTTGGAACTCCAGTCAGAAAAATTCTTTTTGCCTCTTTCACAACTTTATGGGTATAAGGATGCAGCATACTTTTCAGGGATCCCACCCATATCCAGAAAATAGATCTTAATATGCATTTAGATTGCAAATAAACTCAATGGAAGCAATTCAGTGTTGAACATACATAAATATTTTCAATGTTTAATAGTATATTTTTTGGTGAAAGTCAATTAGAAGATTAATTTACTGGGAGAAAGATCCTTTAAAAAAACATTAAAATGAGGGAAAACTCACATAATAATAAAGAAGCAACACCACCTCGATTGAGAAAAATAGGGACAGTATCAAATTTCTGCAGTAAATACAGTATAAATGTTATGAGAAATACCTTTAAAATCATATTTGTACAAATCAAAGCTGGAAAACTAAATAAGATACTAAACAGGATTTGATATGAACAATTTAAGTTAATTGTTAATACAGTATATAAAGTACATACAGTAGATACATACATATTAAACAGATGGTTGTAGACATCTATAACTATAAACAAAACAGCTCTTAATATATTCTAGTTTTCTCACCTACATCATTTTCTTCCATTATTAAATGATAAATTACACAGCTATTATCTTAATAATAAAACTTTAAAAGTTGCAGTAATCTGAAATACTTGTTTCTCTTTCTGACCTGATAGATGCAGAACCATCATTTGATTGCCATACATAAATAAATATCAGAAAATCCAAAGTCTATCAAATCACTTTTCAAAGTCTATAAATGCAACTTTCCACTGTGATTCCTATATGATCGTTGATTAAATATCATTTTAAAATAAGTTTTCTGACTATCATGAATATTTTTTTATGATTCCCAGAGTCTGATCTACACAGTCTGTGTTTTTGTTATGAAACTAAGGTTGTCCATGAACGATAGAATTATTTCCTTTGCTACTGAATACAAACTGGACTCATTGTTAAATAATAAGGAATCTGAACTTCTCAAACAACAGCCAGAGTCATCGTCGGAGTTTTACAGAAGTATCATGTGTACAGCATTGTCTCTTTGTGACAATATGATTAGTCAAGAAAGTAGCACCAAAGCAACTATGATGATTTTGAAAGCAAACTGGGGCATCCAACCCACCAGGACTGTTTTGCCTTCATGA
This sequence comes from Diadophis punctatus similis, assembly GCA_023053685.1. Classification (NCBI taxonomy): domain Eukaryota; kingdom Metazoa; phylum Chordata; class Lepidosauria; order Squamata; family Dipsadidae; genus Diadophis; species Diadophis punctatus. The sequence goes on from JALIGW010000008.1 coordinate 21,050,598, forward strand.
ACTGTTAACAGCTCATGGAAAATATGGTTTCAAGACCATTTTTTTTCTCTTTTTTAGAATTTGGATTGAAATATGTACAGTTTCAGATTAAATATCAGAGTTTTCATTCTCCTGATTAGTAGAAAGATTCATTATAAATTTAAAAATATAAATGCTGTAGCAGTCATGGGTTACGGTTGTGTAGAAGAAATAGCATTAAACACAAATATATTCTGCAAACAAAACATTTAGGCACCTTCACAATGTCATGGGCAAAGTCAGCTGAAAGATGTGTGTCTATGCTAAAGTCAAAGATATGATTCTAAGATTATGGAGCTGGAAAATTTTTCAGCCAGTGCAGAAGGTGAGATACAGTAATCTCCGGCTGCACAAAGAAAAATGATAAGCCATATATGATTACAGCAGATATTTTTGTTTGATCTTATCAGAAAAATTCACACTTACCAAGCAAATGCACATTATGCAAGGGTTGTCTGTAATAAATGGGATCTGTAGAATTTCTCCCTCCTTCTCACATTTTGCAACAGAACCTATATGGAAAATTTTAAACATCAATATTACTTCCTCGCTTTGCCTGTCCAGCAGCCATCTGCACTTTGCCGAAAAACCATCCGTGCACAAGACTGCAACAAATGCCGCTGTCGTATAAATATGAAAATAGGCCCTACTGAAATTAACAGGAGTTACTTCTCATTCATTATATTATTCCTTTACTTACATCAGCAGTATACGTTGGTTAAGCTACAACAGCACTCTTAATGTTATTTCAAGATGAACAAAGTACCTGCCCTAAAAATTTAAAGACACCAAAATCACAGCAGACATAACTGTTTTTCCATAACCAACAAGCACCTTTTAAATTCAATGATGATAAATATGTGTCTAATGAGATACGTTTTTATTCCCACAAAGGCTTTGCTAGCTCTGTATTTTAAAACTCAAAAATTCTTAGTATAATTTAGGAAAACTGTAGACCAGATATTTCTATGGACATGAACAAGTGAACATCTATTGTATCTAATTCGGATCAGAACATGATATACTAGTCTTTCTCTGCCAATATACTTCAAATTTAAAGAACAAGGCTCTTTAGATGCTTTGTAAATGAATTTGATTAGCAAGATATATACAAATACACATTCCCAAATTTTTAAAAATGCCAACTGCTATTTTGGGAAATGCAGTGCTGTACTTTTCACAATGTCTAGAATGAGTTTTTTGCACCAAGTATCAGGCAAATGTATGCTTCAGGGCAGTGTGTCTCTGTGTGTGTGTGTGCATCTTAAATCTGTCATCTGCTTGAAAAGAATGCTACTTCACATGTGCAGTGTGCAGTTTTTCTGACATGCAATGTGTAATCTTTAAATTCATACAACTCTGCTGGGGCAATAGTTTTCAGGATGCTAGGAAAGCAGCACATTCCTCCCAATTCAATTTTAGCCAAGTAGCCTGATGATCAAGATACATAGTAGCTGTCTGCACAAGGGAGATCACTCTAGATTCCAAGTACATGTGGCAGAGTGCACCAAGTGACTCCAGGGCCTTTCAGTAGTGCTTGGCACCAAAAGCACATTTGACATTTAAAAGAAGACTGCCTCCAAATCGGGCTACCTGCCTACGATCATACCTGTTTAATAACAGGGTTTCCAAAAATCAAGAACTGTGTGTCCTTTTTAGAACATTAATTTATTCATAGCAGAAAACCGCTACCAATCATAAACTGGGCTATTGCTACACATGCTCATGCTCCATGAGTGCATACATTTTTAATTTATTTTTTATTTATTTATTTGTCAAGCACGCATTAGTTAACATATATAGGTATAAACATGATTTGAATACATGAAATGAATACGAATAAAAGGGAACATTAGGACAGGGACGGTAGGCACTTTATGCACGCCTCTTACAGACCTCTTACATCCTCGTTGCCCCTCGGACTGAAAATCGGTCCTCCCATAATTTCTTTGCCCGCAACATTTACAGGCTTGGGTGGAAAGCGCGTGCAACTTCCCGCTTTCCCTCCGGTATCCCTGCTGTTGTCCTTACCTGTCAGGAAGGAAGACGCCAGTGTCACGGGGAGTCCAAGGTGGTGCAGCCACAGCCAGCCGACAAAAACTAGACCTGGAGAGCTGAGCAAGGGAGCCGTCGCCCAGGAGCTGCACAAGAGCCAGAGCATCGTCCTCAGAGCCCTGGTTCTTGAGCGACCGAGAGCTCGGGAGAGCGTGAGGGATTGCAGGATCGCGGCGGCGGCGATCCGGCCGGGAAGTTGCTGCTGGGGATGCAGAGAAGCGGGGAGACAGAGGAGGCACTGGTGGGAGGTTTTCTCGCGGCGCTGCTCCTGCCGCCGTCTTCGGGCCGAGCTTTGAACCGCTCTCCTGCCCACCGACCCCTCCTGAGCGGGATATGGGTGGGCGGGGAGGGGGGGAAGAGACGCCAGGCTGGGCGGGGCCGGCCGCCTGCCTGCCTGCCTGCCTGCCGCGTGAGGGATCCCTGCCTAGTGCGCTGACAGGAGCTGCCTGCTGCTACCGCCGCCGACTCTGTTCTGCCCCGACTGTAGCCAGCGCCGCAGCCTTCTGTCCAGACATTGGTGAGCCGTGAGCCATCCGTCCCTTTGAGGGAGAGAACAGGAGAACGGGGAAAGGCGCCGGCAGTTGGGGCTGTTAGCAATTGTCTTGTCTGGAGGAAAAGCCAAAAGTTCGCAGCTTCAGTTCGCCCGGCTGCCCTAGCCACGTCTTTTGACTTTTTTTTTCCTTTTGGGGTCTGAGATCCGTCCAAATCTTAATAAATTCGGGCGGAGAAGTGTTGAAAGAAAAAAATCGGGGCGCTGCAGAAAGGAAATTTTTTGCCTGCCAAAAAACTGTCTAGTTCTCATTACTGTATCATTTTCAAATCGCACCGCGATCAAGGTGCGCGCTCTACCAACAGAAGGAGTGACGGGGCGGGAAATCAGCAGAGGAAGCTTTCACAGAGTTGCCACGAGTTCCAATCTGTGTACACTTTATTTCTTTAGATGAAGAAAAAACGGGGGGGGGATTAATGGCATTTAATCAGTTACCCCGTTTTTGGTTAGAAGCATTATGAATGTTTAATACCCACAGTCATAAAATTACAGATGGTGAGTAGCATTTTTCATATTGGAAAGATGAGTCATTCTAAAGTGCTGTTAAAATGAAAATTCCATGTGAAAAAGATAATCACAACATAGGAAAAATGCAGCACATGTAAAATGTAAGCAAATACATACAGATTTAATCAGCCAAATGAAATTCATTGTCCAGCTAAAGTTTCTTGGCCTAGTTCAGATCAATGGCCTAGTTACAGGCTGAAGTATCTGTTTTCTGGCACCAGTGGAAAAACTATTATGTTAATGTAGTTTGGTTTGTATTACCCTTAACACACTAACCTCCCTAAGAATTTATACTGTAGAATATAATTATACAGAAGATAAAAGTTCTGGCATATAACACTCTTTCCATAATCTTTCTTCTCCATGTTTCTCTAATGTTTTAGAGATCTCACATGCCATTTTATAGAAGGTGCCAAGTTACACAATAGTGCAGCAATCCGAAATGCAGCTAAGTGTGCATTACATGGTAATCTTCAGGAAATATTCAGTTCTTCACCACTTCACCCAACTGCTCTGTAGAGTCATTCATCCACTCTTTTCACTACAACCATATTTGTGGTAAGTTAATTATCATAAGCACATGTTATAATGTCACATGCTACCAGGTTGGGAACATGTCACTATGTGTTTTCTCTTCATTCATTTGTGGTTTGATTTAAGAACAAATATGATTTTTAAGGTGGCTTCCAACCACTATAATTCTATGATCAACCTTAAAAAAAACTGTTCTTAGAAAGTACAAAGGAAAAAATGAATAGTGATTTTATAGAAAAAGATACAACCGTAAATAGAAACATTTACGGTAAGTTAGTTTTTAAAATATACTGAACACAAAAACTAATATTGATTTCAAAGAAAAACTATTAATTGCATAAGGCCGGATTTTTCAGAATTTTCAACAATTCTGTGTTGTATAAATTCTGTGAATGTATAAATGAAATGAGCAACATTTTGCAATCTCCTTTGATACTTATGAAGACTGGTCACTCAATAATACGATTATAGTAAACTATTCTGTTGCTGATCTACCTTGGTATATGTCATTGAATTGTTATATAAAATCATATTGAAGTCTGTAACAAAATTATCAATAAAGTAATATGTGGTTTTCTGTTTCTATGTCCTTTAGCCTGCATTGGTGCTCCTGGAATTTTATGTTTACCCTCCAATAGTACAGGGAGCAATGTGTTTAGTCCCCAGCATCTATAATAAATCATCTTTAGCAGATAATTTGTGGAGACAAAGGGTATTTTATTAATCTCTCAATGGGATGTGGAGAGGGATTGTGGAGAGATGTGGAGAGAGGAGGGATGTGGAGAGAGGAGGGCGCTCATGTCCTTTGGTGGTCAAAATCTAGCACTGCCTTCTCTTTGTTGAATAGTCTCCAAACATCTGTTACTGCCAGTTCTTCCATATATTGTTCTATCTTTTGCTGAAGTTTCCCACTTTTTTTGTATGGATGGATTTGAGTTCAATTTCATATCCTATTTCTTTTTCTCAGGATGAGACAAACTTATCTGGGAGATAATTTTGGGTTGAATTTTAAAGACAAATTTAAAAAAGCAAACAATAAATAAATCCTGTGCAAAGAGGTATAGTGTATAATACAAAGATATTCCACACTCCAACTGCATTACAATAGTACATGTGCAGAATTTTAAGAAACATGGAAATGTTTTGGAAGGGACTTTGACTGCAACTTAAGTCTTCTGCCAATTCAATAAATAGAGAGATGTTAACCGTACATAATGTTTTAGGCTTTGAAACTCTTAAAGATGTCCAGTGTAAAGTAACTTCTCCAGATATAGTGAAACTTGAGACAGTTCTTGAGTGCCTAAGGACATTAGTTGTAGTGTTGCTTATTCTATCCAGCCATTTGATGCTTGGAAGTTAATGTTTATGAATCTTGGAATCAGATATATGCTCTATGTTTGGCCTATCTATCCCTAGTTATGCTTGTAAAATTTAGGACATTGGAAAATATTTTTATTTCATTATAGTTATTAGTTTGACCTCCTTGCAATAAACTTCAAGGCCCCTAAGGCTCATACCATACTGTGAAATAGATAAAACAGCAGTGTCATTACATATAGTAATATGACAAATGGCTTCTCTGAACATTCTGAAGGGTGAAATTCATGCTTAGATTTCATCATTCTGTTCACATATATGTTGAACATAAGTGCTAGAATACACCCTAGTTCTACTCTTTTCTTAATGAGGATTCATGTTTAAACTTGGCTTGTACAATAACAAGGTTATTCTATACAGGCCAATGTAGCAGCTTTAAGTGTAATTGGTAAGCATATGGTTTAATGGTCATACTAAGCAGGTAAATTTGACACTATTTGTCTAAATTCATTATCTCATCCCTTTCTGCAGACTGGATTTGATGCAGAACAATCCTGGAATACCATTCCTATTAATGAAGTACTAAGTTTGAAAACTAATTATTTGCTCATATTCATGTCCTGGGAATCAAGAAATTCTCTATTTATACCCCTAGATACTTACTTAATTTTGCACAAATGTATTCAGATATTCCCACTTATTTTTCCTCTAATGGATTTTCAGTCCTGGGAGAACAGAACTTCATTAAAGATTGGACCACAATGAACTAATTTTTGTCACATTCAACTTTAGAACAGGCAAGGGAATTTAGAGAGATCTCTATGAAAAAAAATAAGTATCTGTTTTATGTTGCTTCACTTTCTGGGGGATATAGCAAAATCACCAGGACAAGAAATGAAATAAAAAAAGGAAATAGTCCTTAATTATTGTAAGAAAACCTACTTAATGTATTCCCTGCTGGTTTTCATAGTTATTTCATATGTATTAGGAGATTATTCAGAAAGTATGCAGCCTCCATTGGTACCCAGCTTAAACTGCCTACTGTTGGAGAAATACCGGTACCTTGTAGAGAGGGGAACAGTGCTGCCTGCCTCCTCTGCGATCTGGGTGGCAAGGTTCACATCCTTCCTTTACACTTGGGACACAGATGAAAGGTCTCTAAAAGTTTATTAAGAGTTTGCAGAGTCTTAATTAGATATGTGACAATGTGTTACGTAACATTCGATTTATTTAGCAAATTTATACAGCCACTAAAAGTGACTCTGGGAAGCTTAGAAGCAGAATAACAATTTTAAAAAATCACAATATTTTTAACAATCAGACATAAATAATAATAACAAATAAAATAAAAATATAAAGCAATATATACATAAAAACCCAAGATATTGGGAAGACAATCACATAATTTAGTCTCATTCATCCACTTTGCAGGCTTATCATAGGATTCCCAGGGTTGATGGAAGAACTAGATTTACATTTTCACATTCCCAGGTAAAAAAACTCCAAATACACATACAAACAAGCTTATATAATCAATTTCATACAAGACATTTTAAACAGTGCAATTCCATTAGCTAGTCCACATTTGGTTACTAAATATTTCTCTTCAAGTGGAAAAGCCTCCAAAGGTTTACCTTTGCTTGTTCTATAATAATAGTGACATTTCCATATAATTTGTTCCATTATCCATAGTTTCTTGTGCAGATAGTGTATTATTCCAGCATACACCCTACAACCATGTAAGCATCATGATCACTTGCTTATTTATTTTGTGCTGTTTCAGTTAACTTTGCTCCTTATCAGGGGTGGGTTCTACTTACCTTCCCCACCGATTCCCATCGCAACAATTTGCGTGCGCGGGCGTGCTCCTCTTGCACGCACGCGCGCATCCCCTCGTGCAATTTTGCTTCCACACATGCTCAGTAGCTGGAATCAGCCTGAAACAAGCTGATCAGCTGTGCTTCGGGCAAAGGAATAAAGGTCAGTATAAACCTGGGGGTGGGCGGGAGGACCCTTTTTCAAGCAGCAGAACAGGAAAAACCTCCCAAACAGTAAAAAAATTCGCAAAAAAATAAAAAAAAAAGATGGCAGCGCCCACGGACCAGCACCGGCTGATCCAGCTCAGTTGACATCACCAGCGGGTCACTACCGGTTCGGACAATACGGTCCAAACCGGGAGGAACCCACCTCTGCTCATTAATGAAATCTGCTTGGCTAAGGTTAAACCTCTTTATTAGGACTAAATTAATAATGAATTTCTCCAGTTTCACCCACTGCACGTATAAAGCTATAAATATATTTTTGAATTGTTCCCAGAATATTTTTGAAAAATATAAGTTGCCTTTATTATTAGTGGAATTCTGTCCCATCCTAGCAAATGAAGAGGAAGAAAACATGGAAAACATTACCTTTAAATAAACCTCTACATGGGGGAAACTTCATTTGACTTTTGCATATGCATTTAACAAAAAGAAAGCAATACCTGCAGATAAGCAAAAACTTGACCTTTTTAAAACAAGCCTGGATTGACAAAATGTCAGAATTTATCTATCTATCTATCTATCTATCTATCTATCTATCTATCTATCTATCTATCTATCTATCTATCTATCTATCTAATTTTAAAACTGCCTATTTCCCTCACAGATGGACTCTGGGCTGTGTATAATAAAGTATTACAAACATAAAAACTGTATATAATATGTAAAAGAGGCAAGCCATGTTAAAAATTAGTTAAAAGGTGGAGGAAGAGTTTTCAGGATGCTAGTCAACACCATGGTGGAGGTCTCCTCTTTAGGCCCCAAGCAACGCCACATATATATGTCTTCATATCTTTTTGGAAGGCTAGGAGAGTGGAGGTCCACTGTGAATGGAGAGCAGGGGCAATGGTAGAGAAGGGGTTTAGCTGATGTGGTCCACAACATACTTTCCCTGCCTGATCAGATGTGATGGGCTGATATAATGGGACAAAGATGGTTCCATAGGTAACCTGGTCTCATATCATGTAAGGCTTTGAAGGTCATAATCCACACTTTGAATTGGACCTGGAAGTGGGTCTAGGACAATTTGCCACAGCCAGCTTGCTGTGGCCAACTTGCCGTGGCCAACTTGTCGTGGTTAACTTGCCACAACTATCTCACCACAGCCAACCTGGCACAACCATCTTATTGTGGCCGTCTTGCTGCAGGCCATCTTGCTGCCATGGGACAACTCACAGTGGGACAATTCCATGTGGGATAACTCAACACAATAAATGTAATTCCACTAGAGTTTCTTCAACATTATTTCCATTTCTCTCAATAGAAACATTGTTGAAGAACAGTAGATATTGCAACCCCATCCAAGATCAAAGATGATAAATTCCCAGATACAGAAGGGCGCACCTGCAATCACTCTATATTACTAGGTGGAGGAACAAGAGATTAGCTGAAATCTCTTGTTCCTCATTCAGACATTCACAGCTTCCAGGCACCACAAAAGAACACTCTTTTGCCTAGGATGAAGATATACAACTGAATATCACTATCATACTGATGATACCTCATCTTGTGGTTATGGATTATTTTTGTTGTGTCCTGGAATTTGCATGTTAGCTGAGAGCTCTCTATTTAAACAGGAACCTCCGGCTGGGCTTTTACTGTTGTTGCTCACTATAATCAATAAAGAGCTGAAGTCACTCAACCTGCCTCCTGACTCTTCAGTATTGGAACTCAACATTGGCGACGAGGTTGGGATACTGAAGAGCATCTTCGGAGCAGACCAGCCCAGCCAGAAGGAAGCAGCGGACATCTTGAGGCACAAAATTCAAATCCGAACAAAGACTACAATAGAAAGCCGCCATGTCATCCTTCCACCCGCCGACTCCATTTGACCCAAACAATGAGAATTGGGAGACCTATATGACCAGATTTTGCTGTTTCCTGTGGGCCAATGACCTGCAAGACCTCTCAGACAATAGAAAGTAAGATATGTTCCTGAGCCATTGCGGGCACAAAGTCTTCGATACAGCTATAGCCTTAATTGAACCAGTGGCCGTAGACTTGACCACATGGTCAACACTACAACTACTCCAGAAACACTATGTTCCAGCACCTTCCAAGGTGGTCAGTCGGTATGAATTCTACAAACGATTACAACAAGAAGGAGAAAATATCAACAACTACATAACAGCCTTAAGAAAAGCGGCAGTCCATTGCCAATTCCATGATTTGGATGATGCGCTACTGGACCAGCTCATTTGAGGGGTTCAAGATATCCGTCTACAAAAGAGACTCCTGGCTAAACCCAACATGAATTTGAAAGCTGCACTAGAAGAGGCCAGGGCCTCCGAGACTTCCAATAAGGCTGCCAAGACGCTGCGCCAAAAAAGTACACCTACTCCTAAGGAAGCGACCCCTGAAGTGCACGAGACCCAATGCCATGCTGAGCCACAGGATAGCGAAGAAGAGGAAGTTTTCTGGACAGATCAGTGCCAGGGGGTTCAAAGGCCAGTGCCTTGCTACAGTTGTGGGGGACAACACCCCCGAAATTCCTGCCAGTTCCGCGACCCCGCTTGCCGAAAATGTGGAAAGTTAGGCCACATCGCACGGGTCTGCAAGGCACCACGTTTTCCTACCAGGGTCACCGGGTGAAACTACCAGCCAAATGAGACGAGACGAGAGGGAAGAGGCCCAAACCAATGAACTACTGACTACCATCCACAATCTGGGGCTAATAATATCAGGGTGAACCAAGCAAACACTCAGAAAAATTCAAAAATTATCATCACTGTGCTCGTGGAAGGCTCCCCCTGTGAAATGGAGATAGATACGCCTCGTCAATATCCATCATGTCCTGGTCAGCTGTGAAGAGGGCCATACCTAACCTCACCAGGAGACAGTTAAAGACACAGCCACTACGAATTACAGATTATCAAGGGAATCAGATTCCAGTTTGGGGGTACCAAGAGGTTGCTGTGAAGTTCGGCAACCAGGAAGCAAGCCTGCCGCTAACAGTTGTCTGCGACTAACTACCTAGCCTACTGGGGCTCGACTGGTTTACATCACTAAGAATGGAGGTTACCGGAATCAATGTGATTGCTACCAACACGACAAATGCTGACTACGATGACCTGCTGCATGAATTCCAGGACATTTTCAACCAAAGGCTTGGCAAGTACGTGGGCACCCCAATTTCCTTTAGCTTAGACCCCAAGATACCCCCAATCAGACTAAAACCTCGCAGCATCCCCTTTGCATTAAAACCAAAAATCGACCAAGAGTTAGATAAGTTAATAAGTCAGGGCATTTTAGAGCCGATCGATCATACAAAGTGGGAAACCCCCATAGTAACTCCCATAAAAAGCGATGGGTCTGTTCGCATATGCGCAGACTATAAGTGCACACTCAATAAGGCCCTTCAACAGAGTGCATATCCAGTGCCAGTGGTCCAACATCTATTGCACACACTTGGCCCGGGCACCATTTTAGCAAAACTAGACCTCGCGCAGGCGTACCAGCAACTGCCTGTTGATCGCGAGATTGCAGAGGCCCAAACGATAGTTACCCACCGCGGGGCATTTAAATGCAATAGACTCCAATTCGGTGTCAGCGTGGCCCCGGGTATTTTTCAAGGCATAATGGAAAGAGTTCTAAGCAAACTGCCAGGTGTTGTCCCATACTTCGACGATGTACTAATAACAGCCAAAAATAAAATGCAACTGAGAGAGAGGCTCAGAGAGGTGCTTACTAGGTTCAGAGCTGCAGGGCTAAGGGCTAAAGCCAGCAAGTGCCAGATTGGGGTGCCGGAAGTAGAATTCCTGGGGTACTGGATCAACGGATGCAGATTGCACTCCACCCCAGAAATCACTCTCATATGAAGACAATGGATGCTTGCATTTTTTACATACTACTCTGTGTTTGAGTGTGGGCATGTGTGTGTGTATCCTTGACATATAGGAAATGTTAGCAGGATTAACTCACCAAGTGGTAGAGGATGCCATTATATTGGTAACAAAGCAACCACAAATATCTGGGTACATTAGTATTTTGGTTTCCAGCTATAAACAAACCATCTTCTCACAGTCATAAAAAGTTTTTTGTAAAAGATAGATGTTTAGGGCTGCCCTTATACAGCTGGTGGAACTGATAATGGACAAGAATCCATAAAGCCACAGGCTGAGCAGCAGAGTTAAATGCAATTATTTGTCTGGAAAATTCCTAGACGAATTGAATGTTGCCCTATTCATTAAATAAGCTAGTGAAGACTGAAGGTAACAAGAAAGTCAAATTAGTGATACTAATCACTTCAATGTTTCTTTAGAGTAAACTTTCATAATTATTAAAAATGCATACATCTGTGTGTGGGGAGGTGTTGTAATGTTTGCTTCTTTTATTTAAATTTGAAAAATTAATCTAAGATTACAGTCCCAGCAATGACATTTTATGCAGTCTCTTTGACAATGCAATATCAAAAGATGTAACTTTCTTTTTGTAACTACACTTTTGCAAATAGAGACAAAAGCTTTCCATAAAATCATTTTTAAAAAGTAATACAGGTCCACATAATGGCTGGCTTAATTTTGTTATTCCAGAAGACTATTCTATTATTTGTCATAAACAAAAAATTCCATCCCATCCTATGATTTATTGATAATATTTGCAATGGGTGGAACAATGTCATTGCATGGGGTTTGATTGGTCCAATATTCAGTTCAATTCAATTCAGTTTATTAGTCATTGACCAGAGACCAGAACAAATAAAAACACTCCAATTAAAAATTCTAGAATAAAATAATAATAGATAAATTCTATGATAAAATCCAGTCTGTCAATTACACATGGCTTAACTATACTAAAATTACAATCCATAAACTGTGAGGCCCATAGTCAGTTTAATATTAAAAGGGAAAGGAATAAGCAGTGCAAAGGGTTTGCCACATTTGTTGTATAAAATACCTATGGTGGATTAGACACATGTTTCCAACGAATCCCCAGTGCCGCTGTGCAGAATCTAGCCACCTGCGCTGTAGTTTTGGACTGTTCATCCTTAAGCAGCCACTGGAGATAAGCAGTGTCAGAAAGGCCAGGATACCTAGCAATTATTGGAAGAATATGTTTTTTTTAATCTCTCTGTAAAAGGAACATTGAAGGCGTATGTGACCAACGGTCTCCACCTCTCATGAGCCACAAGAACAGAGTCTTTCAGTCAATGGTATTTTTTTATACTTGCCATACAGGACTCGCAATGGAAGCGCATGCTTTCCAATGGCTTGCTGATGCAAACTGGCTAAGATAACTGGCAGGAGTAACAACATATCGTCTGTTGACGATGGCGTCTGGAATCAGAAACAATGGAGCTTTCCCTAAGTCCCTTTGTCTCTTGATGTCCTCTACTCTTTGTTGCAAGGTTTGTTTTACTTGGTCGTAGTCCAACTTGAGTATTGAGGCTGGAGAGAAGCCTAATTTGGCAAAGTTGATCCATGATGAGGAGAATTTGTCTTGGAGAGGATTAATGGAGCAAGGTCTTACAAAAAGAAGTTAAGCTTTAGCCAGAGATTTAAAGATGCTATACAGATTGTTGCTTTGACTTTTGTCAATCCTGTCTCCAGGTGCAGAAGTGCATTTGAGACGCAGCATCTAGAGAATTGCTGTAGTAAATTTGGATTGAACTTTTTCCAATGATGTGAAACACAAAACTGAGGGTCCGAGCAGGATCCCATAAAGAAGCTCTGCTAGCGACTTGACTAGAAAAAGCTTAACTGTGGCAGGAACATAGTATCCTCTCTTTGTGCAGAAAAATTCAAGGATGGCGCTTGCTGATCTTTGGCCCAAAGCAGCCGCATATTTAGCTTGTGCTTTTCTTGAGTCAGTGGCCTGGATGACCACCCCTAGGTATTTGAAGGTGGTTACTTGCTCTATATGGCTATTTAGATACCATAAATAGAGTTTTGGCCTTTTTTTGAAAATCTTTGTTTTCTTGTAATTTATGTCCAGTTTATTGTAATTACAATACTGGACAAGGGCTTGCAAGGCTCTTTTAAGGCCTACTGGTGTCCTGGAGAGGATCACAACATCATCTGCATAGAGCAGCAGGGTGATGCTTCGATCACCTATTTTTGTTGGGTGGTAATTTAGTTTATTTAACCATTGTATCATGTTGTTTATATAGAAATTGAAAAGCAAAGGGTCCAATATATTGCAGCCTAATCCTGGGTATGTTTCCTGAGATGTCAGCTCCATTAGTGAAGAAAATTTACTCCCAAATAAGTAATTCATAACAATGTTTGCTGAAACACATACAATATAAATCAGGGGTGTCAAACTCAATTTCATTGAGGGCTGCATCAGAGCTATGGTTGACCTCAGGGGGGCCAGGGGGCGTGGCTGACTGGATGGATGCTGGCCCAATGTTTCCTCTTTGCATTGGGTAGACCAGGCCAAAGCCACTCTGCCTGATGTTTCCTCTTCACATTGGGTAGACCAGGCCAAAGTGATGCGGCCTGGCCCCTTACATTTTCCAGGACAGCCCCATGTGCCGGATCTGATCACATCACAGGCCGGATCCAGCCCGCGGGCCTTGTGTTTGACACCCCTGGTATAGATCATCTTGAATTTACCAAAGAAGGGTTAGGACTACAAACTACAGTGTGTAAACACTTCAACTAGTGCCCTCTTCAAAGACCAATGTAGATCTTAATTTTATCAGCAGAGCAATCTACAGATACATGGCAGGAAGAATCTATGGCAGATAACTTATATCTTTGGTATGATAGAGTGTTTTTTGCCTTTTGTCTATTCATAGTGGCTGTTGTTATTCCTTCCTGTTAGGACCTTGAAAATTTCTTGGTTGGCCAAGGAAAAAGTCCACTTTTGTCACATTTCCATAGTTAATGGTGTCCTTCTGGTTTCAATGATACATTTTTTAAAATAATATTTATTGAATTTTCTTTTAAAAACATAACAATTAAATGCACACAACAACAAAAATAAACACAACAGAAAAAAACAAATACAAACACTGTAGAAAACACTACAGTAAGCAAATATAATACGCAATCAATTACAAACATAACGCCGACTAGTACAAACCATAACAGTGAAATCATGCTTCTTTAACAGCCTATTAGCTAAAGACAACAATACACAAGGAATGCAAACCAAACCAGAAACTATGAAAAAAGCTTGCCTGAATAGTTTTGCTTTTAACTGAAACATACCAAACAAAAATAGTCAAAATCTAATAAAAAATCCAAGATTTAGATAAGCTTATTAGCCAGATTAAGGGTCAGAATTTCAGGATCAGACTAGCACTTTACTTATATACTAGCACTTTACTTATATACCGCTTCATAGTGCTTTACAGCACTCTCTAAGCGGTTTACAGAGTTCAGCATATTGCCCCCAACAATCTGGGTCCTCATTTTACCCACCTCGGAAGGATGG